>CM042156.1:11111974-11154474 GCA_023376005.1 Doryteuthis pealeii
TTCCACTTTGGAAAAAAATCATGATAGTCAAATTTATCATTTTTTTTTTTTTAAATTTAAAAAATTTTTTTTTAAATTCACGTTTGATCACAAAGTCATTAACGGTATCTCTTTTGTTCATTAAGAATAATTTTTTGTATCTTTATCCTTCGCAAAATATAAATATAAATGAATATAAATCAACTTTTGTGTTAAATCTGTGTTGTTATTTTTAACATTACTTGCATTCAAAAATTTTTAAAAAAATATTTACAGGGCCGAAAAATAAGCATAAAAGTAGGTTTGTCTATTTTACCAGGGCCGGCAAAATAATTCTAAATGCAGGTTTGTCTATTTGACCAGAAACAGCTAAGTAACCTCTTCCTTAAAATTACTAGAAACGTTTTCAAATACTCCTTCGACCGTGTCAGACTTTAAAATGATAGTCAAGACCCTCTCTCCCTTTTAATTCGTATTGATTCAATGTCACTTAAAAAGTGTTGAGTCCTAAAACAAACGAAACGAAACAATAAGCAAGTGTAGACACAGGTCAATTATAAATATACGAATATCGTTTTGTAAAAATACAAGGCTTGTGTATATGAATTAACCAACCCCCTCTGCACAAACAGGATGTAACACAAGGTCTATTTATTTAGCGGAGTTTAACAGGTTTGAATTCAGAGTTTTCCTTCTCCTAGACTGGCTGCAGTACGAAGGTTAAAGCGCCCAGTCTATTTAACTACAGCTGGAGATAACATAGTTGAACTCAGACCTTTCCCAAGTAGTATTAGTGTTATTTCTCTGAATTTTTTAAGATGAGGCTTGATAATTAGTATTATTTGGACTATTGTCCTCCTCTTCATTGTTATCCGTATAACGTTTCGGCCGATGTGCCCTCCGGCTTCTTCAGGTATTTCTTGTCAGACTCGAGAACCTTCTTTTCGAATTCTGGAACCTTCTTGTCGTAATCGGGAACCTTCTTGTCGTAATCGGGAGCCATCACGGAACTTTGAACATAACCCTTTATTCAGTCCACGAAATATCTGAAGAAGGCCTGATGGCACATCGTATGAAACGTTGTACAGATAACAATGAAGATGAGGACAATAGTTCGAATCATACAAATAATACTAAGTATTAGTGTTATGTGAAATGCAAACAGCCTCATCCAGGATTTGAACTCGTGTCACCGTGTCCATTTCCTGTGAACCATTAGACCACGACCACCTCCAATACAAGGCGTATGTATGTTTATGTATGTGTGTATGTATATGTATGTGTATGTATTACAAGCTTGGTGGACAAAAACAAAACCTGTAAAGGGCGGAGGAAGCCTTCGCTCAACGGTCATCTAGCACATAACATACGCCCCAGTCATGGGTAAATGACGTAAGCGGGAAGAAGGGGCTCGGTAAGTCGAAGTGAAGCAACCCATCTAGGAAGAAGGAAATATCTGATATAAAAACCATCCAGCGGACGACCATTCCGCCCATCCTGTTGGTCTGCAGTTTGAATTGTTGCCAGCTATCTTGCTTCTGCTTGTTGTTGGATCTCACCCTTTTGAACCGAGAGATGGACTTAGCTGTCGTACAAAGCTATGCCCTGTATAATGTCTGTACAGATACTACTTCAAACAATGTATTTATATGTGTATGTGTATGTGTATGTACACATAATGTCTATGTATGTAAGTATATAAGTATGTTTGTATGTGTGTGCTTATTTTCCTGACCTCCCACCAGGTCGGATTAACACAAGGTTTGGTTTGGTTTGGTGTCATTTAATGGCATATAAACCCTTTTGGGTTATCGAATGCCAATTTTTTTTTTGGTACATATGATTTGTATGGGAATAGTTTGTAGGTAAATAGTTTGTTTTTAAATAAATTATTAGTACGCAAGACAAGAGTTGGTAAGATGTTTGCCTCTTATCCCACTTATGAGGGCGTGACACAAGGACATTTTTATGTGGGCCCACCACAAAAAAATGCGTCGATCCCGTCGGCATTCCCCCTCGAGGGGGCGCCTCAGGCCCTGGGCAATAAACCCAGCCCTGTCCCTTTAAATCAAGGGGGCAGGTATTGCCTGGTGGGGAGACCCCCTTGGGATTGACGCTGTTGATTTTATTACCTAGCTACTCCAAAGGCCAAGGCGCTCTGAAGCAGGGTCAGGTTTATTTACCTCGTACCCCACTTGTACGGGTTAGGCACAAGGTCCTATTAACGTGGGACATCCACAAGCCGAAGTTTATGGGTGGTAGGCACAAATAATGCGTCGATCCCGTCGGTATTCCCCCTCGAGTTGGTAAACCCAGCCCTGCCCCTTTAAATCAAGGGGGCAGGTATTGCCTGGTGGGGAGAGCCCCTTTGGATCGACGCTGTTAATCTTATTACCTAGCCACTCCAGAAGATAAGGACATTATTATGAGTAAATAAGTTTTGGAACCACAAGGTTCTGGTTTCGATACAAGCCATCCCCAACTCAGTGCCTGAGTAGCACAGCTTTGATCAGTGGGGAGCTGATGATTGGTGTGGCACTCACCCATTTCCTTGGTCTAGCGCTGGTGAAAAGGGGATATACTCCCTCGGTGTCAGGCTGCTACTGACAATAGGCTATAATTTTACTTATAGAGTTTTATAAAAATAAACAGATGCAAAACATTAAATCTCATTTGTGATAAAGCTTCTTTCAAACAAAAGTTTTGTTAGAAATATTTTAATTATTTTTTTCTTTCACTTTCACTTTCATATTATTATTTACTAATCTTTGTTTAGTTTGGTACACAGGCCTCAAGTTGTTTATAGTTCATGCTGTTACTAAGTGGTCGGCCATTTAAATACTAGGAAAAGGCTAATTGTTGCTTATTTTTTTTTAATTTTAATAATTGACAAGAGTTGGTAATCAATTTTGCTTTACAGGTATATTTTTGTAGAATTCCTTTTATAATTTATTTAACCCATAGATAGGACTCTAACAGGCACTACCACTCCGGGTCAGAGTAGATCTGGATGTAATGGCGGTGAAGGGGTATTCCACACTCCCCAGAGCCTCAGAATTGGAACCACAAAACTAGATGTAGTTTAACGTCCTACTCAGGACACTAAGAACCTTGGGCACCGCCTTCTAGCACATATATGATGAAAGGCAATAATAAGGGCTTAGGACAATCATATAGGTGCTAGGGCTTGGCGTGACGAGCTTCCCCGACCAACCGTCTTGTCTAGCTAAGAGACACAGAGGAGTGTCGCAAGTCACGAACTGTTCAGCCAGCAGGATTCCATATTTAAGCATCACAGGTCACCACCCACGACCAATAGGGGGCCCCATTGGGGGGGGGGTCTAATCCATCTGCAGAAGTGGTCGGTGTATTCTACAGCCCAAGCCGACAGGGCGGATTGAGACAAGGTCTTTTTAACGTAAGGGGCTACACACAAGCCGAAGACCTTGCAATGGATAGTAAAAAGTGCGTGGTCTCGTCTGCATTCTCGTTTTGAGACGCCGCACGTATCGGGCAATAAACCCCGACCCTGTCTGTTTTCAGGTGCTGCCTCGAGGGACGCATCATCCCTGGGATCCCGTGATTAATTTTACCTCACTTACCGGTTCAGAAGCCTAAGCTCCTAGTGTGTGTTTAGCGCGTGTATTTACTCTGTGTGTGCGTGGGCAATTGCTTGCGTAAAAATACGATATGATACATATATATATATATATATATGAATTTGATATATTGAAAAAACAATTTATTTCACACACACACACACACATATATATATATATATATATATATATATATATATATATATGGTGGACTTATCCACGAATTCCACCCAAATATTAAAAGTTGGCCAAAAACCTCGTAAAGATCAAAAATAAAATTGTTAAACAGGAGAGGTGTCTTTTGTTTAAATCTACATGTGTGTATATATATATATATATATATATATATATATATATATATTATAATGGAGATTAGGTTTCTATTTGTGTGTAACCGAAACTACGTCACTGCCTACGTCACATTACCCACAATCATCATAATATAGAATAGATAGACTCAAAATTTGAGCATGCAACCTTAGACGGTCCTCATTGTTTTTTAAAACAATTTTTAATAAATCCATGACTTGTATTAAATAGTATAAGAAAGCGCGTGGTGTAATGGTTAAAGTCATGGGAAATGGACTCGTCGCCCCGAGTTCAAATCTCGGACTTGGTAATTATATTTCACTTAGCGCTAATACCCTTGGGAAAGGTATGAATTCTACTCTCACTCCAGCTATGAGTAAATTGTAGGGCAGACTGGGCTCTTTAACCTTGGTCTAGGAGAAGGAAAACTCTGAATTCAAACCTGTTGAACTCCACTTAAGAAATTGTCCTTGTGTCACATCCTGCTCGTGCGGAGGGGTTGGTAAATATATATAATTCATATATTGTTTGGGTTATCCTTATATATATTTAAAGTTTGAACTAAGTTTCCATATCAAATTATTTTATCTTTTACTTCTTCGTGATTTTATTTACTCATGGTACAAACTCTCTGGCATTAGATTTTGAATCCCCCCTCCTCAGGCAATATCTTTCAAAAATCAAGTTTTACACCGCCCGGAAGGTGTTTCTTTTGTTTTTAGGTTTTTACGGGTGATTTTCGCTAGTATATATAATTAAGGAATTGCTTGTCTCAAAATAAAGGCCTCTTCTCCTCTCTAAATAAAACAAATGTCAGATACACGCGTTTGCATGTGATTGTGACGTGCTATGTAAAACTCGATTAAGGATCCCGGACTCAAGTAATAACGTAAATTTAATGAATCAGTGTTGTCGTTCCAATAAAATAAAGAAAAGGGGTCTTTTTTTCCCTTTTTTTTTTTTTTTTTTTTTTTTTACTTTTTAATTAAAAGAACGAAGATACGTGGAAGGAAAAGGGGGGAATGAATGAATGAATGAACAATACAAACAACCTCGTTCGAATCCCAGACAAAAGTAATATTTCTCCAAGGCAGGAGAGGAAGGTGAAAAAAACAAAAAAAAGAAACATGAGTGTTAGTTTAATTCTTTATCATATTTAGTTTTATCTTATTTTTGTTGCATTATGATAGATAGATAGATAGATAGATGGGTGGATGGATTATGAAATTACCGAAATAATGAAAACATTGTCGTGTTTCCTTCCTTTACAACATTTACAAAAGAGACAAGTACTCTCTCTCTCTCTCTCTCTCTCTCTCTCTATATATATATATATATATATATATATATATATATATAATATATATATATATATATATATATCTCTCTCTATCTCTCTCTATATATATATATCTATCTCTCTCTTTCTCTCTCTCTCTCTCTCTATATATATAATATATAATATATATATCTTTCTCTCTATATATATCTCCCTCTCTCTCTCTTTCTCTCTCTATATATCTATCTCTCTCTCTCTCTATATATATATCTTTCTCTATATATATATCTAGCTCTCTCTCTCTCTCTCTCTCTCTCTCTCTTTCTCTCTATCTCTACTCTCTCTCTCTATATATATATATGTATATATATATGTATATATATATGTATATATATATGTGTGTGTGTGTGTGTGTGTGTGTATCAATAGTAATATGCACATAATACATACGTATGCATTTAATTGATGAATCAACAAGCACTTAAAAGCCAAACCATGTTGTTCGTTAACGTTGCAATCATTCCTCCTTTTCCTCCTACGAAAAACACTTACCGTTTCTCTTGCAACGACAAGGAAGCTTAGATGTGGCGCAAGGCCAGAAATAAGGGGCACCCAGTGAGAATCGAACTCACTAACAATGGTCTGTGAATCTAACTTCCTAACCATTACACCATGTGAGGTGCTCAATGACAAGCAATATATGCTAAAAAAGGTTGTTGTAAATCATTGTTTAATTTTTTAAAATTCTATCTATATATTTATACTCTTGTTCCTTAATCTTCCGATTGTTATCATCTCGCAACGCCCTCTGGTTAAAAATGTACCAAGATGAAATGCGAAAATTGTAAATCCTGATTATCTGGTGTTGTTTATCCGCCGAATTCTTATTTCTAATGCGTGTCGTCACTTCGTATAAATAATGGACCGTTCCGTTTTTATTATAAAGAAAGAAAGCGAAGAAAAAGAACATGCTACACAGAAAAAATATAATAAAGAAAGAAAGAAAGAAAGAGAATAGGGAAAAGATAGAGAGTGTGGGTGAGCATGCGGAAGCAATAACGCTAATCTGTTTCAATTGAACACAATGATAAAAAGAAGTAAAAAAAGAAAAGAAAAGAATGAGAGAGAATTATGTCAAGATCATTATACGTTTTACATATTGAAAAATTTCACAATAGCTCTTAAGTAAACATATCAAACGTTGTAATAATTAAAGTATCATACTCTGGTGTATCCCGCCCTGTCGGCTGGGGCGTTAGAATGCACCGACTGCACCTCTGCAGAGGGGTAAGACTCCCCCAATTGGGCCACCTGTTGGCCGTGGGTGGCGACCCGTGATGCTTAAGGATAGAACCCAGGTGGATGAGCAGTTCATGACATGCAATACTCCACTTATATGATTTTCCCAACCCTATTGCCCTTATGGCAAGCCCCAACCCCTTTTTATCATATGGGTGCTAGAAGGCGGTGGCTGCGGGTCTACATGTCCTGGGAATGACGTTAAACTCTATCTGATGGTGAGGTTCCAGTTTTGGAGGTCTAGGGAATGTAGAGCACCCCATCATCACCATTGCTCCCGGGTCCACTCTGACACGGAGTGGTAGTACCTGTTAGGGTTCCATCTATGGGTTAAATAGAACAATGTATTTATTAAAAAATTGTATTAACCATTAAGAATTGATTTATTTCAAAACTTTATCGGCATTAAATGACCCACTGAGGTTGATATGCCGTAAAACAAAACAAACCAAACCAAATCAGTCGATTGATTACCCGCCTAAGAATCGCAAGGTTCCTTGTTCGATACAGGTCTTCGCCAACTCAGTGCATGAGTAGCACAGATTTGTAATCTGATCAGAGCGTTAAATGCGGAGCTGACATTAGGTGTGGCGCTCCACATAAGCAAAAACAATCTCCCTGATCTACCGCTAGCGAAAAGGGGATAGACTCCCTCGCTGTTCGGCTGATACCGACCATAGGCCACTCTGCCAACTTTGACAACTATGACAGTTGCTCCCATAATTTACTTTTTTTTTCTTTTTTTTCTTTTCTTTTTCCTCATAGCCAATTCTAATTTAATCTACCCCTTACCCCTCATAGACCTTATCAGAACCCCCCCACCCAATATTATTTGTCTCCTGGGTATGATGTTAAACTGCATCTAATGGTGAAGTTCCAATTCTGGAGCTCTGGGGCGTGTGGAGTATCCTTTCATCGCCATTACTCCCAGGTCCACTCTGATCAGGAGTGGTAGTACCTGTTAGGGTCCCATATATGGGCTAAATAGATTTAAAAATGTGTTTTAACAGGAATTGAGTGTGAAGTACAAATTGAATACACAACAAAAAGGAATTAATAAAAACGTCTTCGGGATAAAATAACCCAAGGGTTGACGTGCCGTAAAATCCAACCAACCAACAACCAGCCAGCCAATACTATTTACATTTATTCTAAAATGCTTACAAACTACTTCTACTTCTGTAACACCTCAGATTTCAAATTTCCTGTGATCTCTCAGAAAAGTGATATGGTTCCTCATCGAGGAAAAGTGAGGGGAGCCATGTGGCCCTTAGTTGATAACTGGTGAGCTATGATTCGATTGGTTAAAAAATTACCAGAACTTGACTGTTCTGATAATTATTAACCAATTGATTGACTGTTAGGGTCGCAAAAGACCCACCCCCACCCCTCATTCTAAGATTTGGACTTCAAGGAGAGTCCCTCACTTTTTAGAGACGAATATATATACTTTATACTATATATACCACACAACACCAACCGTTGGTTGGTTGGTTGGTTGGCTGGATTTTATGGCATGTCAACCCTTGGGTTATTTTATGCCGAAGACGTTTTTGTTTTATTCATTCGTGTTGGGTATTCCATTGATTTAGACTCATAGGATCTTAACAGATACTAGCACTCCGGGTCAGAGTTGACCTGGGAGTAATAACGATAAAGGGGTACTCCGCATTCCTTAGAGCTTCAGAATTGGAACCTCACTACCAGATGCAGTTTAACGTCATATTCTGGACACGTTGTGTTTTTGGCACGCTTTCTAAACTTAACACTTAAATATATAACACATTGTCTTTGCAAATGGGTTGGTGATGTTCGTTAACACCATTGTAAAAAAACACAAAAGGTTTAAGTTAGAAACCTAAATAAATCTTATTATAATGGAGATCGTGTGTTTGTAACCGAAACTATATCACTACTCAAGTCACAATTCCCTTAGTTATTTACGTCACATTATCCATGATTTTGTTTATATAAACCTCTATTATTAATAAAATTGTTTCATGTTATTAATACTGTTGAAAATATCTTTTTACTAATAACATTCAATTGTATTTATATATAAAACAAAATAGCAGTTTACAGTGTGAACGAGAAGGCTAATTTGCATATTGATATTAAAATTTGATTTTAATAAATATGTGTTTAGTATTATTGATTTCTAATTGTTTTATTTTATCTTAATAAATATAAGCAAAAGTCTCGGGGATAAATCTTAAAAGAAATCTATTAGCAAAAAAAAAAATAACTGTAATTTAATTCTTTATTTCCTATTTTAACTAAATAGTTAAATTAGGAAAAATTAGCAATGAAAGACGGGAATGATGGAAAAGTAAGTTTCAGTTGTTCTATTTTTCGATTATAACCCCTCTATTGAAAATCTTATGCCCTCTCTGTTTCAAATCTTTTTATCTGCATTCTTATTTAGTTTCATTAGCCTTTCTAATCTAATGTAATATTTCATTACATTAAAACTTAAATACTTGCCCCTGGAGGGTGCACATATTTTCCTAGTAAATTCAATTAATAAAACTCAAATTATAATCCGCCCCAGTGGTAAAATTGGTAATCTTGTAAAATCTGTGGTCACGTGTAGCCTAGCTAATCCTCCACAGAGAATTTTGAAGGGCGTTTTTAGGTAAAGACAAGGAATCATGATTATTTACATCAGCTCATATTGCGACAATGTCAGAAAATAATATTATCCAAAGCCGAACATTTTTAGACGTTATCTCTCCGATGCAGGTATCATTGGGGAATGAGGAAAGTAGTGGTAAACGAGCCAAGTGCGTCCGTTTACCAAAATCGGTCTCATTTTTAAGCAGAGGGTATTGCGGGATGATAACGGTCGCACTTCTAAGGAACACGAGTATTAATATATAGATAGTAAAGCAGAAGTTTGTTATGTGTGTGAATGGGGCGTTTTGAGTGTCGTTTGTCTTTATCGATCTTTTATGCTCATAGATACGTTTGTCAAGAACCCCCACACTATACGGTCTTCCCAAAACCACAAAGAAAATATACCCCTACGTCCCATCATCTCTAGCATAGGCAGCGCAACCCACAAAATCTCCCGCGCCATTGCCAAAATTGTAAAGCAGAAGTATAGACATCTTGCAAGTCCTCGTTCCTCAGCGGTCAGTCTATTTTTGTATTCTTACTGTGGGTAGTACCAAAAACGGGATATTGACTGATGTTGAAATGAAAAGAAACAGATTGGTTGTCTTGTGGAGGAAATGCCAGTCCAGTCGGAGTTTAAAAAAAAAATTAAAAGAAAAAACACACTTTTTCTGCTGAATTCCAAACTCAGGATGTTTGACTGTTCCAAGATTACTCCCAGGTCCACTCTGTGCTAAAAAAGGCAATTTATCACACACACCCTCTTCATGTATATCATATTAATTGGAAAGGATAAGTTTTATTTAAAACAATTGAAATCAATGTTGATTCAAATATATACAGTCTGATCACAAAGTCTGTGTGTACTTTAAACTTATGAATGATATAAAGTGCACATGAAGTTTATGGACAAACTGTATATATATATATATATATATATATAATATATATATATATATATATAAGGAAAAGTTGACTTACCGGTGAATTTGGTCACGATGGTTAGTAAGTGTGTAATTCAGAGGGGTCAGTCAGCGATATAACAAATACAAAATGCTCAATACTAAGTAGAGCAAATTTATTATAAAATGGGTACAAGAGATAACCTACTCGAGTTTCACCATAAGGATCTTCAGGGTTAAATTCACGTGTGTGTGGTCATTGCATTATATATATATATATATATATATATATATATATATATATATATTGTGGATAGCTTTTTAAAATTCTAGTTTACTCACGCGGCTAATATAGACTGCTTCAATTACAATGCATATATATATATATATATATATATATATATATATATATATATATATATATAATGCATTGTATTTATTCATTCATTCATTCAAAAATAACTTATAACTTAGAAGTAGCAACGATCTGTACGTTTTTTTTTTTTTTTAGAATAAGCACGCTTATTGATTTTAAGAAATAGATACATAGAGAGGGAGGGGGAGATGAAACAGATTTGGATAGATAGATAGATAGATAGATAGATAGATACTAACAAACTCACATACTCTACGTGTACAATTAAAAAGCTCTTGAAATCTAAGAAGGTGTACTATTATTTCAAATTTACTATCATATATTCCGTATGAGGATATTTAACTAAAATATGTAAGTATTTTAAACTATAATACGAAAAATATCGAGGGGGGATTTTTATTTTTTTTTTTTTTTTATTATTTTATTTTAATTTTTTTTTTCAGTCGTGTAATTTAGTGAAGACAAAATACTTATAAAACAATCTGGCCACGTGCTATCAGTATCAATTGTCGAAAAGACGTGAAATAGCCGTCTATTTCGACGAGATATCGATTTATTTTTAAAGTAGTTTTTTTTATCTTTCAGGTTGTTTTGGGATTTCTTTTAAATATATATATATATATATATAATATATATATATATATATATATATATATATATATATGTGTGTGTGTGTGTGTGTGTGTGTGTGTGTGTGTGTGTGTGTGTGTGTTTTTAAATGACTGTAAATTATGCTGTAAGGTTTTATATATATCTTCCTATGATGGAGATTATGTGTCTGTCTGTCTGTCTGTCTGTCTGTCAGTAACCGAAACTACGTTACCACCAACGTCCCAATTCCCTTATTTATTTACGTTATATTCTCAATACAATGGTTATTAAATAGTCATTATTAATATTATTTAATCTTAATTTGCATCTTATCTATTAACAATGTCTCTCATGAAGGTCTAGCTGAGAAATCCTAGAGCGTGCATTGAGCAATAAGTGTTTGCATAGTATATGGTGTGATTAATTCGCATACTGGTTTTAACAAAAACGTGTTTAATAAATAATTACTTGGTGTTATTGATTTATATCTATAAAAAAAATAATAATAATGAAATTTATTGTGTACAGTGCTCAGGTGCACCACAACTCATCAAAGTCTCATGTCAAGTACACAGAATAATGTATTAGTGTCAGGAACATGAACAGTTCACAGTAGTAATATGCATGTATGTGTATGCATGTGTATGTGGAGAGTGGCATCAGGTATAGTGTTGGCGGACTACAGGAAGCATGGAGGCTTTGAAAGTTCATATTGAAATCAATTAAAATAAAGTAAAAATAAGTGTAATCTTTTTAAGGTTCTTATTTAGCTTCATTAGTCTTTCTAATTTGATTTAATATTTAATTAGAGTTATGGATTAGGGTTAGCGTTAGCGTTAGGGTTAGGGGTTAGTTTTATAATTTTAAAAAACCCTCTAAAAATCGTCTGTTAACAAACAACCGGATATTAATTGTGTAAATAAAAAACATGTCCTTCTGAATCGAGATAAAAAAAGGGGTGCCTAAAGGTCATATGGTCCAAAAATTGAAATAATTCTGCCCGGGGGTGCATTTTTTACTATTACTTTTAATTTACTAAAAAGTAAAGATACTAAAAGGTTACCATGACAATGTACTCAATTAAAATTTCAAAGAAAATATGTATATTAATACTCGTGTTCTTTAGAAGTACGACCGTTATCAGATTGAAACACCCTCTGCTTAAAAATGACCGTCCAAATTGTCCAAGATGAAATGTAAAAATGTATATCCTTATTATCTGGTGTTGCTTATCCGCCGAATTCTTATTTCTTATGAGTGTCGTCACCTCAGCTAAATAATGGACCATTCTATTTTTGTTTTAATGAAAATAAGGGAAGAAAAAGGACATACTACACAGAAAAAAATGTAATAAGAAAGAAAGAAAGAAAGAAAGAAGGAAAGTAGGAGAAAGATAGAAGGAGGGGGTGAGTGTGCGGAAGCGATAACGCTAATCTGTTTCAATCAAATATAATGAAAAAATGAAAATAAAGAAAAAAGAGTGAGAGAGCGAGAGAGAGTTAAATCTAGATTATTATACTATTTACATATTAAACTATTCTCGCAATAGCTCTTAAGTAAACATATCAAACGTTGTAATGATTAAATTATCATACTGTGGTACATCCACAGGTCCTGCTAGTAAAAGAAAATTATTCAGAGAGAAGACAGAATATATTCATCAGTTCGTATGACTTCAGCGTTTTCGTAGAAAAAGGTTAAATCGATTACTGAGAAGAGGCTGTCACTACGAATTCACGAAATACGAAAAAAATTGTATTTAAATAGATTTTTAACAATTTATGTCCATCCGTAGAGCAAAAAATCAATCAGATAGAGACAGAAAAAAAAGGGAAAAATGTATGGATGCACGTACATTGAAACAATATTAGGTTATCCTTTTTTTTAATGATTTTAACTGCAAATAGGGTACAGATTTTAATGCATGTACGGGTGTACGTACATTATATGAAACAATCATCAGGTTGTCGCAGATTATTGCCATGCTCTTGTTATATTCGTTTTGATCTTAGCTTTATTAAAAGCTGTTTGAAAGGAAATCTTTTCTTGTTTTTAATAAATGATTACGATTATTCGGTGAGAGAGAAAGAGAGAGAAATAGAGAGACGTAGTATACCATAAATTAGTTGACATTATGAACGCAAACAAATTATATATTTAATTTTAAAAACGAACATGCTTGGTAGAGATTTATTTGTACTACCAGTCAGACGGCCACACGCACCTGCAAATTGCGTGTGTTTAAAGATTATAGAGAAAGAAAGAGAGAGAACTTTCTTCCTTTAAAACCGACAGATTTCTTTTAAGGGCACCTTTACATTTAAAAATCCTCTATGTGTCAAATTATTTTATAGCACAGCTTGTAAAGTAGCGCGTTATCTATCTATCATTAAACAAAATGTCCTTTTCCTTAAAAATAAAAAAATAAAAACATAAAGTCGCGTAGACAACGTTAGGAAATTTAATTATTGAGAAAAAAATAAGAATATAAAACATACTTAGCTTTAGAAGCCACAACACATACACATTACACACAGAAAAAATTACACATCTATTAAAATGTGTGTAGAATTGTACTACTACTTCTGCTACACACTCTCCACAATTTTATACATGACACTCCACACGGTTTTATTTGCATACACAACTTAGGCGCGAGTATTCATCTCTATTCTCTTCTTAGAGGACATGTGTTTTGTTTTACGTAAAAACGACATTTATATTTGATAAATAAATATAATCCTTATTCTAGTACTGGGAGTAAGTCAATAATTGTATATTAATCGTCTTAAAAAAACAATATTTTCTTTTGTTTAGGGGGGGGTAATTATCCCAGTCTAACAGTATTACCCTCCTCCCGAAAAAAAAAACGTGAGTCTTAAGTGAGTATCTACAACGAGATTAATAATATTTATTAATTTAATAATATTAATATGGTTATAAATTTTATAACCATATTAATTTAATATGTATTGATAATTTTAAATTTACTGAAAAAGAAAATTACGGAATAGAAATAGGTTAATTCTAGCCAAGATTTTTATTTTTTTAATTTAATTTTATTTTATTTTATTTTATTTTATTTTATTTTATTTTATTTTATTTTATTTTATTCTATTCTATTCTATTCTATTTATTTATTTATTTATTCATTTATTTTCCGTTATTTTCATCCATTTATTTCTTCCTTTCTTTATTTCATTGCAGACGATAAATTCACTAATTTCCACTTAATCTGAAAAAGTCAGATTTTTAAAAGAAAATTAAGGGATTTTTTTAAACCGTCATTATTTAAAACGTCTTTTTTTCCTTACTAAACCCCCCCCCACCCTCCCTGTTTATATCTTCTTTTTTTCTTTTTTATCTTTTGAAAATTATTCATGACTTACAAATCAAAATAAAATACGAAAAAAAAAAATGATTAAATGATAAACCTTATTTAAGATTTTTTGACAGCATTATATCCGTGCATCATAGCATAAAATTGTATTTGAAAATTAAATGAACTCATTACGGATAAAAAAAAGAATTAAATTAAATTAAAATAATTTTAAAAATTCAAGAAGTAACAAAAAAACTACTTTACTCACGCGATAAATATAACCACATTTATATTTTTTTAAATTTTTTTCTAAATTTTAAAATGTTCGTCTTCAATACTCTGTGAACACCTGATGCAAGGTATAAATTTTAATTTTTGATATTTTATTTATTAATTTAATTCTAATAGAAATATAAACTTGAACATTTCAATGTACGGCTGGGGTTTATTATTGCATAAATGAATGATTAAATAAGTAAATAAATAAATAAATAAAACCAGAATGTTTATTATTTATTTTTCAAAAAACATTAAAAATATTAATCGCTTAAAATTATGCCATTTATTTTTTTTTAAATGGCCCAATGTGTAATCCACTGATATTCAATGGTTTTGCATTTAAAATTTGGTTATTATCACCGCCTAATTAAACTTTATTTCTCAATCTATGCTCTTCTTTTTAAATGCTCAAAAACTAAAGCCTCTGCTTTATTGTGGCTAGCTTTTTAGCATCGATGGATGAAGTATTATTTACTATTGGGGTTCGAGCCCGGTAAAAGCCTGATTTTCGTTTTTTTTTTTCATTCTTTAATTTTATTAATTTTTTTTTTTTTGGGGGGGGAGGACAGGTTCACTTCGTCAGAAAGAGTGGCATAAAAGAATCCACCCACACAGTTTGCGTATAGGAACCCAATTTAATAATGTGCCAAGCTAAACTTGTGTAAAAATCATCATCATCATCAGCAGCAGCAGCAGCAACAGGCCCGCTGACAGAACGGATTCTCACCACCCGGTGGTCTTGGAGGGGGGGGGGAACAAGAGGTTTAACGTTTTAGGTTTTAAAAAAAGGGTAACTGGTTAATCTTGGTGTGTGTTCCTGGGGTTTACTTTTAACTCCATCTTATTTGGTGGTCGTGCTGAAAAAGGAATTCAACGAAAGAAAAAGAAAGATACAAAGACAAAAAGTAGTTTTAAGATTTAGGCTTTATTCACGGGTCATAGCCACCACGTGACAAGGAAATATCTCCCTGGCCAATAGTAGTGGCTAGACACAGCTCTTGGGTTGTCAGAAGTGGGCCCTTTTAACTGTACATGCTTGGAGAGTTCTTCCGGTATGAAGGCTTATGGGAGTTTGTTATTTTATTTTAACTTTATTTTTAATTTTATTTTAATTCCCACAGGTTATATTTCGATTTTGATAGCTTTGAATAAAACTGGGTATTACTTAAAAATCAAATTTTCAATAATATCAAGACTAGTGCTCAGGTGTCATGCCCCCACCCCCACCGAATATAGGATACCCCCTCCCGAATTTATGATACGGGACCCCCACTCTACTACATATAAATTTTCATATAGTAGTATTCATATAAAATGAAACCCGCCCTTCATGGACCCCCAAGCAGACTTTCCGCTGTTTCCCCCGTTCGGAGGGTTTGAGGGCAGTAAACGCAGACCCTGGTTAGTAAGTACCCTCGTGAGGTGGCCTAACGTTTAATGACACGATGTCTGGAATCTGCGAACAGTTCAATCTCCAGCTGAGGCAGTTGACTTTAACTTTGCACTAACGCCCTTGGGAAAGGCATGAATCGGCTTCTCCCTCAAAATTCCGGCATTTTGCCTAGAAAGGAGATGGGCACTGCCAAGTAGACCCCATTGATCCTAGTGAGTCCATAAATGGGAATTACTCGGCGTGACACCTCAACGACCTAATATGAGGGTGAGTCAAAAAAGTAATGCCATTTTGTTTAGGACAGGTATAATTACCAACACAGGAACATGTATCATACATCAAAATGAAGCTGGTCCTCTGTGGATCACATGCCTATTTCTCCACATAGTCACCGGTTTTTCTCAATAGCAATGTTCTACCTTCAAATGAGAGCATGTATCCATGTTCCGTAAAATTCTGTTGACTTCTTCGTCACTGGAATAATAGTTGCTCCTCAAACCCTCTTTCATGGGACCGAAGAGATGATAATCTGAAGGCGCTAAGCCTGGTGAGTATGGAGGATGTGGTTAAGTTGTTCACCCGAATGAGGCGATTTTCTCCCTTGTCCTAATGCTTGTGTATGGTCGAGCATTGTCATGCAGAACGAGGACATTGTCGATTAGCAAGTCGGGTTTTACTCATCGGATTCTTGCCCTGAGCCTCGTTAGGATCTCAATGTAGGTTTTAGTTTTATAAATTAAAAAAAACAACTTCACATAGAATTAAGAAAATGGCATTACTTTTTGTCTCACCCCCGTATATATATTTACCAACCCCTCCGCACGGGTAGAATGTGACACAAGGTCAATTTTTTAAGCGGAGTTCAACAGGTTTGAATTCAGAGTTTTCCTTCTCCTAGACCGGTTGCCTAACCAAGGTTAAAGAGCCCAGTCTGCCCTACTATTTATATATAGCTGGAGGGAGAGTAGGATTGATACCTTTCCCAAGGGTATTAGCGATAAGTGAAATGCAATTACCACATCCAGGATTTTAACTCGAGGTGACGGGTCCATTTCCCATGACTTTAACCATTACACCAGGTGCTTCAGTCCCCGTATAAGATATTTAGTTTCTCTCTCGTGGTTTACCCTTCTTAGCCATATCCAGGTCTTCTCATGTGGAATCTTGACAGTTTGTCGCTTGAAATATCCATATAGTTGTTTTTCTTCAAATTTCTGTGTTCTAATTTTTGTTGTTTTTCGGGCCTTATAAGTTCCCACCAATTGTTTAACAGGAACCGTTGTTTTCCATGTGACTTAACCATAAGTCCACTCTGATTTATTTAATGGCATGTCAACCAATCAAGGGTTATTTTATGCGTAGAGATCAGGGAACTGCGTTCATATTTTCATTTTTTGTGATTGTTTCTGATTTGTAAACCCCCCCCCCTTGGACCACGTGTTGGAGGTGCGTGGTGTAATTAATAGAGTCGTAGGAAATGTACTCGTTGAGCCGAGTTCAAATCCTGGACCAACCTACAGTTCACATAGTGCTAATACCTTTGGGAAAGGTATGAATCCAACTGCTCTCCCTCCGAATGGTTGGACAGAATGGGTCCTTTAACCTTGGTTAGGCAATCAGTATTGGAGAAGGAAAATTCTTGAATTCAAACCTGTTAAATTCGCTAGGGTGGGGGTCACTAACAGAATGGGCTCAGTCCTAATTAGTGATCTATTTCACTAATTTATATATATATATAATATATATATATATATATATATATATTTAACAAACCCTCTGCACGAGCAGGATGTGACACAAGGTCAATTTCTTAAGCGTAGTTCAACAGGTTGGATTTCAGAGTTTTCCTTCTCCTAGACCGGTTGTCTAACCAAGGTTAAAGAGTCCAGTCTCTCCTACTATTTATCCATAGCTGGAAGGAGAGTAGAATTCATACCTTTCCCAAGTGTATTAGCGCTAAGTGAAATGCAAATACCACATCCAGGATTTGAACTCGGGGCGACGAGTCCATTTCCCATGACTCTATCCATTACACCACGCGCCTCCATAGAGTATAGAGTATCAAATCACATAGGCCATGTCTTTCTTAGAATACCTGCTGTTACTTAGTGATTAACCCATCTAGGTACTGAACCGGCTCATCGCTGCTTAACTATAAAGATCCAGCTGGAACCGGTTGTTTTCTCTCTAATCGTGACCGGACGGCAAGGCCAGTCGGTGCATGTTCTTAGCCTCGAAAACTGGATTTGATATTCACATCGATTTAAAAATCGATTTAAAACTCGGCTGAGACCGACTTTTTAATCTGGGGATGTCGTGAACAGAAATCGCATAACGGCGGTCAGGACGGACAACAACGAAATCGTGAACACAAGTGGGGTAAAAAAAAAATCCATATATATATATATATATATATATATATATATATATATATATATGTGTGTGTGTGTGTGTGTGTGTGTGTGTGTGTGTGCGTAAATAAATGGAAGTTAATCCGACAGAATGAATTTAACATTTTGAAAAAACAATTAGTAATTATTATCTGCTGACAGAATCTGTTTCGACCGCTTAGTAGAAGGGTCATCATCAACGAGCAAAACATATGAAGGAAAGAAGGGATAAAAAACCGTTGGAAGAGAATAGGGGGTACAAACACACGCTGGAATGCTTGAATTTTTTAAAATTTTTGATAATCTCTTACACTTTTTTATATATTTACACCAAACACTTTTTGAGTTTATTTTTTGATTAAAAATGCTTCTGATTTTTAAAAATAAAATTTATTTTATATTTGAAACAGTATACGCATTTTAAAAAATCACTCCGGGTCAAAGTTGGCCTGGGAGTAGTGGTGATGAAGGGTTACTCCACGCTCCCTCGGACTCTAAAATTGGAACTTCACCATTAGATGCAGTTTAACGTCATGCCCAGGACACTAGGACCCTCATCTACCATCTTCTAGCACATATATGATAAAGAGGGTTGGTGGGTTACCATAAGGGCAATAGAGTTGGAAGAATCATATAGATGATTTAGATTGGCATGACAAGCCGATTGACAAGACGGGGCCTGTCTAGCCTAAGTAAGAGCCAAAGTGGAGTTGTATGTCATGGACCGCTCATCCTCCAGGATTCCGTCCTTAACTCTTAACATCCTGTTGATAATTTTGAAAAATCCAGAGCCCCATTCCTATAACCATGTATCAAAAAATGGCTTAAAATGGCCTTTTCATTTAAAAATAACTGTTATTTCTTTTAAATCAGACTTCTAAATATGTTTAATATTACATTTAAATAAAGGTTATCATTTGGGGTAGATTAGGAAAATGAATGTGACTTCTGGTCGGGTGGAATGAGGTGGTATAGGATGTTAAGAGTTTTAAACATCCCAGGTTGACACTCATTACCCCTCTGCAGAGTTACAGTCGGCGTATTCTACGGCACCAGTTACCCAGGGCAAGTTCAGATTTAAGTGGACTGGAAAACATATTTTCTGTTGGAGGAATTTATCAAAGTTATTTCTGTTATGTTTTTACATCCAGATAAAATACAGAAGACTGAAATGATAATACAAGAACAGTTTGTTGGAAAATTAAAAAGGTTTTTATTTAACACAGGGTAGAGAATGCTTCTATCCTAAAAAGTGACTTAACTAGCTCACATGTGTTGTGAGCTGCGTCCACTCAGTATGAACCCCAATCTAAAAGGTGTCATGGCGGAAACCCCACTTCCGAGTCCCCATTAGCCTCCTACTGGTCAAGGGGAGTAACTCTATTTTCATTAGGTCTGAACCTAACAGTTTCATAAATACGTTTTATCAAATTCATTTTATTTGAAAAAGTCTTTCGTTAGAAATGAAGTTCTATCGTTTATTTATTGAGTCATGACTTCAATTAAATGATCAATTATAAAAAATCAATCAAGATAATTGTTTCCTTCATTTTCTCGATGACAAAATCATATTGTGGCGGGAAAAATGATTAATGCCTCGAGCAAAAGATTATTTGGGTTTTCAAGCAGAAAGAAGAACACCTCTGGTAATTTAAATTCTTTATAATTGCTGTATTGTTTTATGATAATACCTTACAAATGTACCTAACTATTTTACCCAATACACACACGCACGCACGCACATATATATATATGACTAGACATATATATATATATATATATATATATATATATATATATATATGACATATATAAATAAAAATAAATAAATGGACTCTCCCGTCGATTTTCGACGGATGAGGGTTCATACACACGATGAACATCCACATAGTGATTTGTTTATAGTGGTGAAGGCTTGTGTTGGACCATCCACACTTTTTGGCACAGTCGATAGGAAAGAATTGGTGCATCAAGGGTTGCCACAAACCCAATCAACGACCGACCTCAGGAATTTTGAATTCAGAGTTATCCCTTTCCTAGACTGGTTACCTACCCAAGGCTGAAGAGCCCAGTCTGCCCTACTATTTAACCCATAGCTGGAGGGAGAATATATGGATTCATACCTTTCCCAAGGGTATTAGCGCTATGTGAAATGCCAACAGCTTCGTCTAGGAATTGAACTCGAATCGACGAGCCCATTTTCCACGACTCTAACCACTAGCCCACGCGCCTCCATATATGACATATATATATGACTATATATATATATGATTTTGTTTTTTCAAAACTTTATACTTTATTACACTGTTGGATTTTATATCCATTTTTTCTTCTCATGCTTAGGTATGTGAACTGGTCTACTAATTTCTGTCTAGCCACTGATAGATTATGATCCTTTTTTATCACCTTATCAGGAGTGAGGTCCTTTTAAAATGATCAACCTAAATTCACAACGAGCTCGGAAATGAAATTGTGATTGCAGTTTGAGTGTTGCTCTGAGCGTAATTACGTGTAGAATTGCTACAGGCCCTTCCTCAATTTTCTTTTGTTCATTTTTAAGATCACTTATCCATTTTGTTTTTTTGTTTTGTTTAATGGGTTCTATCTCGGTATCTTTTGAGTCTTCCTTCTATAGCTAATCCGCCCTGTTGGTTGGGGCGTTAGAATGCACCGACTGCACTTCTGCAGAGAGGTAAGACTCCCCCAATGGGGCCACCTGTTGGCCGTGGGTGGCAACCCGTGATGCTTAAGGATAGAACCCAGGTGGCTGAGCAGTTCATGACTTGCAATACTCCACTTTGGCCTTATCTTGGGATAGACGGGCGGTCGGAAAGCCCCCTCCTATCAATCGGCTGTTCACGTCAAGCCCTAGCACCTATATGATTTTCCCAACCCTATTGCCCTTATGGCAAGCCTCAACACCTTTTTATCATATGGGTGCTAGAAGGTGGTGACTGAGGGTCTTCATGTCCTGGGAATGACGTTAAACTCTATCTGACAGTGAGGTTCCAGTTTTGGAGGTTTGGGGAATGTGGAGCACCCCTTCATCACCATTGCTCCCTGGGTGCTAGAAGGTGGTGACTGAGGGTCTTCATGTCCTGGGAATGACGTTAAACTCTATCTGACGGTGAGGTTCCAGTTTTGGAGGTTTGGGGAATGTGGAGCACCCCTTCATCACCATTGCTCCCTGGTCCACTCTGACCCGGAGTGGTAGTACCTGTTAGGGTCCCATCTATGGGTTGAATAGAAAAACATGAGTTTATAAACAAAATTGTATTATGAATTAAGAATGAATTCACAACTTTGTCGGCATTAAATGACCCACCGAGGTTGATATTGTTCAAAACAAAACAAACCAATCTATCTTTTGATTTATTTCTTTGTTATTGTATTTTTTTTGTGTGTGTGTGTCCTTCCAAGGGTTGTTAACAGTGATCTGATTGGTTGGTTTTTTGCAGAGCCGGATTTAAACGCTGTTGGCTCCGGGACATTTCTGATTAAATAGGGCCCACCCAAGTTGCCTCAACATAAAAATTGAATTAGGTACATGAGAATTTCTTTTTGAATTGACGGATATCTAGGATTCATATTTTAAACCTCTCCCTTTCTGCTTGGGATTAAAATTTGTCAGAGTGGCCTATTGTCGGTATCAGCCGTACAACAAGGAAGTCTATCCCCCTTTCGCTAGCGCTAGACCAGGTAGATGTTTTATTTATCCACTTTTTTGTTTTTTGTTGAGGCGGAGCGCATGTATTCCTATAAAATACTAATGATTTATACACAATTATATGGTTTCAAGTAGTTATTTCTATTTTATGGTAGTGGCATGCTACATGTCACGGGTCCACTTAGTACTCGGGTCACAGAGTGCTGTGTTGTGGACTAGCCTAGCCTACCTTTCGTAGAGAGTAAATGAGCTGGTCCAAAACTATTTGTACACTGCTGTTTTAGAACTGTGATTACTGAGAATGCTTCAGAGCGCTCCGGCCTCTGGAGTGGCTAAGGTAATAGAATGAACAGCGTCGATCCCAGGGGATTATCACCCCAGGCAATACCTGTCCCCTTGATTTAAAGAGACAGGGCTGGGTTTATTGCCCAGCGTCTGAGGCGCCTCCTTCGACGGGAAATGCCGGCGGGATCGACGCATTTTCTGTGCCTACCACCCATGAGCTTCGGCTTGTGGGTGGGCCCACACAAAAATGTCCATGTGTCACGCCCTTATAAGTAGGATGAAAGGCAAATGAACCACCCATGAGCTTCGGCCTTGTGCCTAACCCGTACAAGTGGGGCACGGGTAAATATCTTGAGACTGCGAAGATTACGGAATTATTACGCCAACCGTCTACCTCGATGTTTTAGTACTCTGTTGCGAGTCACTCTGTGTCTGGTGCAAACTGTATTTGGATGTACTAGTATACTGAATATTGTATGATCCAGTATACAACACTCAGCCACCACGATCCTGTCTCCAGGCATTACGGGTAGGCACCCACAACCAACAGGTGGTCCCATTTGGGGTTAGGGAGTCTTAGTCCTCTTTAGAAATGCAGTTGGCGTATTTTACAGCCTAAGCCTACAGGGCGGGCGGCAGATGAAAAGGAACTTTGCCGTATAGGTATTGAACTGTATTTGGTTTACCCATACACAGACAACCCTTCAATGTTGCACACACACACACACACACACACACACACACACATACACACACAGATACACACACACACACACACACACACTCACACACTCTCACACACATACACACAAACACACACGTGCGTAATACTTTTCTTCAACAAATGTTATTCTACTAAAAAAAAATCGGACACTTTAGGCTCTGTTGTTACCGGGGAGTTCGTAGGGGACCCACCCACGCAATTTCCATACTTTTCCGAGCTTTTTGAGACGACGGATTGTCGAATGGTCCACATTGAAGTCTTCGGCCAACATTCTCATTGTCAAGCTTTCGTCCTCCTCCACAGGTGCCAAAAGTGCCTGGTCGTTGAAAATTTATGGTCGGCATCTTTTGTCCTCATCTGCGAAGTTTGTATCGCCCAATTTGAACTTCCTGAAGCATCTTTCAGCTTGGCTCTTTCTGATTGTACCTTCACCAAAAAATCCATTGAGATCGTGAAATGACTTTGTAAGGTTCAAGGTTACAGCACATTTATATGACAAGATACAGTAACAATGAAATACATGTACCTGAACATACAACAGTAGAGATTAAAGGACTGGAAAGTCCATACATTCAAAATCACTTACTAGTGATGAGGGGCCGAAGCCCCCAGGAGAGTTGCATAGCGTTGGGGGCAGAAACCCCCACCGAGAAGGGTGTGACAGTGTGTCTAACCCATGTGGGTACCTATGAGAAGAGGTAGCAAAGAGACAGGGAGTTTCAAAACCCGCGCTCAAATACCAGGCCTCCTGGTGGTCGGTAGGGAAACCCCAGCGGGAAGATAACTCTTCCAGGCAAAGCGAAGATAATCCCAACAGCTGCATTCCAACCTTTTTCGAAGAGGTAGAGCATAATATGAAAAATGTGGGTTTGATTTTCGATACACATTCTGTAAAGAGAGGATTACTTTCATGAAACAAATTAAACAAACCACCAATTGTCATTGTCTTTATTGAATATTATTTTAGCTTTTTTATTAGTGAAATTTGATCACTAATTAGGACTGGGCCTATTCTAGTAGTGACCACCCCAAGCGGATTTAACATGTTAAAATTCCTTCTCCTAGACCTAGACTGGTTGCCTAACCAAGGTTAAAGAACACAGTCTGTTCTACTGTTTACCCATAGCTGGAGGGAGAGTAGTTGGATTCATACCTTTCCCAAGAGTATCAGCGCCATGTGAACCGCAGCTTCGTACAGGACTTGAACTCGGGTTGACGAGTCCATTTCATACGTCTTTAACCATTACACCACGCACCTCCAACTTGCAATAATTATCCATGTTGAGAATTTTTGTATATAAGGTGTGTGCTAGAGGCCCACTTTTATTTATAGACTCGGCGATAACCATGTGATTTCTCTTGGCCAATCACTGGCAGTACTCTGCTGCTGACACAATACTTAAACTGAGCATACTGAGCATACTGAGCATACTGGCCATAATCGCTTTGAGCCTTCGTGGACGACGGACATAGTGATTAAATCACTGGGCCTTTAACACTACGCAGGATAGGACTTATTCACTTACCAAAAGGATTCCACAACTCAGGACTTACTTACTTTAAGCCCTTTTCAACTGGCCAAGGATGGCATTTAAAAACTTTACAATCCACCAAACCCAATACATATCTACGGGGCATTATTAATAGAACAGTAGGGGATTCTGGTGTTTAAATATTTTAGATATAACACATTGATTCTTTAACGACCACTTAAAAATGAAACTTTTTCTACTTGAGTCTCTTAGTGTTTTGGGCCCTCGGGCATTACTCAATTGCCCGCCCGCTCGGTCCGCCCGCTCGGTCCGCCCGCCCACACAGCCATCATTTCTTAAACGCCCATTTATAATTCTTTTAATTTAAAGAGTGTGAATCCTAATAATACAATAGCCCAACCTAAACCTTGCCCCCCAGACATGTTGTTGTTCATCACCCCCCATCCCCTAGCGTTACCCACACTGCTGTCTTTATTTATTCATTATGTCTTTTCAGTCGATCAGTTGTACTGGTAACTTTTCATGTCGTGGCTTCTGTTGATTAAGAATTGATCTAATTATTGATTAGAATTTTGGGTTGTTGGCCTAAGAGGTCTTTGTTACCACTTGTACAATGAATTTGGCAATTGAACTACTTTTGAGAGCAAAGTTTTCGTATAGCAAATAGCTATATATATTCATCTGAGATCAAGTGACAGTACGTCTCTTGAATACCCCAGCATCTTCCAAAATCACTAAATGAAAATTAATGGGCAGAATACGAGCCGATGCTTAGATATTCATAAGATTGCTGCTGTTATCGCTCGAACATAGCATAAAACGGGTAACATGGCAACTAAATTGATTAAAGAGCCAATCACCATTCAGCTGTTCTTTCTTTATTTTAGAACCCTTCCAAATCACTAAATTAAACTTAACATGTGGAAGTTAAATTTTCCAAATCACTAAATAAATGTTATTGGGCTCGAAAAACAGGAGCTGATGCTTAGATATTCATACGATTGCTGCTGGTATTACTTATAACATAACCTAAAAGGGTCACATGACAACTAAATTGGCTAAAGAACAAATCACAATTCAACAGTTCTCTATACATTTTAGTACCCTTTTGGGGCCAGTCAAAAGATAGCGCTTGTACATTTTTACCATGTGTCCAATGACCTGTACAATGGCATCTGAATTACTGTTGAGAGTTAAGTTTTCGTACAGCAAATAACTTTAATACTCCAGCATGTGGAAGTTAAATCTTCCAAAGAACCAATTCTTAGATATTCATACAATTGCTGTGGTATCGCTTGAACATAGCATAAAACGGATCACATGACAACTAAATTGATTAAAGAGCCAATTACAATTCAACAGTTCTTTTTAGAACCCTTTGGGGCCGATCAGAACATATCAATTGTGCTATTTGTTACCACTTGTACAATAAACTTGACAACTGAACTACTTTTGAGAGCAATGTCTTCGTATAATAAATAGATATAGCTATTCATCCGGGATCAAGTGACAGTACATCTCTTGAATACCCCTACATCTTCCAAAATCACTAAATGAAAATTAATGGGTAGAATAGGATATTCATAAGATTGCTGCTGTTATCACTCCAACATAGCATAAAACGGGTCACATGACAACTAAATTGATTAAAGTACCAATCGCCATTCAACTGTTTTTCATTTATTTTAGAACCCATCCAAACCATTCAAATCACTAAATAAAACTTAAGGGTCGCACAAAATAGGTACCGATTCTTAGATATTCATACGATTGCTGCTGGTATCGCTTGGACATAGCATAAACGGGTTACATGACAACTAAATTGGCTAAAGAGCCAATCACAATTCAACAGTTCTTTATTTATTTGATAACTCTTTTGGGCCGGTCAGAAGATACCACTTGTAAAATTTGTTACCGCTTGTACCATGAACTTGGCAAATGAACTACTGTTGAGAACTTAGTATTACTCCAGCATGTGGAAGTTAAATCTTCTAAAGCACTAAATAAAAATTGATGGGCTCACAAAGCAAGAGCCCATTCTTAGATATTTATAGGATTGCTGCTGGTATAGCTAAAACGTAGCATAAAACGGCTCACATGATAACTAAATTGATTAAAGAGCAAATCGCAATTCAACAGTTCTTCATTCATTTTAAACCCCATTTGAAGCTGGCCAGAAGAAATCCTTGAAACGCAGCTGCGGGAGACCAATCTGTCTCTTTGCAGACGAAAGCTGTGCATAGAGGATGTCCTTCGGGATTCGTCCATCATCAATCCGGCGGACATGACCCAGCCATCGGAGACGAGGATGTTTCTGTAGAGAACAGAAGCTGGGGAGTTGAGCTCTCTCAAGAACTGCTGTGTTAGTGATCCTGTCCCTCCAGGTGATACCCATTATACGTATATATATTTACCAACTCCTCCGCACGAGCAGGATACGACACAACGTCAATTCCTTGAGCGGAGTTCAACAGGTTTGAATTCAGAGTTTTTCCTTCTCCTATACTGGTTACCTAGCCATGGTTAAAGAACCCAGTCTGCCCTGCTATTTACCCATAGCTGGAGGGAGAGTAGGATTCATACCTTTCCCAAGGGTATCAGCGCTAAGTGAAATGCATTTACCACGTCCAGGATTTGAACTCGGGGCGACGAGTCCATTTCGCATGACTTTAACCATTACACCATGAGCTTCCTACCCATTATACGTATAAGGCAGCGAAGGTAGAAGCTATTTAGCTGCCGCTCTTGGTGGGAGTACAGGGTCCATGTTTCACTTCCATACATGAGGGTGCTGATAACACATGCCCTATACACTTGTACCTTTGTACGGATAGTGAGCTTGCGGTTGTCCTTTGTGAGCTTCCCAAATTTGAGGCAGCTTTTCCGATCCGGCAACTGAGTTCAGTATCAAGTGACAGATTGTCGGTGATGCATATACTTATTTACCTATTTAAATTGATTGGTTTTTGTTGCAATGTCAATTTATGTTAGAACTATTCTCCCTCCAACTATGGTAAATAGTAGGACAGACTTGGCAACCAGTCTAGGAAAATTAAAACTCTGAATTCAAACCTGGTCACTACTAGAATAGACTCTGGCCTACTTAGTGACCTATTTCAATTTTGTTTTTTAATTAAGATCAAAATCTGTTAAGTAATCTTGTATCTTTACTTAGTAAACGTTTTCTCTATCTTTTATAGTCGTTGTATTTCTTCATATATATATATATATATATATATATATATATATATATATATATATATATATATAATAAATTAATGAAATAACTTGTTGTAATAATTTATTTCAACTGCATGATTACAGCATCATCAGACAATAATTATTACAATGAAGCAAATCTAAACTTTTTCCTTAATGTATTCTATATATTTCTCTGTCCATCCACTTACTGGCACTAGGCACATCGAGCTCTCACTTCGGTTTACCTGTATCCCTACGGCTAAACTACGCAAGGATTTATTCTCATTACCACACACACACACACACACACACACACACACACACGCATATATATATATATATATATATATATATATATATATATATATATATATGGAGAAAATTTTGAAAGAAAACAAACACAGGGTGCCATGAACGATGGAAACTCTTCATGTCGATACTTAAGTATTTCGTTTTTTTTTTAAATAAAACATTCTTCGAAACATTGAAAATTTGTATGAGTAAAAGATGAAAGATGTTCAGTGTATGTTGAATGTGATATATATATATATATATGAATATGATATAATGAAAAAACAAAAGATGTTTACAACTGCATGGGCTCATCAGGAGAGAATGTGCAAACCGTTTCGGGGCCTATCTCTCAACGGTTTAAAAAGCAACACCGGCCCTACCTCACTGATATGAGGACCCTCGCAATATAATGCATCGACCGCACGTGGGTCGGTCAACAACAAAAATAAGACGGGAAAAATGACCGTTAGCAAAAACAAAGGACAGTGAGGTAGGGCCGATGTTGCTTTTTAAACCGTCGAGAGGTAGGCCCCGAAACGGTTTGCACATTCTCTCCTGATGAGCCCATGCAGTTGTAAACATCTTTTGTTTTTTCATTATATCATATTCACACTGTCGGATTAATTTCCATTTTATTTTCATATATATATATATATATATATATATATATATATATATATATATGTTCTCGTTGAAACCGTTACTCAGAGTTTCATCTGTAGCACACAACTGTCAGACAGAAAGAGGAGGAAAGTGAGGAGGAAGCCATTATTTAAGATAGGGTAATTTTTCACGTGCCATGATGTACGTGCATGTGACTAACACAGAAAAAAAGAGAGTCATTATTTATTGATTTATGCGATCCGAACAATCCAAAAACGTTGGAAATATGGGGAAATTACACCTTGAGGTCAAATAAAGTGGTAAATGACATAAAAGAAATTTGTTCATATGTCTTCACTTAGAAATCAATTTTCTCTTTTTTTTGTTCGGCAATTTATTATCTTCGGTGTATTCCAGAATACATCATTTTTCTTCCACATATAATCTGCAATTGTTAGCACTACCTTTAACGCACAGGATTTTTTTTTCGCGATATCCTAATTTCTTGTGGGAGATTTACTAGTTTTCCTCTTTTATTTGCCATATTTTGATAGCTTATATATGGCATTATCAATTAGGCAATTACCGTTCAAAGGATATTTCTCTCTTTCCCTGCAGCTGCATCTTGCGTTCTGGTTGTTAACGTTTTTATTTAGAATCTTCAAATTGTGTTAGCTGATAATTTTCTTATTATTGTCCATGAAACAATAGATTATATCTAAATTGTTTATATCATAGAATTTTCTAAGTGTTATATGTGTTTTATATATATATATATATATATAAAAGGTGTGGCATAAAAGTATCGTGATTGAAGCTTCATTTACCAAGATAGAAATGAACAATGAATAGAACGTTAATTTTTTTTCAGAATACAAGGTGTGTCTAAAAGTACAATAAATATCGATACTTTTTTGACACACCTTGTATATATATATGAATGGAAGTTGAAAATGGAAACGAATCCGACGGTATGTTGAAAAGAAAAATAAAGGAAAGAAAGTGTTCAATGGATAATATAGGATTATTTTATTTTATTTAACTGACACGTGTTTCGGTCAGGAGTTTATCCATGTATACATGTATTCTATCTATTATTATTTTAAATACAAAATGAAATAAATAACAATAATAGAAAAAATATAGAAATGTTTAGTACCCAAAGAAATAGCGACCTTCGTCAGAGTAAATCCATTTTGTTTTGAAAATATATATATATATATATATATATATATGTGTGTGTGTGTGTGTGTGTGTGTGTGTAGAAAATAGAAAAACAGGAAGTATTCCAAAAAGACGAGTTATTATTGATGATGATTTTAACGTTCCCATATATATATATATATATATATATATATATTATATATATATATATATATATTTTATAAAAAAGGAAGGTCTGCAAAATGTATTTTGTTCTCAGAAAAAAAATGTTTTAATTCTTTTTGTTTTACATATGCAACACGTGTTTCAGATCTTCTGGTATCTTCTTCAGAAGATCTGAAACACGTGTTGCATATGTAAAACAAAAAGAATTTAAAAATTTTTTCTGAGAACAAAATACATTTTGCGGACCTTCCTTTTTTATAAAATATTGAATTTTTGTCCCGTTGGAACCAGAACAACATTTATATATATATATATATATATATATATATATATTATATATATATATATATACATATACATAAAGGTAAAATAATTCAATAGATTAGTGAGTAAGGGATGATTCTACTTGGGATCATCGAAATAACACTGTACATCCATACTGTGTGGTCATGTAGGTGCAAACTTATAGATTCATACAAGAATTTTATAAATCCCCAAGAGAGCTCAATGTATAATAACTAATAAATCAATCATATACAGAGACTGATATTGAGTCTCTTGACGAAATAAATTTGTTATAGTTAAATTACGGTTTGTTAGGGTTATCTTTCTTTGAACGTATATATATATATATATATATATATATATATATATATATTACAATACGTATATATATATATATTATTTTATATTTGCTTGAAGGCAATTACAATGCGTATATAGTATAAAATTCGATAATCATGACAAGAGAACTCGGCAAATAACGCGCGCCACGTAGAACATCGTACAGGTGTTTCAACTTTATTAAGTCTCATCAGCGATGTATACTTACGATTTCCCTCCGACAAAAATCGAAACCCAGCACGCAGAATCAAATTAATAAATCAAATTATCAAATCTCATCATATATTCATATATATATATATATATATATATATATATATATATATATATATTATATATATATAACATTATCAACAACGCAATACATTTCGTTAAAGAAGGAAATATTTCGAAACTTTCGCGTAAAAATAGGCACAAATTCTCACTGTTTGATGGTCACAATGACTGGCACGTTGTAACGTTTTATTTAGAACATCAACTCGTATTTCCAACTGAAATAACGTTAACAGCACAGGATCCTGATATTGTCATCTGGTCTGTCAAGCAAAAAAAAAAGCTTTCGTTATTGAATGAAAGGGCCCTTTTGAGGAAAATATCGACTGGGTACACCAGCCCACGTAAGTTGGAAATATATGACGATATACAAGAACAATATGTCCGAAATAGTTGGATAACGAATGTATTTCATATCGAAGTGGGATGCCGAGGATTCATTACCAACTCAACCTCCGCATTCTTGACTAAACTTGGACTTTCTCCATCAGTCAAGAGGAAATACATAAAAAAGAACTAAGATAAGACTCTAAATGTATCAACGTGCTGGGGTTCTCTGAATTACTGGTAATGATGTTTGGCTTCGAAATCATGCCTAAACCCAGAGTCATCATTTGAGGAAAGCTTTGTTGGAAGCAATACTACTGTGCAAACAACAGTAATTGTATGAATTTATTTTTATTATTATATATATATATATATATATATATATATATATGAGAAGTAAACAAACAAACAATGTGTTTTGATATGGCTTTATTTAGCCGACAATTTTTGGGAGAATATGTGCTTAATTGAAGTCGTACCTAATTTTGAAAATTAATTAATTAATAATTAATGAATTAGGCGGGCATACCTATTCAAATGTAAGGCTAAACAAATCGAGAAAAATCAATCTCTGTATGTACATTTCGGCCTATTAGGCCTCATCAGCAGAGCTATAGACAGGAAGACTGTTGATGAGGCTTAATAGGCCGAAATGTACATACAGAGATTGATTTTTCTCGATTTGTTTAGCCTTACATTTGAATAGGTATGCCCGCCTAATTCATTAATTATTAATTAATTAATTTTCAAAATTAGGTACGACTTCAATTAGGCATATATTCTCCCAAATAAATATATATAAAGTAAAGTCGTTGGGGTGGCCTAAAGTCGGTATCAGCCAGACAGCGTGGGAGTCTAACACCTTTTCACTAGCGCTAGACCAAGGAGATTGTCTTTTTTATCTTATATGATAAAAAGTGTTGGGATTTGTCATAAGGGCAATAGGTTGGGGCTATCATATAGGTGATGGGGTTTGACATGACTAGCTGAATAATCAGAGAGGGCCTTCTAGCCTAAGAATGGGCCAAAGTGAAGTGTTGCATGTCATGAACTGCTAAGCCACCAGAATCATGGTTGGCCACCCACTGCCAACAATTGGTCTGATTGGGAGGATTTTACCCTCTGCAGAGGTGCAGTCGGTGTATTTTTTAGTTACAACCGACAGGGAAGCTACCGTACTGTAACATTAATAATGTATATGTCCCGTACAAAAATTATCTCTTTTATTATAGGGTCGGTTTAGCTCAGTCGGTAGAGTGTCCGCCTAGGAACCCAAGGTTCCTAGTTCGATACAGACCCTCACCAACTCAGCGTATGATTAGCACAGAGATTTGTTGTGGTAAAGTAAGGAACTGATGGTAGGTGTGGCGCTCCACCTCCGACGCAAAAACAATCTCCTTGTCTAGAGCTAATGAAAAGGGGATAGACACCCTCACTATCTGGCTGATATTGGATTTAGGCCACTCCGACGACTTTACTTACTTAAAGGTTGATGGGAGAAGATAGAAAGAAAGGAGGAGGAGATGCCTTAGTGTTACGTACTGGCATCAAATTCTATATGTTATATAGCAGCTTCGAATTCACGGCCCTACTTCGTGTATCTGCATACGTAGCGGGTATCGTCACTAACCCTAGACGATATATGTAGTGGTCGCTTAATGAAATCACAACACGTGCTGTATAGTAGGAGTTTTGACTTTATTTCTTCTTCTTGGCTGTACGTGGTGGGCGGCGAGCGTTGCTGGGATGGTGAGGTAAAGGGGTGGCTGGTGGCGTCTCACCGCCCTTGGCCGCGACGGACTGTGTCGACGGTCGCTCCTTGTGCTCTGTTCGCCGTCCGCTGTCTGACTCTGACTGACCTGGGATCCCTGACTTCCTTTTATATATATCAAACGCCTACGCGTTTTCTTTTGTTATCTTTATCAGCGGACAAATCTATTTCCGACCTTATTATTACCCATCCTTCTTTGTTCGCTTTACCCGGAAAAAGTCCTTTGTTACTCTTTTCGTCTTCTCCCTGCCTCGATCCAACCGGAAGACCCTATTTCTGTTTTCAACTTCTTTTAAATATCTTCAATATACAACATTAGGAGACATAAAAACTAAATTAATAAGAACGGTAACTCATCGAATTTTACAAAATGAAGATGCTGACGATCGTATCTTGAAATATTGGTATTGAGGTCCGTCTGTCAGTATACTGTTGGTTTGGACAACAGCAACTGGCTAAGCACAACTAAACCAGTGCCCAAGACAGCTGGTACTTATGGACTCAAGAATAGTCCATTCATGTATTTGGGTGATTCAATTCCTTGAATCCTGATTAACTGCTTGGTTTCTATGATGTTATGAGCCATCATAAATAAGTAGGATTGAAACAAGGTTAGATCAATATTGAGTTACAGCTACTTAGTTGCCTTGTCTTACCAATTCGACGGTAATTGGAACTAAGTATGATTATTCTACAATTGGCAATCTTTAACATTTCTTCATGCTACATTTTATATTTTTTTGTTTTATAAAATATTTCCACAATAAAAACACTCGCCATTTTGTTTATACGATATTGCTCAGCAGGGTTCTTCAGATTTGTTTTACTTAGCCGAAGGGTTGAAAGTCTCGATTGTCATAATGGTTGGCTAGAAAATGAAAAAGGAAGGAAGTGAGGAAGGAAGGAAAGGTAGAAGGAAAGAAATCAAGGAAGTGTGTGGGGGGATCAAGAAAAGAAGGCAGGAAAGAAAGGTGTTAAAAGGTAGCGTTAGAAAAAAAGTAAGAAAAAAAAAAAGGAAGCAAGGACGCTATGAGAAAATATCAGAAAGAAAGAAGGAAAGTCTAATCAATGGGGGGGGGGGTCACAGTCAAGTCTGACGCAATGTTCTTCCAATCGACAGTCTTCAGTCTAAACACTCTCCCAACTGTATCACACTTGTCTCACCAACAATATCCAAATGTATTTCTATATCCCGCTCGTCTCGACAACAAAATGCTACTGCAGTTGTTCTCTCTGGTCTGGGAGTGCAAGTCCTTAAAATATATCTCAATCTCACCACGGGCTCCTCACTCAGAATTGTCCGTGCATCACGTGCGACACTCGTCAGCACTGCAAGTACGCGTCAATCCTTACGGCGTGACCTACATCCGGGCCACTCTGTTATTTCCTATTTCACTGCTCGTCCACAGCCCTTTCATTTTCTGAAGGACGTGGGTTCGACTCTAGGTCAGTCCTACACGCCAGGCAAAGCCTAGCCCGCTTCCTTTAAGAATACGGCAAGTCTTCACGCCCGCCACTCTCTCTCTCTCTGTCACACCGTGTTGCACGAGGTAGGTCTTCTCTCTCACTACAGAAAGAAAGAAAGAAAGAAAGAAAGAAAGAAAAAGAGAAACAAAAGAAAGAAAGAAGAAAAGAAAGAAGGGAAGAAGGAGGACGCTATGAGAAAACAAATGAACAGAAAGAAAGAGAGAGAGAGAGAGAGAGAGAGAGAGGAGAAAGAGAGAAAGAGAAAAGAAAGAAGGAAGAAAAGAAAAGAAGAAGAAAAAAGAAGTAAGAACACCAAGAGAAAACACAAGAAAGAAAGAAAGAAAGAAAGAAGAAGAAAGAATGAAGAAAGAAAGGAAGGAAATGTGGTTGTGAGATAATGAGAGCAAAGATAGAAAGAAAAAGAAAAGAAAAAGAAGGAAAGAATGAACGAAGAAAAGAAGGAAAGAAGAAAGTGAAAAAGGAAGCAGGGGTGTATCGCAACGGATACCCAACAAAAAGCGAAAACTTCAACCCCAGTTTGAAATCCAGTCAGAACCGGCGCTCCTGTATTCAGCGCCCTAGGCCAGCCTCACAATGTGCGCCCCGCTTCTCCCAATCCAATAAGTCCGATAAGATAATTACACAATATTATGCTAGATTATTCGGACGACTGCAATATGGCAATTGGCACACACGAATCAGCACAGTTTATAAAGATTGTAGCGCCCTCGGCATCTTTAGCGCCCTAGGCGAATTTGGCGCCATAGGCAATCGCTTATTGCGTTGTACCGGCCCTGATTCCAACTGATATTGTTTATGTTTACTTCACACTAATGCCCCCTGGTGGCGACTATGAATCCACATTTCTCTGTCTTATCACTAGATATACTGATAAAACTATACCGTCATGTTAGTTGACAGGAGAAAATGATCGGTGGGTTGGACAATTGACATTTCTATAACTATCTTACTACCGAGACGGTATTAACAGTAATACATCTATTATTATACAAAAGCTGAGGGGATCAATATTGTGTGGCTGTGTCGTGGAGACAGTTTGCTGTGTGCGTCTATGTGGCAAGAAATTAAATACTAGAAACTAAATTTTTTTTTACTGTTTAGTTTACTGATACGAAAATTAGTAATTTATGAGGAAGTGCGTCCCGGTCTCCTGCCTCAAAAATTGCTACCCGGTGACTATCAAAATAACAACCCCAGCTCGTCGTAATTCTTGTTTATTTATCGTAATTTGTCGTAATTCTTGTTTAGATATGAAGATGGATATATAGTTTGGAATAGACTGAGATAGATAGATAGATAGATAGATAGATAGATAAACAAACAAAATAATATAGATAGATATAAACAAATGGAGATAGATATTTTCGAGTAAATGTATTTGGGGGGCGTCGCATCTTTTTTTGTTGTAATTCTTGTTTATTTAAACTAAAAACAAGACATTAAACAAACATGAATAATAATAAAAACTTGGTATTTAAAGTAATATAGATAAATATGAACAAATTGAGATAGATAGATAGATATGAAGATGGATAGTTTTGAATAGACTGAGCGGGGTCGTTATTTTAATAGTCACCGGGTAGCAATTTTTGAAGCAGGAGACCGGGACACACTTCCTCATAAATTACCTAAAATTATACTAAATTATTCCTTACTTCTAGGATTCAGTTATGTTTGAAAAAAATCCATTTTAATTGTTTTTAATTACTCGTAATTTGCAATTAAGTCAAAAACTGACCGTCTCTCACTTCCCATTCTGCCTATCACTTTCTCTCTCTCTATGTTTATCTTGATTAATGTTAGTTTCTCATTGAATGTAGAGAGTGAGAGAGATTGGAGTGTGCGAATATTTACTCACCATTATCTTGAAAAATAAGTAAAACAGTCCGTTTTTTACGACACGGTCAATTTCTTTATTGATATTTTTTAGCTGAATTCTGTATTCATGGTTCCTTTACTTAAACAACTCTCGCATTGAAACTTATAAAAATCTTCTGATATAATTATTCAGACTCTTATCTTTATAGAAAAAAAGTAAAAATCGTTTTTTGTCGGTTCATTTTCTCATATTTCATAAAATAAAATAGGGCGGGGGTAGACCTCGTAAAAAATATTTCCCCTTATATATTTTAGGAAAAAAACTATTTCAGACATATTTTCATCAAAAGGTAAGTAATTATGGAAGTTTTGTGAAAATCGGACCATTAATTGATTTTTTATAGAATCTTTTTAAAAAAAAGCCTCTCGTCATAACTTGTTTTTGGCTACGTTAAATTTCAATTGATTTAACGGCGCAAAAATGTAAACATTGTTTTTCGTTTATAATTTTCATTATTTCCGTAAGCTGAAATGTTTTTTAATCGTCATGAGTTTTTTAATGTTTCTTCTTTCGAATGGACAAAAAAGGTTCAAGATAATCTTAACCTTTATGCAAATTTTATTGTGTTAAATAGGGGGGGGTAAACTTCACAGGGAAACTGGTGGTACATAAAGTACAGGTACAACGAGTCATAGACAAGAAAAATACGTCGTAAAATAGAGGATGTGACTTGACTTATAGTCTCCGCCCTCTAAGAAAACAAGGCAAACACATCTATTATATTTGTGTCGATCGAGAGAGACCTTTTCTTTTTAGAACACAAAATGCTATTAGGGGTGGGGTGGGCGAATAATAAGAAAATGCGTGAATTACAAGCTTACCCCCGAGCAAATGTAACACTGCTCCCTCCCCCAGCGTCCTTCCTTTCTCTCTCTGTGCTGATCCACCTATAGAAACAACATTCTCTTTCTATAATATATCGGGTTTCCCCGAAAATAAGACAGGGTTTATATTAATTTTCACTCCAAAATATACCGTCCTGTCGGTGCACCTCTGCAGAGAGGTAAGACTCACCCAATGGAGCCACCTGTTAGCCGTGGGTGGCGACCCGTGATGCTTAAGGATAGAACCCAGGTGGATGAGCAGTTCATGACTTGCAATACTCCACTTTGGCCCTTTCTTGGGCTAGACGGGCGGTCGGACAGGCTCCGATCAATCGGCTGGTCACGTCAAGCCCTAGCACCTATATGATTGCCCCAACCCTATTGACCTTATGGCAAGCCCAACCCTTTTTCATCATATGGGTGCTAGAAGGCGGTGGCTGAGGGTCTACATGTCCTGGGAATGACGTTAAACTCTATCTGATGGTGAGGTTCCAGTTTTGAAGGTTTGGGGAATGTGGAGCAACCCTTCATCACCATTGCTCCCTGATCTACTCTGACCCGGAGTAGTAGTACCTGTTAGGGTCCCATGTATGGGTTAAATAGAAAAACATGAGTTTATAAACAAAATTGTATTATGCATTAAGAATGAATTTATTTCACAACTTTGTCGGCATTAAATAACCGACCGAGGTTGATATGCCGTAAAACAAACCAATCCAAAATATAACACTAGGTTTTAGTTTTGTGGGATGTCTTATTCTTCATATTACCAAGTAGAAAATTCCTAAATCTCTAAATAAACAGAAATTACGAACTTTATTAAGTCTCATCAGCGATGTCATACTTACGATCTCACCCCGACAGAAATCGAAACCGGGAAATCAGCATGCAAAGTCAGAGACTCTACCTCTGAGCAACCGATACGCAGCGAACGTTGCATACGAAATTAGCTTGTCATGGGTAAATACGTCACTATTACTACTACTATACAAAGTAGAGTGGACGTTGAAAGGTTGCAAATTAGGCGGGAGGAATGAGATTAAGATACTTTGCTTTAGATTAAATTGAACTTCACGAACCTAAATTCCACCATCGTATGTCACCCCACCGAAAGAAAAAAAAAAAAAAAAATCAGGGAATTGATCAAATTTAATGAAATTTTCAGTATTGATATATTAATGAATAAAAGATATAATGTATTTTATGCAAAAAAAACTTTTACATTTTTTCAGGTCAGTTACCTTTGAATCACGTATCTTTAAGAATCTGTGTTACGCCTCAAAGATTTATACAAATTATTGTATGAGTATATATGTTTGCACCTACAGGAGCATAGTTGTACAGTGACCATGGTTGTACAGTGAGATTTCGATGATCCCAAATAGAACCATCCTTACTACCAGTCATTTGGATTACCTACACACACACACACACACACACACACACACGACACAAAACACATATATATATATAATCTTCCAAAAATTGTCGCCTTCGTCATTTCAAACACATTGTTTGTCCACTTCATATATATATATATATATATATATATATATATATATATATATATATATATATATAATAATAACTCAAAAAATTTATAAATTCGCGCTTTAACAACTTTAATTTATTTGTTCCCTCAAGAAATAAGTCCAAGGTGGACGCTTGAGATAACAAATTTAAATTATGTAATACATCTATAATAAATATCTATTAATACATACAATTGATTCTTAAAATTTCATACACTCAAAAAATTACGGTTAATTTAATATTATTGACAAATATATTATATATATATATATATTATATATATATATATATATATATATATATATAGTTTAGAATTTATGAAAACATTTCTCTCAAAAAGTCATTTGGATTACCTTACACACACACACACACACACACACACACACACACACACATATATATATATATATATATACACACACACACACACACACACACACACACATACATATATATATATATATATATATATATATATATATATAGCATTTCTCTCAAAATATTATTTTTATGAGGAAAAAAAACCTTCTAAGGGAAATCATTTTGGGAAAATAAATTATTTTTACTGAATTCTTTCGAAGTGGGAATTTAATATATGTGAAAGTATTAGGAAATTGAAAATTGGACAATCAAAACAAATTAGGATTAAACGGATATCTTAACTTTGTAAAATTCTGTCGAGAAATGATCAGAATATCTAGTGTAGCCAATTCTGTCTCTTTCGTTTCCGGTTTTAGATGTAATTTAGGTTATATTTAAATTAGAGATAATAACAGTCAACTAGACATTTTTTTAATAATTTTCCGTTATGAAATAAAAGAAACTGTTATTAATTAATAATTAAAAGGACTTTAAGTAGTTTATTCAGATTTAAATTAATAAATGTTTAGAGAAAAGCATTTTTTATAGTTTATAGATTATTATTAGTTTTTATTATTACTAGTTCGATACCGGTCCTCGCCAACTCAGCGTATGAGCAGCACAGGGATCTGTGCGATAAAGTAAGGAGCTGATGTGCCTGGGGGGGGGATAGCCCCCTGGGATCACCCCGTTAATTACTTAACCGGTCCAGAGGCCGAAGCTCACTGGACCCCCGCCACGTGGGTCGGGCGTTATATTTAAAAGATAAATACTAGTTATTATGAGAAATGTGTTACATATTTTTTAATATACCGCATATACATATATATATTTATCAACCCCTCCGCGCTAGTAGGATGTGACACAAGGTCAATTTCTTAAGCGGAGTTTAACAGGTTTTAATTAAGAGTTTTTCCTTCCCTTGGACCGGGTACCTAGCTATGGTTAAAGAACCCAGTCTGCCCCACTATTTATCCATAGCTGGAGGAAGAGTAATATTCATACCTTTCCCAGGGGTATTAGCGCTAAGTGAAATGCAATTACCACGTCCAGGCTTTGAACCCGGGGCGACGAGTCCATATCCCATGACTTTAACCATTACACCACGCGCATATATATATGTGTGTGTGTGTGTGTGTGTGTGTGTGTGTGTGTGTGTGTGTGCAGTGCGTCACTAAGTCTGTAACTAGCCTCAACATGAAAAACACATTTATTTTACGCCACAAATATTTATTTTTCAACATTTCTTGTCAAAGTACTTAGCGTAACACTTTTCCATTAATCACACAGTCTGAATATTATGTCGCAAAGATTTCTGATCAAAATTCACCCAATAACTGTGTCTGGCTAAGGACATAGTGATCTGCTCTCGCCAAAAGTAAAGTTTGAAATTAAATCCGACGGAACGAGGAAGAAAAAAAGAACATTTTCAAAATCATATAAAAATTGAGAAAAAGAAAACAGTTACGATTTGACCTGTCACAACTATCGCACTTCCCAAGTGGACCCGTTTTGAATGCGTTGAGGCCATCAAGAGGTCCGTAACGATGGAGCTGGGGACATACCAGAAGAATCCTTCCAGCAGGACAGAGAAGCGTGACAGAGAAGGATGGGGAAAGCGCATTAGATTCAAGAGGGACTACCTTGGAGGAAAAAATATTTAGTTTGTTGTTTTGGATTTTAAATGAATTGTTTGTGACAACAGTCTCATTACTTTTCAGGCACACCTCGTATATACGAAGAAATAAGTAGACGTCAAATTTAAAGATGTTATGCAATACAAGGAAGTCTACACGATAGTCTAGATATGAAGTCACCATCACTTTATCAAGCTATAGGATTCGTACTTGCTTCTCCAGCAATGTCCAGAATCTCTTACTCGTCTTTATTAAATGGTGTGTGAGATGGGAGGTAAATGTCCGTAGAACTTATGGTTTTTTTTTGGGGGGGAGAGGGTGCTGCTTCCAGGATTTGATCAAAAAAGCACGCAGCATTCTTGTGTAATCTAGCATTTTTTCCAAGCTCCATATAGTCCATATAGTAATACTGACATGGCTATAGCTTGGGAGAATTCTTGTTTATTTGTTTAATCAGGAGTACATAGTCATTCATCGCCCTTAGAAAGTCTTCTGCACAGCATCCAGAATCAGCACAGAGCTGACTTATTTAGGTCTTGGCTGGTCAGTCTACACTGGTGTGCCCACAGTAGAACGTCACTTATGAGTTTTCATCTTTGCTCCTTTAGTGTCCAGTATGTCTTAATTGGATGGTGTGTGTGATAGGATGCAAATGGCAACATACTGCTCTGTTGTGGAGTGCTACTTCCAGGATTGATTCAAGATAGCAGTATCCTTGCAGTTCCCATCTACCATTTTCTCCAAGCGATTCTTTAGAGTCCAAGTGTTATATACCGCTATGACGGCGCGTGGTCAAATGGTTAGAGTCGCAGGAAATGGACTCGTCAACGCGAGTTCAATTCCCGGACGAAGCTGTTGGCATTTCACATGGCGCTAATATCCTTGGGAAAGGTATGAATCAAATTCTCCCTTCAGCTGTGGGTAAATAGCAGGGAAGACTGGACTCTTTAACCATGGCTAGGTAACCAGTCTAGGAGAAGGAAAACTCAGAATTCAAACCTGTTAAACTCCGCTTAAGAAATTGACCTTGTGTTGCATCCTGCTCGTGTGAAGGGGTTGGTAAAATATATATATATATATATATATATATATATATATATATATATATATATATATATATACCCCTTTACTCATTACTTTTCAGAGACACCCCGTATACAGGTTCTGTTTTCCGAACTCGCAAAATTTTGACATTTTTTCGACACCTTATTTCAAAAACGTAATTAAAATCTGAAAACGTCATTAAGTTTTGTTTTGTTTTTTGTCTTGGCTTTGTTAGAAAACTGATTGACCAAATTATAAAGAAGACAAAAAAAAACATAGAAAAATATTCATTAATTAACATAGAATTGGACTGTCTTAAAGGCAATGTTTATTTTTATTGGCACATCTACAAAAAAATAAACTAAGCGACAGACGATGATGATTCAATGTATAGTTTGTATTTGTTTCTGTTCAGGTCAGTCAGTAGACCATCCGCTTCGGAACCACAAGGTTTCGAGTTTGATACCGTCCATGCCAGCTCAGCGCATGAGTACCACGGCTTGAATCTATGCAGTAAAGTGGGGAGCTGATAGTAGGTGTGGTACTTCACCTCTGATGCAAAAATAATATCCATTAAATCTTAGTGAACAGAGGATAGACTCCCTCGCTGTCCGGCCATTCCACCAACTTTACTTTTTTATTTACACGGTGTAACCTCCTTACAATTATTGCGGACAAGGTTATCTCCGTGGCGTAGTGGTTAACGTGCTGGACTGCGATATTGTAGGAAGCGAGTTCGAATTCCATTTGCACTATTATGACCACTTCCGGACTAATACACTTGGGAAAGGTATGAAACCTCTTATTCTC
>CM042156.1:11159474-11164474 GCA_023376005.1 Doryteuthis pealeii
TTTTGATTCCCATTGAGTTACTTTTAAAAGCTTTAAAATGGTACAAAAAAAAACTTTTCTTTCTTTTTTTTTTTTTTTTTTTGTTGTCGTTGGAGGTTGAGGAGAACTCTTTTCCAAGATGGCTACCGTCATAGAAAGACTTTTTACTATAAAGATTGTGTCGTCTGCTCAGCACGCATTATGAAAATATTTCCGTTTAACGTATCATCAGGGACACAAATAACTTAACAAAATCCAATGATGCGTAAACATTGTTACCCGTTGAATGCATATAATGCGTGCATTAAGACCTACGCATGTTTATGTTTTTTAAATATAAGTCTTTCGTTAGAACGTTCCATCGCGTGAGCATGCTTCACGTGATGTAAACGCTGAACTAGCACCGTTTTAATATTTTAGTATTATTGACCGTCTGAAGATTGCATAACATGCGTGAAACTGGTGTTACGGAATATTAACACCATAATATTTCATCTCTGATTTTAAAAGCTGTTCTGCTATTTTAGCATTGAGCACCTTCATAAGCTAAAGCTTTTTACATTCATTCTCCATTATATATATATATATATATATATATATATATATATATAGGGTCATCCAGAGACACGTGTTTCGACTTATCAAGTCTCTTCAGTGTGGCTAGACATTTTGTAAGCCGGAATTGAAATCCGATTGGTTGAGTGTCAGTCCGGCACCTTAACCATTAGGCTGTCTCCACTTACAGAATGGGAAGGGGATTTTAACTGTTTTAATACACACATCGCTTTGTGTGTAAACGCCGTCACAGAGTGCTCCATTCCTTATATAGAAGAGCTTCGCGTTTACGCTTGAGTTGGCGTCCGTCAGCGAAATCCCCCCCAGAGTGCTCAACCCTAAGGGATGGGGAGCATATATATAGTGTCATCCACAGACACGTGTTTCGACTTATCAAGTCTCTTCGGTGTGGCTAGACATTTTGTAAGCTACTTACAGCCGGAATTGAAAAAGTTTAAATAATATCATACTTTATTTGGTGATCAGCTAATTAAACAAATTATTTTTAAAAGGAGGCGAAGAAAATAGAGAAACTTTTAGGGCCCTTTCGGCCGTGTATTTTCAAAAGTTCTACAATCGTATATCGTTTTAAAAGTCAAAGTGTATAAAATTGGGTGAAAAGGGGGGGGGGCTACGACAATATCAAGGTTGGAGCAACAAGAAGGGGAGAACAAAATGATCCCTTCACGTGACTCAATTTCAGCAATAACATCCCTAGCGATAATACCAGGAAATGATTTAAACGCTGTTGCCTACACAAGACCGGGCAGTGAAGAAAAAATTGCAACTGCCTCGAGGACATGGAGATGGTGATTTGACCTAGTCTTGTGTAGTACGGGAAATTGCTGATCATTGTAGTTGATTCTGCAGCTATTTAAACTGCACAGGTGATCTCCAAATTGCCGAGTCCTGTGCCTGTGAGCAATAAAATTTATGAGTTAATAAACTTTGTTCAAAGATTGGTAGAGCGTCTTTTTGAGTTGAGCGAAATGCAGATCTGGTAGTGAAGATCGTTTTTGTTGTATACTTTTCTTTTTACTTCTATTATTCTTCTGTTCATCTTTGGTATCTTACGTTCTTTTGCTAGCGTCTGGACTTCTCTTTGTTACATAATTATTAGATGCCTAATATTTATGGCAATAGTGTAGAAATCAAAATGGCCGTTATAAGCTACAGCTCACGGCCTTGAAGGATGAGTGACGGCGCTTGACCTCACTCTCACCTTGCCTTCCAGGGATAAATCGTGAGAACCGGAAGGCATAGAAGACCCTGTCTTCCGGTTTAAGGATAGTAAGCAACTCAGTCAGTTAGCAAGTAGGAGCCGAGCTCGTATGATGTAAGTCTCAACTGCGCAGGTGTCTGAGTTGGGGATTGGAAATAAAGTAACATCAAAGTAAATCGAAGTCTTGTTTATTATCTAAAACTAACAATGACACAGGGCTTCTGATAAGGAGAAATCCCTAACAGAAAACCAGACCCGAAGTCCCAAGAAAGTCCAGACCTTAGAAGAGACCAGACCAAGTTGTTTTGAAGATAGAACCAAAGCCGGCCAGAAGAAAAGACGACTAGAAAGTAAGAAGTAAGAAAGGGTATACAACATCTTGTGGTTGGTCGCACTTGATTCATTTTCTCTTTTCTAGGTCAGTCTTGTTGCAAGACATTCCTCAACCACAAAACCATATTATTTATCTAAACCTTTATTTACTTTTAAACATATTTCTCTAACTGAACATAACGCGCGTGTGCAGTGAGCGCCAGCTAAGGCAGTAACATCTTATCTGCCTGACGTCCAAGCTGAAACTGAGAGCCAGCCAGGTCCCACGTGACTTCACGTATTTCGCGGGCTTTCTGTAATATTTCATGGAAAGTCCCGCCCGTGATATGAAAAGGGGCCATCCCTTCAGAAATACAGGGGGGGGGTGACAATAATCTATGCATAGATTATGTAACATTTTGACCTTCACTGCATTGAAACAACGCTTTATAAAAAATATGATCGTATTAGCCAATCATCATATTGTCTGTAATCAGAATGCCTTGTTGCTCTAACCTTGAATTTAGTCACTTAAACTTCAAGAGACGGGAGGCGCGTGGGCTAGTGGTTAGAGTCGTGGAAAATGGACTCGTCGATTCGAGTTCATTTCCTAGACGAAGCTGTTGGCATTTCACATAGCGCTAATACCCTTGGAAAAGGTATGAATCCATATATTCTCCCTCCAGCTATGGGTTAAATAGTAGGGCAGACTGTGCCCCTCAGTCTTGGTAGGTAACCAGTCTAGGAGAGGGAAACTCTGAATTCAAATTCCCTCCAGCTATGGTTAAATAGTAGGGCAGACTGGGCCCTTCAGCCTTGGGTAGGTACCAGTCTAGGAGGGATAACTCTGAATTCAAAATTCCCTCCAGCTATGGGTTAAAATAGTAGGGCAGACTGGCTTTTCAGCCTTGTAGGTAACCAGTCTAGGAGAGGATAACTCTGAATTCAAAATTCCTGAGGTCGGTCGTTGATTGGGTTTATGGCAACCCTTGATGCACCAATTTTTTCCTATCGACTGTGCCAAAAAAGTGTGGATGGTCCAACACAAGCCTTCACCACTATAAACAAATCACTGTGTGGATGTTCACTGTATCAACACTCATACGTCGATCGACGGGAGAGTCCATTATAAAGTTCAAGATTACCTGCTCTATTAGCATAGTGTCTTTTTTAAGATATTCATTTATAACATCTCCTGTGGTGGACTCGTGACACTTTAAACATTGAGTACATATTAAATGTTATCAAACTTGAACAATATTTTTCAAACAACCGTTTTCATCAAAACAATGATATAATTTGTCTATTTGGAATTATTGCAAAGCTGTATGATAAACAACATTTTTTGGTTTTCCCATTCGATGTCAATATAGATAGAAAAAAGAAAGAAATAAAGAAAGAAAAGGAGTGAAAATAGAGGAGGCAAATAGAAAAAAAGAAAGAAAGAAAGAAAGAAAGAAGGCAGTGAAAATAGAGGAGGCAAATAGAAAAAAAGAAAGACAGAAAGAAAAAAAGAAGAAAAAGAAAAAAGAAAGGGAGTGAAATAGACAAAGCAAATAGAAAAAAAAGAAAGACAGAAAGAAAAAAAGAAAGAAAGAAAAAGAAAGAAGAAGAAAGAAAGAAAGGGGTGAAAATAGACAAAGCAAAAATGACGAAGACGTCGCCACTCTGCAGCCCTGTTAATCTCGATATTGAGCCGCACAGCTCCTGTGCGGCACGTATCTCGCCAACTCTGTCTGTTAGATGCCAGATCTTCCAAGCTTGAAGGTATGGTGGCGCATTTCTTCAGCGTCGTCTTCATATGGTCTTTGAACCGCTTGGGGGGGGGGGGCTCCTGTCTTTCGCGTGCCATCTGCGAGTTCGCCATAAAGTATTTACGGGGAGAGTCTGTCTGCGGATGGTGTGACCCAACCATAATACAAATAGCTATGCAACAATAAAGTACAGAAGAACTCAAAATTGATTGCTGCATTTAAGTATTGCATTAATATTTAATCTTACCTTTTAAAAGTTCAACAATAATTATTCTGCTACCATTTAATTTAAAGACGATTTGATATACGTAGGTCCTTACTTTCCGTACAAACTATCATTTCTATTTCATGGGTGACTTTCGATGGATTTCGAAATTAATTTCGATTATTCCCAAATTTATTTCCAAGTTATGATAATTTTTATCGTACAAAAAATTCGTCGCAAAAAAAAAAAAACACATAAAAATTGCCGAAAAAAATTGCAGTTATCAAAACTTAGAAAACCAAAATTTCAGGAATGCAGATTCAGATTCGACCCGGAATGTTTTTAATGTGCTCACGGAATCAGTATGATTTCAAAATGGTATGATATATTGCGCTACGGTCTCTAGGAGTAAAATGGAAAAAATATGACACACTGACATTCGCATTTATTATTAGACATTATAAGATATTTATTTTTATGGCGCTTCTGTGGTTCCAATAGAAGTCATGTGTTCATTTTCAAGTTTTACAGTCGCTTCGTAAACGAGATTTTTATGAAGGATTCACCATTCAATGGACACTCGATCTTATGTCTACAGTTACATAGGGAGAAGTTTTTTTTTTTAATTTTCCTTCTTTAGCAATTTTTATTATGTTATTTCTTTTTATTATTTGGAACATACTTTCCGGGCATCTGTAACTTAATTTCGTCGAAATTCTGTTCAATATTTCCTTTCATACATTGTTCTTGGGGAAGTGTTTGTCAATTAAGTGTGGGAATACTCTTGATATTTGGTTTTTACAGCACCATTGAATGAGGTAGTGGTGTGAAGGTAGTAAGCCATATTATATTTCTCCTTCTTCTTCTTATACACACACACACACACACACACACACATACACAAATATATATATATATATATATAATGAATGGAGAATGAATGAGAAATGTATTGGCATATGAAGGTGCTCAA
>CM042156.1:11169474-11171974 GCA_023376005.1 Doryteuthis pealeii
TGTATAATCGACTCTGTTGTCATTATTAAGCAAAAAGAAATGTAACATGTCACAGAGAGTTATCTCCCTTTTTTTAAAAGCTATAATGACTTACCTTATCAAGAGTCATATCAGAAAAATTAGAGATAAATTATCTGCACCTGGCACCAGAGGGTGAATCGCCAATATACGATATTGGCTGCCTAAATTGAATTCCATGATTAAGTTACTTATAGTGTTAAGCGGTCACCAGCGAGACGATTCCCCTATACCTTCTCAAGTTCGCAAACGTCATTAAGTTTGCAATTTGTACCTTTCTGAATATATGTTATTGCTTTTTTTATTTAAATATTGTTGTTGTCTCTTCATCCAAATTTAATTGCCTATAATCTGGGAATATTATGAGTCCCTACAAACATCATAGCTATTTTACTTACCACGCTGAAAAAAGATTCGTTTAACATTATCTCAAGAGCTTTTTTAACCCCAAAATATCATAAAACTTGTTTTTAGTAACAACACTGCTGGGGGAGCAAGGACGAGCTCATAAGCGACGTTCTCCTGTGGAAGCCAACACATGGACATGCTAATGTGGGCCGCCCAACAAGGACCAACTCTGCACGGATACTGGATGCTGCGCAGAGGACCTCTCCGGGACAATGAATAATAGAGAAGGTTGGCGAGAGATTGTCATGGATATCCGTGCTAATTGCGCGACATGATGATGAACTAAAAAATAAAATTCTATCGTAAAAATTTCCGATGCTAAAGTTAAAGTTTACCCAGTTGAATTAGTGGGCAGGTCGCTGGCCGAGGTTTTCGGCTGGCTGGGCTGCTGTTAGTTGGCTTGTCGTCAGCCAGGCGATTCCATTTGAGGTAAAGGGGGGGTGTATTCCAGTTTTTCGCATGGAGTTGGATTTCGTATGGGTACTTGGGACAGTCTATGCTTATAACTTTGACTTGGCTAGAATGGATCATCTTCTGTTGGCTGGAACAGATACTTCACTTTGACCCTCTTCACTCGGGACCGGGCTATTGATTGGCAACGCACCAATCCAAATGTAACACAAGGTCGTTTCATATGGTATTTCGTAGGGTAATCCTTAACTATTTCCTCGTAAATTCCTACGCTAAAATAAACTGATCCCTCATTTTATGTTCGTGTTTTTGCAATAAATGTTTTATTTTTCTTGCACCCGTTATTTTACAAAACTAAATATATTTTCTTTATCTATTTTAATATTCACTTCAATGTGTATATTCTAAAAGTTTTTATTTTGTGAGAATGGTTAGTTTTAAAGTGGTTAGTTTTAAACACGGACATAAAATGAGGGTTCAGTTTATTTTATGGTAGGAATTTACGAGGAAATAGTTAAGGATTACCTTTCGTAGCAGGTTCTAACAATTGTTTAAAATTCCGTCAGCATTCCTCCTTTTGAAGTGTCTCAGTCACCGGGCAATAAACTCAACCTTGTCCTTTTTAGGTGGTGGAGGAAGGTGCTTCTGGAGGGGGCGGCTTTCTAGAATCAATTGAGAAGCTTTTGCGCCTTTCCGAGCACAGATACTACACTTTGATCTTCGCCCGGGGCCGGGTAGCTACCTTTTGCATTTGATTGCCACTGCATCCCTGCATCCGTTTCATAATCCCAAACACAGCTCGGCATCTACTCACATTTCTTGGGGATCTTTTGTGTTGTAATTTTACCCCAACCCCTTCATCCCACGTGGATCATCCAATGAAATCCAAATGAAAATGGGAACGGTTTTAAGTAGGTTAAGCCCTAGAGCGAAATAGGTATTTTGGTGAATGTAGGTTGTATAAGAGAAGAATGCAAGATTTTATTTTTGAATGGATCGGTCAGCGAGTGAACCTAGCTAGATAGATCCATGTAGTAGTATGACCAGTTTCGACACCATTCCCCCCAACCCCAAAACTTCCGGCTATATGCCGAGTCGTGTACACATTCATCGTATTTCACTTCAAGATAAATAAAAATTTTGGATTGAGTGCACGAGTGTGCTCACCTCAAATAAACGGCATTTACTCACATACGAATCTGGAAAGGGGGTGGCTTAATAACATGTCAGGATTACCGGTTGAACAGATATAATGTTGCAAAACCCGAAATCTGTAAGGATACTGGTGTAACATCACTAATGACCTCCTTTAGTGCATTTCGGCGATATTGAAAAAGACTAATTCTAATCTCCATGGAAGATATCAGAAGTCATTTATAACTGATTTCATTTTGTTCATGGAACATACTTGTTTGGTATATCCGGTTTAGCTCAGTCGGTAAAGCGTTCGACTAAGAACCACAAGGTTCCGGGTTCGTTACCGACCCTCGCCAACTCAGCACATGAGTAGCACAGGGAGCTGTGCGGTAAAGTGAAGAGCTGATGGTAGGTGTGGCGTTTCACCTCAGACGCCAAAACAATCACCTTGGTCTAGCGCTGGTGAAAAGGGGATAGACTCCCTCGCTGTCTGTCTGATACCGACTTTAGGCCACCCCGACGGCTT
>CM042156.1:11176974-11184474 GCA_023376005.1 Doryteuthis pealeii
AATAGAGGAGGAACTTTTTTTCTTCCAATTAATCATCTTCAAAAATAAATTAAAAACAAATCCGTGTCCTCTTTTCTTTTCTATTTTCTAATTCCCACGTTTTTTTGTTGTTGTTTTTTGTTTTGTTTGTTTTGTTTTTACTCCAGTTTCCCCTCTTTTTCTCCTGATGTCCGGTTAGATAAAATTAAATTCAACTCTGTAATGAATGAATTAATGAAAAAAAACCTGCTAATTATTTTTCACACGGTCTCTTTAAGTTAAGTCTGTACGGTACGTGCAATAAATAAAAATAGTAAAATTTTGATATTTTTATGTGTATTTATGAGATGAGGCTTAATATGAATAATTATGATATTTTAAACTATTGTCCTCATCTTTATTGTGTGTATATAAATAAACACAACGTTTAGGCCACTGTAACCTCGAGGTTACAGTGGCCTGAACGTTGTTTTGTTTATACATATATTTATGAAGATAACAGTTCGAATATTGCTTGATTATAAAATATTTAAGTTACTATTTTGTCTTAAAAATAATCTAAGAGCCAGAGAAACCAACGTGTATGTCCTTACTACAACGTATCAGTATTTGTTATTGTTTTGTTTTCTGAGTAAGAAGCAAGGTTGATCGAATTAAGTAGTTGTAGATTCAAATGATAAAGACACGTGTCACACCTGAATAGTGCAACACCTTTATTTATTTTAGGTTAAAATCCAATTGTCTTATTTTTATTTCTGAAATTCAGAAAACAACTTATGTAAAATATATAAAAGCTCTGATTTTTAAATATTGTTTATTATTATAAAACTATGTGACAATGCGGATTATTTTATTTTATTTTATTACCTTTGAAAATAATTCAACGTTTTCATATACGGCAGCCTGCTATATGTACGGAAACCCATACGTGATATAATATTCTCCCGCTCGTAAATACTACCGGACTTTTCTTTTCTTATTTTACTTTAAGGACTTTAAAACTTTATATTTGGAATTAAATAGGAATTTTTAGTGTCTGAACTATCACATATTTTTGTATTTCTTATTCTTTGTATTGTTTATTCTATTAATTTTCGATTAATTAAAAGTGGAATACTGTCGTACCCTAACTTGGGAGTTTAATTCGTTCCTCTCGTAACAGTTTCCACATTTAGCAAAACGATTTTTCCCATTGAAATGCATAAATATAAACAGACGAATCAGTAATAAATATTTGATATAAATTATTTTGAACGTTACTTAAAATTGATTAAGTTGTAAAGATTTTTGAAAAATGTTTGTTTATAAATCTAAGATTTTTGTGGTTATTGTGTTTTTTTTTTTTTATGATTCTGTACATTCATAGCATGGGCTGGATTTTTTGTTTTTCAAGCAATATCAACAAAACGGTGTTTCACATCCTTTTACATATCGATAAGACCAATAAATATTTTGCTTTCGTTATAAGTTGACTTGAAATAAAAACACTTAGTGACCTGACCTCTGACTTTTTATTTTTTTTAAAATTAAATGCGAAAACATATTTTTTTTTGTGCAAGATGTTGAAAAAAAATTTGCAGTAGTCTAAAAATAATAAATTCGAATTAAAATTCAAAAGTTTATTTTTCGATTTTTTTATTTTTCATTTTCATTTTCATTTTTATTTATTTATTCATTATTTTTATTTATTTATTTATTTATTTATTATTTAAATATAAAAGAAAAATGAAAAAGAAAAAAAACTAGAAAAAAAAAACTGTTGAATTTTAATTCGAATTTATTATTTTTAGACTACTGCAAATTTTTTGTAACACCTTGCACAAAAAATATACTATCTTACTGAGCTTTGCTTAGGTGTGACACAAGGCTGAATGTATGGAGCATCTAGTAAGTCTCAAATTGATACGACCAAATATTACAAAAAAAAAAAAAGAGAAAGTTTTTTTTTTTTTTTTAAAAATTCTAAACTTTATCTTATATTATGAATAATACAGTTTCAACGCTGTCCCGAAAAATATTTTGATATTACTTTTGACACAGGGTCAAGTTTTCAGGGTACTTACGCGCAAATGGGAGTGATGAAATTATTAAATAATTAGTGAAATAGATCACTAATTAGGACTGGCCTATTCTAGTAGTGACTACCCAAGCGAATGTAACAGGTTTGAATTCAGAGGTTTCCTTCTCTTAGACTGGTTGCCTAACCAAGGTTAAAGTGCTCAGTCTGCCCTACTCCATAACCGGAGGGGGAGTAGTTGGATTCATACCTTTCCCAAGGGTATTAGGGCTATGTCAACTGTAGCGTCGTCCAGGATGATAGAAATAATCCAACTCTATCGGCATTCCCCTTTAGTGGGACCCCTCAGACATCAGAGATTAACTGACCCTATGGGGATATGTAACGTCTACGGATGTATATACCTTCCCATCGTGGTGTAATGGTTAGCAAGCTAGTCTCGCAGATTTATTTATTAATAGGCTACCTATCAATTATGTAAAGATTCTCTAGCCGTTTCGTTAGGTTTCAAGTGGTGCTGCCGTTCAATAGTAGTGATACGGCTTGGAAATGAGTGAAAGATTCTTGAGAATTTGAATAATTTAGTAATAAATGACGTTCATCGTGAACGCAGACCCCGACTGAAGAAAAGCCAACGCACAAGAGTTCGGGACTTTAAATATACGCTCCTACATTTGGGGCGCTGGTAGGTGTCGTCAGTGATGTAGTATACATGGGTCACTGGGAAGTTTCGGGTCTTTCAACATCAGACTTCCCTTGGCATACTGACCCTATCGGAGATTATCAAAAGTCTGATCCACCCACCAACTTGAGACGCTAACAGACGTTTGACTTTTATTGTTTTTGGACGAGTGTAAAATTCACTACCGACAATCTTCTAACGGGGTACAGACTCTCAGTAAACACCGTTTCTTTCTCGGATTCTCAGACTCGCTGGTTCAAATCCTTGTATAAACGAACAATAAACACTATTTTCTCCGTCGTCGACACTGTCACTCCTCCCACCGCCTGGTTCGTTCTGCTCAGTGTGAACAACTGCCTGTTTTTATTACAGTTCGCCTAGCCGTTATGTAAATTACACCTCTTGCCGTTCGAGTTTTCATGCAAAGCACAGGCGATTCTTTGCCGCTTACGTCGGGAGGATCAGTTATACACCGAGTAAATTTTAATTAAGTTGTAACTTAATTGCACTAGAAATTCCTTTTATTCTCTAAAAGTATTAAGTGTATTTAATTAAAAATCTTAATATAATGTTTCGTTTTTGCTTGGTTTACAGTTACATTTCTTATGTTAATGAGAATTTTATTGGTTATGATCATTGTAGGGCAGAGGTACCGTGTTTTTTGCCGAAAATAAGACAGAGCTTATATGAATTTTCACTCCGAAATATAACACTAGGGCTTATTTTCGGGAGATGTCGAGTGTTTGCCTTGTAAGTTCGCTCAAGATTTGATTATTGGGGATCTTCCAATATGTGAGTTTTCTGACGGTTCATTTTTTTTTATCTCATAAAATAAAATGGTGGTGGTGGTGGGGGGGTATACCTCGTAAAAAATATTTCCCCTAATATATTTTAGGAAAAAAACTATTTCAGATATATTTACATCCAAAGGTAAATAGTTATGGAAATTTTCGTGAAAATCGGACTATTTATTGATTTTTCATAAAATTTTTTTAAAAAATCCTCTTATCGTAACTTGTTTTTAGCTACGTTAAATTTCAGTTGATTTAACAGTGCAAAAATGAAAACATTGTTTTTCAATCATAATTTTCATTATTTCCGTAAGCTAAAAATTAAAAAGAAAATCCTCAGGAGTTTGTTTAATGTTTCTTCTTTCGAATGGAAACATTTTTTTCGAGATAATATTAATTCTTATGCAAGTTTCATTGTGTTAAATATAGGGGGGGGGGTAAATTGGTGGTACCTAGTGATCTACCGAGTTGTTTACATTCCAATATGTGATCTACCCATTAAACTACCCATTAAACTAACCCTAACTTCTTTTTTCCTAGTAGATCACATGCCATGAATTGTTATTCTCAAACCTTCGTTAGATCACATATTGGTAGAGCACCAACTTATTTTTAGTTATTAAATTGATCGCTAGTTAGGACTGAGCCTATTCTAGTAGTGACCACCCCAAGCGGAGTTTAACAAGTTTGAATTCAGTTTTCCTTCTATTAGACAAAGGTTAAAGAGCCCAGTATGCCCTACTATTTACCCATAGCTGGAGGCAGGTAGTTGGTTTCATACATTCCCCAAGGGTATTAGCGCTATGTGAATTGTAGCTTCGTCCAGGATTTGAACTCTTGTCGACGAGTCCATTTCCCAGGACTCTAACCATTACACCACAGGCCTCCTACGATGACGTAGTTCAGCACGTTACCCACTATGCCACGGAGACTCCCCGCAGGCTGAGGTAGAGAGAATGAAAGATTACTGCGATTAAAAGAGAGAGAGAGAGAGAGAGAGAGTGGTGGGGGGGGAATAAATTAAGAGTAATCTTGAGCTCACTAAGAGTGTTCTTATACTAGTACTTTCTACATTACTTAGTGCCGGAAGTGTGAGATGTTCCGCCGTGGTTCTTTTTAAATAAACAGAGTAGCAGTAGGAGGAGAGACTGTTATAGGGGGAGGAGTATTGGCGGGAAATTATAGGCATTTGAGAAATGTTGGCTGAATTCGAAGTTGATCTTGTTTAAGGTGGGTTCTTTTGGTTTAATGTTCGACTATTTGAAGTTTTTTTTCTTTGGGCAGTTAGAGTTTTTCGGTAATTAAAGTAGGGGTGGGCATGAATGTTATTTTAGGTGTTGCATGATCGAACTTGTATCAATTAAATGCAGTGTTAACCGGCGTGACAAAGTCGTTCGTGCTTTCAACTTTGTAGAGGCAGTCTCCTATGGAACATTTAAATTTATACACCTCGCCAGACAAGAAATGTCTGTTGAGTTCAACAAAACAGGCATAAAGGAAAAATGTTGCCAAAATATCTATTTTATTTGGACATTAGTGAAATAAGCCGAAAAGTAACTCTATTTTACTGAAACTGGCTAAAAAATCATATAAAATTACTGAATTAGATTGTTTTATTTCTAAATAAAATGTAAATAAAATAAAATAAATAGGAAACTTAATCTTCGTAAATGAAGAGATTTTCAGTCGTATGGTACGGCAGACAAATCGGTAATGAAGGACTATTTTCTCGTAAATTCCTACCATAAAATAAACTGAACATCCATTTTATGTCCATGTTTTTGCAATAAATGTTATATTTTTCTTGCACCCGTTATGTTACAATACTAAATATATTTCCTTTATTTATTTTAATATTCACTTCAATGTGTATATTCTAAAAGCTTTTATTTTGTGAGAATGCTTAGTTTTAAAATAAAAATAAAACATTTAATACAAAAACACGGACATAAAATGGGGGGGTTCAGTTTATTTTATGGTAGGAATTTACGAGAAAATAGTCCTTCATTACCGACAAATCTAAGCATTCTGCACATGCGTAAAACTGACGTAGGTAAATTATAGAAGTTGCAAAAAAGTACGAAAGAGTTAAACAAAATCTTTTAGTTGCAATATTTCCAAATATGGTAAACATTTTTTTTTTTTTTTTAAAATATTTCTCCTCGAACTGGAATTTACTGTCAAGGCAGATTTTACAAAACTAAGTTAAAAGTTTGGATATTTTTGCTAATAGAAGATATATATAAAATATATTTTTGGAACAAATTGCCTAATAGGATCAAAAACGACAACAGCGTTAAAAAATATTTAATTGAATAATTTTAAGAAATAATGGTTAGAAAAATAATTTAAGAGGGCAATTTTTAGAAACTATCGGATGAATTACTTGTGGTATATCCACAGGCCCTGCTAGTTTGTATGGTATTGCTTACTAGCGTTGCACAGAATTTAAAAAGTTAAAAATAAATCTTTTATCTGTAGATAAGTAAAAATTATTTTTCTATATATTTATTTAATTATCTTTTATTCTTTACTGATAAACGTAGCTCCTTATTTTCCGTGCAAATAATTATTTCTATTTCATTAGTGACTTTCGCTGGATTTCGCGATTAATTTTGATTATTCCCAAGTGCACTTAAGCACTGTGCACAATAAATTTCATTATTATTATTATTATTATTTATTTATTTACTCCTTTTGAGTTTTTACATTAGCATTAGCTGATGATCTTTCACTGGAGTCTGAGTGACAGCAAGTCTCCAGGTATCCAGGACTCTTCTGAGTATTCTGGCAGATTGCAGCAGTGCAGTGTTCTGAATGGTTTCAATCCTTCCTCTGATTTCCAAACTTTCCAAACCCTTTTCTAATCCTTTTGGGACTGTTCCAAGTGCACCAACTACAATTGGTATCACCTTCACTTTCATATTCCATTACTTTTTCAGTTCTCTGGCAAGGTCCAGATATTTGTCCATTTTTTCATTTTCCTTTAGCTTCACCCTGTGATCTGCTGGAACTGCAAAATCCACCAGTTGACAAGTTCTTTCTTTTTTGTTTATCAACACCAGGTCTGGTCTTCTTGCTGGGATAAGGTGATTCGTTTTTATTTCAAAGTCCCAGAGAATTTTATGCGTTTCGTTCTCAAGAACAGATTCTGGTTTATGCATATACCATTTTTTTGCATGGTCAAAATTTTTTTTTTTTTGCATAATTCCCAGTGGATCACCTTCCCAACCCAGTCGTGTCTAGTTTTGTATTCTCGTTGTGCTAGTTTGCTACATTCGCATAGTACATGGTTTACAGTCTCATCTCTATTCCCGCAAAGTCTACATTTACTATTTTGTTGGGTCCTATCAATTTTCGCTTTGATGTAGTTTGTCCTTATGGCATTATTTTGTGCAGCAATTATTAATGATTCTGTTTCTCTTTTGAGGTTTCCTTTTCTTAACCAGGTCCAAGTCTTTCCATGTGCAACCTCTTCGATTTGTCGTTTGAGTGTCCATATAATTGTTTTTCTTCCCATTATTATTATTATCATTATTATTATTATTATTATTATTATTATTAAGTTTCAAAGATTGCCATGGCTGTAACAGTGACATACAAAAAAAAGAAAAAAAAAAGATATAAATCAGAGATGCTGATAGTTACGCGTACTGCGTCCCTGACGCACAAAAATCTAAAAGGACGCAGTAAAATCGTATCCATGCGTCTCAGTGTTTATCTTTTTTCTTCCCTCGTCATTTCAAGCTAACTTTAAATATATTTCAATAGCTTCTTAGAAACGGATTAAACAGGTTAAGTTATAAGGTAGGAGTTAGCTTGCTTTAGTTGGGACCCATAACTTTTCCTGGGGACTCATCCAAAGCAAATATGTGCGTCCCAGGACGCACTAAATCAAAAAGCTATCAGCATCACCGAGAACATAAAAATTGCCCTCTTAAATTCTTTTTCTTCAGCATCACTGATAAATAGTTTAAAATAAAGAGTTACTTTTCAATCACCCTGTATATATAAAAACAACGTGAAACAAC
>CM042156.1:11186974-11206974 GCA_023376005.1 Doryteuthis pealeii
CAAACTAAAGTTTCTTAATAAATTGTAGGGTTTTTATTTATGATCTGTGGAAACAATTAAAGCCATCTAACTCCTACCTTTTAAACTATCCTGTGTAATTCATTTCTAAGAATCTATTGAAATGTATTTACAGTTAGCTTGAAAAGGTGAGGGAAGAAAAAAGAAAAACACTGGGACTCAGGGATACGATTTTACTGCATCCTTTTAGACTTTGTGCATCAGGGACGCAGCACGTGTACCTATCAGCATCTCTGCATTTATATACTGTTCTGTTAATACCCTTGGGAAAGGTATGAGTCCTACTCTCCCTCCAGCTATGGATAGATAGTAAGGCAGACTGGGATTTTTAACCTTGGTTAGGCAACCAGTCTAGGAGAAGGAAAACTCTGAATTTAAACCTGTTAAACTCCGCTTAAGAAATTGACTTTGTGTCACATCCTGCTCGTGCGGAGGGGTTGGGCAAATAAATATATATATACTATTCTGTTTTAAAATAATGAAGTTCATTCTGATAGAAGTTTCTGAAACCAACAGAGACGAAATATTAATTGAATTTAATTGTTTTTTTTTTTCGTTATTCAGTTTTCCAATACATTTCCTCATATATACATGTATAGATGGATGTGCATGGTGTAATGGTTAGAGTCGTAGGAAACGAGACGCGAGTTCAAATCCTGGACAAGGCTTTTTGCATTTCACATAGTGCTAATACCCTTGGGAAAGGTATGCATCCACATACACTCCCTCTGGCAATGGGTAAATCATAGGACAGACTGGGCTCTTTAACATTAGGCAAGGACCGGTTTAGCTCAGTCGGTAGGGGTGTCCGACTAGGAACAACAATGTTTCTGGTTTGATAGCATCCTTCATCAAATAACACAGGGATCTGTGCGGTAAAGTAAGGAGCTGATGGTAGGAGTAGTGCTCCACCTCAGACGCTAAAAAAACAATCTCCTTGGTCTAGCTCTAGTGAAAAGGGGATAGACTCCCTCGCTGATTGGCTGATACCGACTTTAGGCCCCCTGTCGACTTTTCTTACTGTTCTTCTACAAGAATGACTTTGGCATTAAATAACCCACAAAGATTGATATGCCATTAAACAAAAATCCAACCAACCTACTTGTCTTTAAGGGTTTCCTCCAAAATTTTCAAATTGTTCTCTATCTTTTCTTGCCAACACATTTGTATTCATATGCAAATTTTTCAAGTATTTTTATCGAGAGTCTTGACCTTTTCTTTGTTCACATTGCCAGGAACAAACGGGAGGCGTTGGCTTCTTGCGGTGGTGAAAATCTGCACAAAGGTCAGATTTAAAATTACGGCCAATAATCAAACTGAAGAGATTACTCCGAACAATGGCATAATAAAAGTTGACCTGGAAATGGTGTATCTATTATTATACTAAAGCCGAGTGAATCAATGATTGTTAAAGGCTTTTTTCCTATTTAGTTTAATGACATAAAATTTATATCAAAATATTCCTTAGTTCTAGGATTGAGTTATGTCTGAAAAAATCCATTTTAATTGGTTCTAATTGGAACCAATTTGCAATTAAGTCAAATCTGACCAGTCTCTTACTCCACATTCTGCCTGTCACTTTCTTTCTTTCTATGTATATCTTGATTACCACCTCGTTAAATGTTAGTTTCTCTGTGAGTGATTAGAGAGTGTGAAATATATTTGTATGTTAAGTTTCAGAAGCAGCTAGCCTGTAGCTTAATCGAGTCCATTTAAATTTAGATTAGATCAAATGATCCCTTTCTTAGAAATCTTACAAAATTATTTTAATGCTTCTTTAAAAATTTCTCCGGGCATATTTAAAAAAAAAATTAAATTTACTTTGCAAACTGACTTTTCCTTAATTATTTACCCAGAGCTCAATGGGTGACCCAACGGTTCACATTTTGTCTAGTGTATATATATATATATATATATATATATATATATATCTGTGCCGCCTAACTGATGAGAGTGAAAATTTAAGGAGTTTTAGAAATTGATTTAAATTTCTAAAAGCCTTTTAAGTTTTGGTCGAAATAAATTTATTACAGGTTGATGGTTTATTGAGTTTTTCCTTCCTTTGAAAGGTAAATATTGCTCTGTATTTAATCTAAAATAGATTATTATACATTGAGCTCTCTCTAGGGATTTATAAAAATCCTTGTATTTGCACTTACTAAAACAAGGCATATATTATACAGTGAGATTTTGAAGATTCCATGTAGAATCATCCCTTACTACCAGTTTTGGATACCTTACACACACACACACACACACACACATATATATATATATATATATATATATATATATATAGACTAAGAAATTAGAAGAGAGTGAGGCCTGCTGGACTTCCAAGTGTAGGATCAATGTATCATATGAGGGTGAGTAAAAAAAAAAACCCAGGTAGTTGAGCAGTCCATGACTTGCAATACTCCACTTTGGCCCTTTCTTTGGGTGGTCGGAGAGGCCCCTTCTGATCAATCGTCAAGCCCTGGTCACGTCAAGCCCTAGCACCTATATGATTGCCCTAACGGCAAGCCCCAACCCTTTTCATCATATCGGTGCTAGAAGGCAGTGGCTGAGGGTATACATGTCCTGGGAATGACATTAAACTCTATCTGATGGTGAGGTTCCAGTTCTGGAGGTTTGGGGAATGTGGAGCACCCTTTCATCCCCATTGCTCCCTGGTCCACTCTGACCCGGAGTGATAGTACCTGTTAGGGTCCCATCTATGGGTTAAATAGAAATGTATTAAAAAAAAATTGAGTATCCATTAAGAATGACTTTATTTCAAAACTTTACCAGCATTAAACGACCCACTGAGGTTGATATGCCGTAAAACAAAACAATGAAACCAAATCCTACCCATGGCAAACAGGTTGGGTAAAAACGGTGTTCCATCGTAGTGTAATGGATAGCATCTAGTCTCGCAGATCCATTACTACCGATTGCGAGTTTGATTCTTACTAGATGCCCCATACTTGTGACCTTGTGCCATATCCTATTTGTGGCAAACAGGTAAAAAAGGTGTTCCATTATGGTGTAATTGATTACAAAAAAAAAACACCAAGATGTGTATGATACATGTTCATTATTGAAGTCAGTAAGTCTACTGTTGGTTTGAATAACAGCAGCTAACTAAGTACCACTTAAGCAGTGTCCAAGACAGTTGGTATATATAGAAATCAAGAATGACCCATTCATGAATTTGGGTGATTTGGGTCATTCCATTCCTTGAGTTCTGATTGGCTGCTTGGCTGCTTGATTTGAATGACATTGTGGAGTCTTACATATATCCTGTCATTCTGCAGTAGACTTTGTGACATTCGGGTTTGTATTTCAGTTACAATCGTTTGTTGCCTTGTCTTCCCAGTTTGACGGTAATTGGAACTTTAATTATTCTTATATTGGTAATTATACCTGTCCTAAACAAAATGGCATTCCTTTTTGACTCACCCTCTTATATCTTATTCTTATATATATAGAGTATAATCAACCCTCTTTCAATATGGGTCTCAAGTGAAGCAAAAAATTGAGCGATTGTTATACCAGCATGGCAATCCTTTCTTTTTTGCCTGTTTTGGGTCCTAAGTGCAGCAAATAGGATAGGGTTGACTGTAATTACAATCAGGGTAACAGCTTCTCACTTGCTGCCACTCCCATTTATTTATTATTTAACTCCCAAATTGTTATGGGTTAAATGTGAAACAACTTTGGCCCTATCTTGGGCTAGACGGGTGGTCGGAGAGGCCCCCTCTGATCAATCGGCTGGTCACGTCAAGCCCTAGCACCTATATGATTTTCCCAACCCTATTGCCCTTATGGCAAGCCCCAACCCCTTTTTATCATATGGGTGCTAGAAGGCGGTGGCTGCGGATCTACATGTCCTGGGAATGAGGTTAAACTCTATCTGATGGTGAGATTCCAGTTTTGGAGGTTTGGGGAATGTGGAGCACCCCTTCATCACCATTGCTCCCTGGTCCACTCTGACCCTGAGTGGTAGTACCTGTTAGGGTCCCATCTATGGGTTAAATAGAAAAATGTATTTATAAAAAAATTGTATTATCCATTAAGAATTGATTTATTTCAAAACTTTATCGGCATTAAATGACCCACTGAGGTTGATATGCCGTAAAACAAACCAAACCAAAAAAAAAAAAAATAAAAAAAATAAATGTGAAACAGGGTTTTTTTAAAATGTAAAACTGCCAGTGCCGTGTAGGGTAGGTCGATTTTTAACTTTGAAAAAAATATAAAATTCTCTCAAACAGTGAAAGTTGCGTGTTGGTTTAATGAATACTGATACCAAAAACTAGATCTCTTACTTGCACCATTGTTTGAGGAAATAGCATCAAAGATCGTCTGTAAAAGACACCAACATTCCTTGATCCCCAACATTTACCCTAGAAATTGGTTAGAAAATTTAGCAATTTCAATATCTAAAACAAAAAAAATTTTCATTTTAAACAAAATGAATAAAATATGCCCCCTCCCCTCACCACTGACACCTCCAATATGCTGTTTTCACCTAATAATTAAGCTGTAACAGTGATGTCATTTTAAAAGATTGAAATCTATTTCCTCAAACGAAGGCAACATTTTAAAGGAAAATATCTTGTGTGGTAAATCTTTGTTAATTTGCAACTTTCACCACATGTTACAGTTCCAAAATCTACCTACCTTACTGCACAGGCACTAGTAGTAGTGTGTGGGTAGGAGGTATATCATTGAGCATCAGTAGCAACCATGCTATTTCACTTGTTTCTTTTCTGTTCTGTTTCTGTGATGGCATTCATCCTGGGTCGGTTGAGCCGGCTCCATCAATGAATTCACCATGTGTGAATTCATGGAAGGAATAACAAGGGAATATGAAATTCCCAAGCGGTCCCCAAACCCACATGCATATCCTGGTCAGGGGAAAGAGATGCCCTTGTTTGCCGCAGATTTTCCACAGACGCAGTCACAAGTACGTCAAAAGCTGTTGATTCCTGATAATGATGGAGTTGCCTTTTGGATTTTCGCCAGAGCTACTTTGGCCGAGTTATGGCCCTAATACCAATCGGTACCAGATCTGTCCTCCTTGGGTGACCCTATCAGGAACTTAAGTTCCCGATAGCATGGCTCTGACACTACCAAATTTATCACGGCCCTGCCACAATGAGGAAGGGGTTGCACTTAAAAAATAATGTGCTAAAATCATTTAGCAAAGAACTTACTCTGCCCTTTTACAGGTTTTTTTTTATTCTGCTGGCTGTCTAGCTACCCACCTTACTATTCAAAATCTGTGGGGTTACCGGTTTAGTCACTGATGATCCGACTATGAAACCATTAGTAAGTACTGGGTTACATAGTACCAGTAGTATATTGAGCAACCTGACATGACCATTTCAGTTGCTGAGATCATCTATAGATGTTGTTGGTTAGTTGTTTTGTGGCATATCAACCCTTTCTGGGTCATCTGATGCCAAATCAAGTCATATTGGTATTCGGTTTCTTACAGTACCTGCTTTGGCTTAAATGGTCACCCATCTAAGTATTGAACAGGCTCATTGCTGCTTAACTTTGGTGATCTAGTGGGAGCCGGTGCTTTCAACATGACTTGACTGTAAGCCATCTATAGATATTCGGATATACAGATGTTAGTATTACTAGCAACAGAAAACGCCCTCCAGGCGTCGTAAAAATTAATTTTTAAAAGACATTGCCTGAGAGGGTGGGAGTTAAAAATTCAATGTCAGAGGGTTTGTATCATAAGTAAGACAAATCCTCATATTTATTAAAGAGTAAAAAAAAAAAAAAAAAAAAACAATTTGAAATGAAACTGAGCCCCGTCCCTCTCAAATAAAATGTTGCGTGCAAGTAATAATCAAACAATTATTTTGAATATTTTTCACATCAATTTTACACAAAATCATAGGTATTTATTCATTTGAAAACTTTTTAGTTAAATTCTTGTTACTGTAAAAAAAAAAAACGGGACGAGAGTAAAAAACAATTTTTGAAATTGCTTACTCAAATTTTGGAAGTATATAGCATAAGAATATTGTGACGTAAGCTGTGATGTAGAGCTATGACATAGTTTTTGTTACAGACAGAAATACAGACAATCTCTATTATTAATAGATTTATTTCCAAACTCTTCAACTTTGAAAGTCCAAAATACTATCTACCCTCCTCCTATTTACCCATAGATGGAGTGTGGAGATAAGACGGATTTATCTTTTTTCCCCAAGGGCATTAGCACAAAGTCAAATGCAAAAAGCCTCATGCAGAATGTGACATTGCTTAGCTGAGTCCATATTCTTTAATGATAACACTTATGTTATCTACGTCCGCCATAAATACCACTTACCGCTGACCATAATTATGGGTTTTAGAATAGATCTTGTCAAATGATTATATCTGTCTTGCATGGAGTTCTCCTTGACAAGGTCCTAAAAAGTTGTATCAGCTATAACAAAGGCCTGCAATGTTTTCAAGGTTGAATATATAATAGCTGATTTTAAGGCAGTTTAAAAAAAAATTTTTTACGCTGAATCCAAAAATCATACTCATTTTTCTAATCAGATCAAATTTTTAAGATAAAAGCTCTTACTTGAAATGTATATATATTTACCAACCCCTCCACACGAGCAGGATGTGACACAAGGTCAATTTCTTAAGCAGAGTTTAACAGGTTTGAATTCAGAGTTTTCCTTCTAGACCGATTACCTAACCAAGGTTAAAGATTGTCCTACTATTTACCCATAGCTGGAGGGAGAGTAAGATTTATGCCTTTCCCAAGGGTATTAGTGCTAAGTGAAAATGTAATTTCAAGGGTTGGCAATTATAGATACCCAAAATTACTTAAACCTAACCAAGGTTAAAGAACCCAGTCTGCCCTACTATTTACCCATAGCTGGAGGGAGAGTAGAATTCATACCTTTCCCAAGGATATTAGCGCTAAGTGAAATGCAATTACCATGTCCAGGATTTGAACTCGTGTTGACAAGTCCATTTCCTGTGACTTTAACCATTACACCACGCGCTTCCTATTTGAAATGTATAGAACAGTATTATAGCTGGGACAAGTAGAGTTCACAGGCTTTTGAATAAGTGTTATTATGTTGTGAAATATTCAAGCACATCTTTAAGACCAGACCTGACTAAACACAATGAATGGTATTTTTGAATTCAGCATAAAATGGTGAAGCCTTTGACCTTTGGAAAAAATCATTTTAACGAAGATTGGTTGGTTGATTTTAATGGCATATCAATCTGTCTGTGGTTATTTCATGCCAAGAGGTAAGGAAATAATATATGTTGTATTTATACTTTTGTAGTTAACGTTTTAACGATATGTTAGTATCATTGGGGATCATGTTGAGGGAGTTGTTTTGTATGGTATTGATCAGGTTTATGTTTAGATTTTTTGGTATAATTTTAATTTCCCTCAAAAAGGACAGAATGTGATCTATGTTGATTTTGTAAAATAGATCTTTCATATTATTTACATTAAAAAAGCAGTTTCTGATGTGAGCAAAAATCCCACATTCTATGAATAAATGTTTAACAGTACAAGGTGTTTGACATGTTTCACATTGTCGTTGTTGTTCTTGTTTGAGTATAAAGGAGTGTGTAAGTCTTGTGTGATCAATGTGTAATTGGGACACAATGATTTGTTCCTTTCTAGACTTTCTTAAAGCAGTCAAGCAGAACTCAAGGAATGGAATCACCCAAATCCCCCAGATTCATGGATGGATCATTCTTGAGTCCTATTTATACCAACTGTCTTGGACACTGCTCCAGTTGCACTTAGCTGCTGTTATTCAAACCAACAGTGGCTTTCGGGTTTGTATTGAGTTACAACCGTTTACTGCCTTGTCTTCCCAGTTTGACGGTAATTGGAACTTTAATTATTCTTCAGTCTCCAGACTCCCAAAGAAGAGTTTATTGTGGATGTTATTCCAGCATTAGCTATAATTAAGTAATTTGGAAACTACTTTAAATTTTTAAATTCTTTAAAAAATGACTATATTAGTCATAAAGACTTGAGCTTAGACTAGTGAGTCAGTGACTACTTAATTAAAAAAAACTCTGCCTTACACTAGTGACTATGTCAGTTACAAAGATCCAGCCTTAGAATAGTGACTACGTCAGTCACAAGTATTCCAATTTAGACTAGTGACTACGTCAGTCACAAGTATTCCAATTAGACTAGTGACTACGTCAGTCACAAGTATTCCAATTTAGACTAGTGACTATGTCAGTCACAAGTATTCCAATTTAGACTAATGATTATGTTAGTCGTAAAGATTCCAATTTAGACTGTGTCCTTGGTATGACATTAAAATGCATCTAATGGTAAAGTTTCAATTTTGGAGCTTTGGGGAGGGTGGAGTACCCCTTCATCGCCATTACTCCCAGGTCCACTCTGACCCGGAGTGGTAGTACCTGTGCAGATCTCATCTATGAGTTGAATAGAAAAAAATGAGTTTTAAAAAATGTGTTAAAAACGATTGAGTTTAAAAAAGAATTTTGAATCCTTATCAAGCGGGAATAGAACTAAACGTCCTCGGCATAAAATAACCCAACAAGGGTTGACATGCTAAACCAATTTATACTAGTGACTACTTGATTTATTAAGACTTGGGCTTAGTGACTAGTGACTACTTAAGAGTAAAATTAAATACTCGTGCAAGCTTGAAGAACTAAAATGTCTGGTTTCGTCTGGTTTTTGTGATATTAGAGCTGAGTGTAGGTTAGATGTGCTGTACCTGCCGGCAGGACTTAAAGAAATCATGCTGTCTCGTATTTTCCTTTTTTCTTCTTAGTTTTTAGCTTTTGGTATTGTTGCTTAAGAAGTGCGATTTCTTAAGCATCTCGAGTAGTTAATGAGTTTATAGTAATCGGTGCATGTTTACAGCAACCTATTACTGTTTGTCCAGTGTTGAGAATTTGTGATTGGTGGTTTCTTTGGTTTATGTAAGCTACTTAGGCTATGTTGGGCGGTTGGGGTATGGGGTGCGGAAAAAGAACAGTGAAAGAGAACAAGATAAATGGTAGGAAGAAAAAAAATGAATGAAATTTAAAAAAAAAAAGGAAAGAAAAAGAAGAAAGAAAGATATAAGGTGATAAGAAAAAGAGTAACTTACTCAGAGAATGATCAGAGAGAGAGAAAGAGAGAGAGAGAGAGAGAGAGAGAGGGGGAAAAGAGAGAGATAGAGAGATTACAAGAGAAGGAGAGTAATTAATTGAGTGAGAAATAATTGAATAAAGAGAAGCAGGAGACAGTTAATTAGAGAGAGAGAGAGGGGGGTATAAAAAGAAGGAAAAAAAGAACAAAGAGAAAAAGGCATAGTGGGAGGCTGAGTGACTTAAAATGGACAAAGATAGAAAGAGGTCAGAAGTGAGAGGGGAGTGATTGAGAGAAAACTGGAGAGAGAGAGACACACACACACACAGAGGGAGGGGTATAAAACAATAAAAAAAGTGTTGAGATTTTTTGAATATAAGGTGTATGCTAGACGTCCACTCCTACTTATAGACTCGTCGAGAACTATGTGATCAAACTCTTGGCCAATCGCTGGCAGTACTCTGCTGCTGATACAATACTTAAACCAGCAGTACTGGCCATAACTACTGCGACTTTCGTGGACGACGGACATAGGATTAAATCACTGGACCTTTAACAATACATAGGATAGGACTTATACGCAGGATAGGACTTATTGCTTACCAAAGGATTCCATAATTCAAAGCCCTTTTCAACTGGCCAAGGATGGCATTTAAAAACTTAACAAAAAAGACAGAGATATAGATTAGTTGGATAGAAAGAGAGAAAAGAAAAAAAGAACAGAAAGAGACACTACATTTAACTGATACAAGCTTGATCATGCAACACGTAAAATCACATTCATGCCCCCCACTTCTAAATTGGCGGGAAATTATAGGCATTTGAGAATGTGCTTGCTGAATTCAAAGTTAATCTTGTTAAGGTGTTTTTTTGGGTTTTTTGTTTAATGTTTAGGGCCTGGAGTATTTGAAGTTTTTTTTTTTTTTTTCTTTGTGCAGTATGTGTGTTTTCAATTAGAATTTTTCTTTATTCTAACTGAAAACACAGACATACTACACAAAGAAAAAAAAACAAACAAAACCTTCAAATACTCCCAGCCCTATACATAACCCCCCCCACCTTAACAAGATCAACTTTGAATCCAGCAAACACCTTCTCAAATGCTTATAATTTCCCACCAATTCTCCTCCTTACTATTCAAAATCTGTGGGGTTACCGGTTTAGTCACTGATGATCCGACTATGAGACCATTAGTAAGTACTAGGTTACATAGTACCAGTAGGATATTGAGAAACCTGCGAGTTCCTCCTCCTACTTATTCCTACTACTTCTCTGTTTGTTTAAAAAGAACCACGGAAATATCTCACTTCTCTACACATGGAATATGGCACTAAGTAGTGCCAGAAGTACGAGTGTAAGAACCTTTGGTGGAATCGTTCACCAATTCCACCCAGAAAATTGGAAAAGATTGAAATGAAACTTGTCGGACAGGAAACGTCTGTCACGTTCAGCCAAACATGCACACACACACACACACACACACACACACACATATATATATAATCTGTGTGTGCTAATTGTAATCCCCCCCTTCAACAAGTATAATTCAGTTAAGCTAACGTGACCTAGTCATACAGCTGAAGATCCGATTAGTTTTTAAAGAAGTCAAGGCCATAGGAAATGTACAGCTAGATAATTTTTAAAAATTTCCTGTGTTAGTTGTTTTTTGTGTTTATATATATATGTGTATGTATATATATATATATATATATATATATATATATAAAAAGATATGAAAACTCCACAAAATGCTGTTAAAGTGAAAACATTTAATAACAGCATTTTGTGTGTTTTCATATCTTTTTATATATACTCATACCATCGGATTCACTTCCTTTCTTTTAACTTAATATATATATATATATATATATATATATATATATATAATCAATGGTAATATTATGGTTTCACACTCATAACTTAAAGTTTCATGGTAATCCAATCATCAGATGAGATCAGTGGTTGAGATGTCAAAAACCAGTTGTGAAATGGTTGAGATGTTAAAAACCAAATTTTTTTTTTTTTTTTATAAAAAAAAAAAAAAAAAAAAAGAAATTTGGTTTTTAACATCTCAACCATTTCACGGCTGGTTTTTGACATCTCAACCACTGATCTCATCTGATGATTGGATTACCATGAAACTTTAAGTTATGAGTGTGAAACCATAATATTACCATTGATTATAAATCTGCTCTGCTTTATTAGCATTGAGCACCTTTCCATGCAAATACTTTTCTCATTTTTTCATTCACTATTCATTATATTATATATATATATATATATATATATATATATATACACATATATTTATATGAGAGAGAGAGAGAGAGAGGTAAAGGAATTTAAGTAGAGGAATCATACTTTATTAAAAAAATGTGATCAACCATCAGCCCATCCTTGTGTAGGCAGAGGAGACCAAAATATTCCCTAGCACTATTTGTTGGGGATTTCAATGAACCTGGAGTGTCTTAATTAGTTGGTTGGATTTTACAGCATGTCAACACCTGTTGGGGTATTTTATGCCAAAAGCTATTTTGTTTCCTGCATTATTGATGGGTACTCAATTATTTTTTAAATTCAATTTTTTAAACTCATTTTTTCTTTTCAATCCATAGAGAGGACTCTAACAGGTACCACCACTCTGGGTCAGAGTGGATCTGGTAGTAATGGTGATGAAGGGGTACTCCACATTCTCCAGAACTGGAACCTCACCATCAGATAATTTAACATCATACACAGTACTTGGAGTGTGTTAGAAGAGAAATAATTTTTTTTCTTTTTTCTCATCTTTGAGTTCCAATGTCACCGTTTCTTAACCCCTTTTATTCAAATGCACTGGTCGAAAGGGCCCTTAAGTTTTCTCCTCTTTTATTTTTTTCTCTCTCTCTCTGGTAGTCCAGCATAATTCCTTTATTGTATTAGTTGTAACAATAATTTGTTTATATATATATATATATATATATATATATATCAACGTGTATTGTTGGTACTATTATACTTGAAGAAGCGATAGTAATCCAACTTACAGTGTTATTATTAGTAGAGTGCTAATATCTGTAATAGAGTGTGTGCGTGCGTGCATGCCAACATATGCACACATACGATCAGAACAGTCGCATCCGACATTACACAGGCAAACACGTAAACAAACAAGTGACACACAAATACAGTTAACCAAATACACACATTTGACCATATTTATATCAGTTGCATCACTTTCAAAACATTTTTCGTTGCCTGATGACTGCTACACAGCAAGAAACCACTGGTAGCAAAGTTGTTCCAATGTAAATAAATATAAACTAAAATATTTATTTATTTCTCTCTCTCTCTCTCTCTCTCTCTCTCTCTCTCTCTCTCTATCTATATATATATATATATATATATATATATATATATATATATAGTGCATATAAAGGTAAAATAATCCAATTGAGTGGTAAGGGATGATTCTATTTGAGATCATCAAATTTCTCACTGCACATCCACACTGTATGCTCATGTAGGTGCAAACTTAAAGGATTTTTATAAATCCCTAAAAGAGCTCAATGTATAATAACCAATAAATTAATTATATACAGACCAATATTTAACTTTCAAAGAAAGAAAAACTTACCAAACCGTCATTTGACTATAATAAATTTATTTCAATCAGACACTCAATATGAGTCTAGTCTCATCATATATATATATATATATATATATATATATATATATATATATAATAGCAAGAATATGTGCCATCCGGGCATAAGTATTTAATATTATTTGTATTATTCGGACTATTGTCCTCATCTTCATTGTTATCTGTACAACATTTCGGCTGATGGGCCCTCCGACATTCTTCAGATATTTCTTGTCAGACTCAGGAACCTTCTTGATGTAATCGGGAGCCATCACGGAACTTTGAACCTAACCCTTTATTCAGTCTATAGGGGTATCCTGTTCTCATTCCGCTAACCATAACTGGGGTACAGGTGTTAAGCTGTGTTAATTATTATTCTATGTTACTGCTGCCCCTGAGCAGGTTTGAACCAGCAGTCTAGAGATAACTGTCACTTAGAACTGTCTTAACCTAACTCCTTTATCCACTAGGTTATGTGTCCAATGTGCACACACATTTTTGCTATTTGTAGAGTTTATGAATAATTTTCTGAACTTATAAAAAGTATTCTTGATATTTATGTGATATCATATCATTGGTATTATTCTCTGGCATTTTGTGAGGAACTAAATCACAGTCACATAAAATGGCAATGTCTTATAGATCAGATTATCTACACGTGTTAGTGTCATCCATAAAATCCTATTAACTCTTGTTGTGTGACTAGAATTTTATTATCATGAGTTTCAAGATAATACGGTTGAAATTTATGTTCTGCTATTGCTTCCTAAAAATCAAATTATCTCTTGATCAATGTCTCTCTCTCTCTCTCTCTCTCTCTCTCTATCTCTATCTATCTATCTCTCTCTCTCTCTCTTCTCTCTCTCTATATATATATATATATATATATATATATAATATATTATATATAGATATAGATATGTAATTGCATTTCACTTAGTGCTAATACCCTTGGGAAAGGTATGAATTCTACTCTCCCTCCAGCTATGGGTAAATAGTAGGGCAGACTGGGCTCTTTAACCTTGCTTAGGCAACCGGTCTAGGAGAAGGAAAACTCTGAATTCAAAGCTGTTAAACTCTGCTTAAGAAATTGACCTTGTGTCAAATCCTGTTCGTGTGAGGGGTTGGTAATATATATATATATATATATATATATATATATATATATATATAATGTACTGCACTGATGGTTTATTATTTCTAGTAGAAATTTAAACTATCAGAACAGGTGTTATTAGGTATTATTTATTACCTAAATCTGCGGCTTTATAACCAAAAGTATTAATATGTAATAGTTCAAAAACAAATACATCATTTATATATATATATATATATATATAAGTTATCCACAGACACGTGTTTCGAGGTTTCACCTCTCATCAGTGTGGCTACACTTTAACAGCTACCTCTGGCCGGGTTTGAGACCTGAATGAATTTTCGTCTGCCAAGTCTCTTACCCATGCAGCCAGTAGCGGCTGTCAAATATAGGAGAATATTTAACTGATACATTTCTAAGCGGGAATGAATTCACTAGAGTCCTCTAACTTTGTAAACAAAGTGAGGGTTAGCTACACGCCAGAATGGTGAATTTTACAATTAAATCCCTATTTAGAGAACTCAACCTAAGTGTATATATTCATAAATAAGATATCTACAGACACGTGTTTCGAGGTTTCACCTCTCATCAGTGTGGCTACACTTTAACCGCTACCTCTGGCCGGGTTTATATATATATATATATATATATATATATATATATATATATGTGTGTGTGTGTGTGTGTGTGTGTGTTGCCAATCCATGGTAATTTTAGATATACAGGACACTTTTCAGGTCCAAGTCTAAGATTGGTGGCAAACTTCATGCACTTGCTACTAATTGTAGTAGATATTAGGTCCTCCGGATATTCCGTTTTTCAATAAAGTGGTTCTAATATATATATATATAGAGAAGAGAGAGAGAGAGAGAGAGTTGAAAAAAGTTATTAGAAAAAAATAGTGTTTTATTTTTAAAAAAATTGAATGCCAACTAAAATGTATAAAACAATGTCTTTAGCATAGAATAACCCAACAGGGGTTGACATGCCTTAAAATCCATCCAATCAACCAAACTTTTCTTGCTGCCTTTTATATGTTAAAAATTTCTTTAGTGCATGTCGATAGATGATATCTACACAAAAAATTAATTATAGCCAATAATCCTGTCCTAATTGGCTTGGAGCCTCACCAATCTGGCACCTAGCCTTTTGTTCCATCCATTGTTTTGGTCTTCTCGTTGCCAATTGTTATAATGTGGGGGAGGTTGTAATGAACTGTTCTTGGCAAACATTAATAACCAGTTTTCTATTTGGATGTGATTGATACGAGAACAATGCAACACTTGTCTTCAATTTTATGTCACTGATAATGAAATTGAATCGAGTACTTTTCAAATCAAGCTTTGTACGTCTTGATCACTGGCCAAGTCCAGCTCAACTCCACTCGATTAATGTTCACTCTGGGCTCAGTTGCACTCAACTACTGTTCAGTACAACTGAGTAATGCCAATGAAGTGGTACTCCAGAGACTTTAATGACAAGAGCCTCACCATCTGATCAATTTTTTAAGCGCTGTTTAATAGGTTTTCTTTCAGTTTTTCTTCTAGACTGGCTGCCTAAAAAGTCATCTTTATCACCCCTTTATCACCATTGCTCCTAGGTCCACTCTGACCTGGAGTGGTAGTACCTGTTAGGGTCCTATCTAGGGGTTAAATAGAAAAAGTGTTTATAAAAAAAAATTGAGTATCCATTAAGAATGATTTTATTTAAAAACTTTATCGGCATTAAATAACCCACTGAGGTTGACCCGACGTGGTAGTACCCGTTAGGGTCCCATCTAGGGGTTAAATAGAAAAATGTGTTTATAAAAAAAAATTGAATATCCTTTAAGAATGATTTTATTTTAAAACTTTATTGGCATTAAATGACCCACTGAGGTTGATATGCCATAAAACTAAACAAACCAATTGTTCCCCCCCTCTCTCTCTATTCCTCTTCCTCTAAACTCATTCTATCTCCCTCTACTTTTCCTTTTTATTTCATTTTTCTCCCCCCCAATCCTTTCACCTTCTTTTTCTTCTTTTTTCTTTTCCCCTCTCTTCCAATTTCCCTTTTTTATTCTGCTTTCCTCGCCCACCCAATCTCTGTAAGTTGTTTTCCTGAAAATTCTATGTGATCCTTCTAAAAGAAATTCTGTTTACTATTTTCTTTGCTTTAATCACTTCTTTGGACTTTTCTTGGATACCCAAAGAGCAAACTAACCAAAGAATAATTCCATTGTGGAAGAATTCTATTCTAGAGAATCATTGCCAAGAGACTGCAAGCCAACTATTGTTTACTCTCCCCCCCCTCTCTCTCCTCTCTCCCCCCTTCTCTCTCTCAAACCAGAATTGACAATTCTTTTGATCATCGAAATACGTTCACTTTATGTTTTCGCTTGTTTTTATACACATTATAATTCATTTCTTCAGTTATTATCTGGTTAAGAATTCACCCAACTATAACTATTTACCTTAATATATAGAATATATACGTTCTTTTTTTTTTGTGGGTATATATAATATAAAGTTTCTTTTTGTTTATGTTGGAGTTATAGGAAATAACCATATATATATATATATATATATATATATATGGTTATTTCCTATAACTCCAACATAAACAAAGAGGAACCACTCTTGACTGATAAATTATTTATTTATTTATTGATCTACTTGGAAAAAAGAAGTCGGGGTTAGGGTTAGGGCTTAGGGTTAGTTTAATGGGAAACTAAATAAATAATTATATGATTTATAAATATATAATATAGACTCACAAGATATATATGTATATATATATATATATATATACATACACAGAGATGCTGCGTCACTGATTCATAAAAATCTAAAAGGATGCAGAAAAATTGTATCTATGTGTACATGTGTTTTCTTTATATATAAATATTATATATATATTATTATATATTTTTACATTGTAAGACTGTCACCATGGCGACAGGAAGTCGAATGAGAAAAAGAGATACTCTTCAAGGTCTGGTTTCCTAGGGGGATGGTAGTCAGACAAAATTAAACTATGAATTAAACTATTGAATGAGTCTGAAAAAGTATAGTGTATCTTAGAAATCACATATAAATCATCCCTTACTACCAAGTTTTGGATACCTCTCATATATATATATATATATATATATATATATATATATATATATATCTTTGTTGTAGAGTCTATGAACTATAAAAAAATAAACAAGACATTTAAAAAAATTGTTACTCTCATCTTCCATTCATCGTAATTTCAGTTGGGTTTATTGCAATCATTCAGATGTCAGATGTAAACAGTGAGGAAACGGAAGTCAAGAATTTGCCCTGTGCGTGACTCTCCTCGAATTTCTTTTTTATCTTGGGAAATCGGTCTACATATCACAGCTGCTGTATGGTTCGAGCCATTTGAGACAATAGTTAATTTAATCACAGCACTTAAAAACTTTCTTGTTATTACTTGACAGTCCCCCAGGGCCGGTGCTAGGATCTCTTACCCCCCACACCCGGCAAATCTATGATATGCCTTCCACCCTGAATCCATGAAACAGCCTTGTTACTGAATTTATGATACAACCCCCTCCTTGAATCTCTGATACGCCCCCCCTCAAATCTACAATATGTCCCCCAAACTATGATACATACCCCACTATACTAAAACTGTTACATATAAATTTATATTCTAAAGGTATATATTTTATATTTATATATATATATATATATATATATATATATATATATATTTATGGAGGCACGTGGGCTAGTGGTTAGAGTCGTGGAAAATGGACTCGTAGGTTCAAGTTCAATTCCTAGACGAAGCTGTTGGCATTTCACATAGCGCTAATACCCTTGGGAACGGTATGAATCCATATATTCTCCCTCCAGCTATGGGTTAAATAGTAGGGCAGACTGAGCTGTTTAACCTTGGGTAGGTAACCAGTCTAGGAGAAGGATAACTCTGAATTCAAAATTCCTGAGGTCAGTCGTTGATTGGGTTTATGGCATTCCTTGATGCACCGATTCTTTCCTATCGACTGTGCCAAAAAGTGTGGATGGTCCTACACAAGCGTTCACCACTATAAACAAATCACTGTGTTGATTGTTCACTAGATGAACACTCATGCGTCCAAAATCGACGAGAGAGTCCATTTATATATATATATATTATTATATATATATAAATATACAATGTGCTTAAAAATGCCTGAAGAAGATATCAGAAGATCTAATGTAAAATAATAATAATAAAAATTCTTTAAAAGACATAATCCATTTTGTGGACCTTTTTATAAGATATTTAATTTTCTCCCGTTGGACCCATAACAACATTATATATACTAGCAAAATCAAAAACGCCCTCTCTGGCGATTAAAATAGATTTTTGAAACATATTGCCTGAGGAGTGGGAGTTAAAAATTCAATGTCAGCGAGTTTGTACCCTAAGTAAAGTAAAATCATCAAATTCATTAAACAATTAAAAAATAAAACAATTTGAAATGTAAACTTTAAATATGTATTAAAATAAAACAAACTATACATAGATATATACACCAGTCATGTATTTATTAAAACTTGTTTTAAAAAACAATGAGGACTGTCTAATGCTGCATGTTCAAATTTTGAGTGTATTTATTCTATGTTATGACGATTTTGGATAATGTGACGTAAGCAGTGACATAGTTTTTGTTACAGACAAAAACCGGAAGCGAATCTTCATTATTAATATATATAATATATATAGTATGAACAAAAAGTAATAAGACAAACAGGAATATTTCTAATGTTATTTATTTCAACTAGTTTCAACTTAGGTCATCGTCAGGAGAAGATTTCTTGTTTGAAGAAATTGTTTTTAGAGAATTTTTTTAAAGGGAGCATTATAGAAGAATTATTAAAATTGAAATTTTTTTTTTAGGTTTTGACATGCTATTATAATCCGGGTAGAGGAGTGTATTAAAAGTAGCGAGTCCATCTGTTTCGTGAAAAAAACCTTTTTGGGGTGAGTTCTTTTTAAATGCTCTTAAATATGTGAGGGAGGGTACTTGGGAATATATATATATATATATATATATATATATATATATATAAAAGGATATATACTTTTGAAAGAAAGGAAACACTCAATAAACCGTCCTTTTGTAATAAATTTATTTCAACCAAAACTTAAAAGGCTTTTAGAAATTTAAATAAAATTAAAGATTTAAATTTAAAGAAAGAAAAATTCCTTGTATTTGCACCAACTAAAACATGCAATAATTATACAGTGAGATTTTGAAGATCCCATGTAGAATCATCCCTTAAGACCAGTTTTGGATAACTTACACACTCACAACATATATATATATATATATATATATATATATAAGTCATCCACAGACATGTGTTTCGGCATTTCACAGCTCTTCAGTGTGGCTAGACACAACTATCCTTGGCTAGGGTCGAACTCAGACTGTCTGTTTGCCTCTCTGATTTCTTATCCCTCGGCCACTGACAGTTGCTGTAGCGAGGCTGGTGTTCTTAAACTATTAAATACATAGGTTTGTTTATATATTTTACGGTCACAGAGAGATCAAGTTTGCAGGCAAACAATTATATATATATATATATATATATATATATATATATATATATATAAATATGCTGGTCTTAGTTAATGGTCATTTGTATAGAAATAAAGGACTTAAAAATAATGTGTCTCTTATCTACTGGAATCTTTTAATTTTTTATATTTTGTTCTCATGAATGTGCTGAGTTGGTGAAACTCTTAGAAACCAGCTGTACTCTTGGTTTTAGAACTGTGATTCTATTTGTCCTGGTTGTGATAGGCTAAGGAGTGGGCGATTAAATATATACTGATGCGTGTAATTAAAACGGAATGGTCCATTATTTAGCTGTGGTGATGGCACTCATAAGAAATAAGAATTCAGCAGATAAGCAACACCAGATAATCCGGATATACATTTTTGCATTTCATCTTGGATGGTCTCATTTTTAACCAAGATAATAACAGTCGTACACTTAAGGAACACAAGTATTAATATATAGTTATTTACTAAAGTTAGCTTAGATGTAGCATAAGGCCAAAGTATGGGGTGCCCAGTGAGAATCAAACTCACTAACAATTGTCTGTGAATCTAGTTTGCTAACCATTACACCACGTGCGGTGCCCCGAGTTTTAAT
>CM042156.1:11211974-11221974 GCA_023376005.1 Doryteuthis pealeii
ACCACCTACCCACACTCTGAGGGTCTGATCCGATTGAACTTGCAATACTGCTGAATACTGATCACCTAATACCAAATTCTACAAGATTAACTGCTGTTTTTGTACTAAAATGTATGCTGCTTACAAAAAATTGATCTTGTGTCACATCCTGCTTGTGTTGGAAGGGTTGGGTAAATACATGGTATGTTTCTCATGGGTCTGATATAAGTTTTATCAATTTTATTTATTTGATATGTACCCCCAGGCGCCTGAGTGCTTTTTTGTATGTTACCCATCAACTTATTAACTATTTAATTTACTTTCTTGATCTTAGTCATATTGGATTTATATAGTGTTCTATCGGTGTTATTTTTATTAGAAAAACGTTGATTTGTACAACCAAACAAAAAAAGGAAAAAAAAAAAACAACAAAAAAAGTTTTTAAAAAACAACAACAACAAACAAAACAAAAAAAACAACAAATAGTCGACAAGAAATGAGAATTGATGACATTTTCTATAAAAAAAAATGATTCTTGTTATGTAAGCTGTAACAAAAACCGCAAAAAACAAAATGGCCGAAAAAAAAGCAGTTCACTAAATATAAAAGAATATAAATAAATAAAAGAATGATCAATATGGCTACTTGATAACTAAACTAAATTGATCACCTTGGTTTTTCAAAGATAATGCAGTTTTTTTCTTTCTTTTATCTTTTCAAAGAAAAGCATTAAGAAAACAGAAGATTATTGAATTAAATTTTCTTTTCAAACTTTGTGTAAGACAAATGAAAAGAGAAGATAGCAAAAAAAAAAAAAAATAACCAACAAAAAACAAAGATTAATTTTCTTCTCTACTCTCAAGTAATGTCAGATTTTTTTTTATCCAGTTACCCCCCCCCCCCAAAAAAAAAAAAACCAAGTTTTTCGTTAATGTTTTTAGTTCAAATTAAATTTTTCATTACTTTCGTCTTGCTTTTCAATTAATTAAAAAAATTTTTTAACACTTTGTTCGATTGCATTTCATTCACTGCAACTTTTTATTTGTCTAGAATCATTTATATTATTTGGATTTTTCTTACTGTTATCCTCATCTGTTTTGTTATATACACAATGTTTTTGGGCCAAGCAGAGGTTAACACATGTCAATCATCGGCAGTAACTTTCCACTCAACTCTCCGATTTGAATTTTTAACAAACTCAGTTCAAATACTATCTACACTACTTATATAATTCATAAGCTACCCATGAATTATATAACATATGTCTGGAGAAACTATGAAAATAAGACAATTAATAACAAAGTAAATATACAAGGTATGTCAGAAAAGACTGGTGTCACAAAAAATTTATTTCAAATCAAAAAACTACAAGTTATCCCCTTCAAAGTAATCCCCCTGGCATCTAATACAAAAATTTATTTCAAATCCAAATTACAAGTTATCCCCTTAAAATTAATCCCCCTGGAGTCTAATATACTTTCCCATCCTTCTCTGCCATGCTTGTATCCATTCCTGGAAGGATTCTTCCGGGATTCCCCATAGCTCTATCGTCACAGCCTTTTTGATGTTGTGCACATCCTCAAAACAGGTTCCCTTGATGACCCCCTTGAGCTTGGGGAAGAGGAAAAAAATCACATGGATCCAGGTCAGTCGAGTAGGGACGTTGCTTCAGCACAGTCATGTTCTTCTAGGCTGGGAACTCTTGGATACTCAAGGCTGTGTGGGCAGGTGCATTGTCTTGGGGAAGCACCCACGAGTTGTCCTGCCACATCTCTCGCCTCTTCTTGCACACTGAACAAAGCAAATGCTGCAGTATCTTTTTGTAGACATGCTGGTTGATTGTCTGGCCTTGTGGCAAGAACTCGCAGTGGACGATACCCATCACATCAAAGTTTTCTGACATACTGGAACTTTTCTGACCTAGCTTATATGCGCAATGTTTCGGCCAATGTATCCTCCAGTATTCTTCAGTTTTTTCTTGTTGAACTCAAGAGCCTTCTTGTCATAATCGGGAGATTTCACAGAACTTCAAACGGAACCCTTTATTCAACCCACTTGGGTAGATTATTCTCATTCCGCTAACCATGACCGGGCACAAATATTAAGCTATGTTAAGTATTCTGCTATTATCGCCCGAGGTCAGGATTGAACCTACAACCTACAGATGATTTCCCCCCCTCTACTTAAGGACAGAATCCTGGTGGCTGACCAGTCCATGACATATATAACTTCTCTTTGGCTCTTACTTGGACTAGATGGGTGGTTGAAGAAGTCCCCTCCGATCAATTGGCTGGTCAAGTCAAGCCCTAGCATTTATATGATTGTTCCAACCATCCTCTAATTACAAACCCGCAATCCTTTTGTGCTAGAATACTGTGGCTGAGCTTCTTAGTGTCCTGGAAAGGATTCTAAACTGCATCTAGTGGTGAGGTTACAATTTTGGAGCTCTGGGGAGTGTGGAGTACCCCTTCATCACCATTACTCCCAGGTCTACTCTGACCAGAGTAGTAGTACCTGTTAGGGTCCCTGTGAGTTAAAAAGATCTTATTGTATAAATGATAACCATCTATATATATATAAAGGGCAATTGTATGTATGTATGTGTGTATGCGGATGAAACTACGAAAATACAACAATTAACCACATTCCACTGTGTAAGTAATATATATATGCACATTAGATATTAACAGTTCTTGCTTTTGGTGCAAAAACTGAAGATTTGATTTATATTCAAAGATCTTTAAAAATTAGAATATACATAGAAATAGCATTGAAATTCTACTTAAAAATGTCCAGGATTTGTAAATCTCAAATGTAAACAATAAAGCTGGAGATTTTTGCCCCCTCACACCTCTACCCAGTTGACAGTGGGTAGCCATTTTGAGTGTATTATAAAGGATTTGTATTTTGTTGGTGAAGTGCAGCATGAGTGGGAGGGGGGGGGAACAGAAAGAAAAAAAGGGCAAAATAAAAAAAAAATACCTAAAATAAAAAAGGGAAATAAAGGAAAATAATGATTATAATAAAGAATAAAAATAAAATGATAAAATAAAAGTAATGAAATAAGAATAATAGAATAAAAGTAATAAATAATAATAATAAATAATATAATATAATAATAATATAATAAATAATATATAAAAAAATTGAAGTAAAAAAAATAAATACCTAAAATAGAATAATATAAAAAAGAGAAATAAAGGAAAATAATAATGATAATAAAAAATGAAAATGAAATAATAATAAAATAAAAATGATAATAATATTAATAATAATGATAAAAAATAATAATAAAATAAAAATGATAATAATATTAATAATAATAATGATAAAAAATAATAATAAAAATAATGATAATGATAAAAAATAATAATAAAAAATGATAATAAAAATAATGATAATAATGATAATGATAATAATGATAATGAAAATAAAAAATAATGATAATAAAAATAATAAAATAAAAATGATAATAATAATAATAAAAAATAATAATAAAAATAATGATAATAAAAAATAATGATAATAATAATAAAAATAGTAAAAAATAAAAAATAAATAAAAAGATTATGTTTTACCAAAGCAAAAATTCTTCTGCTTCATTTGATTTTGAGAATCGGGGAATGGTACCAATTTTTTATCATTTTTTTTTTTATATATATTCTTCCCCTGTTTTCAGTTTGCTTCCGGACCTGCTGGGATAAGTGCAGGGGAAAGCAGTGGAACTAATTGATTACAAAGAAATTGGCCTGGTTGTTTCTGCGGTGTATCTTTGGTTGAACTGATGAAAGGGGATGCTGGTGGAAAGAGAGTGGGAGGAAAGAGAGTGGGACATAAGGTGGTTGGGTGGAAGAGAAGTGAAAGAGAGAACGATGCAAAGAAAATGAAAAAAAAAAATAGGTTGATAAATGGACAAATGAACAGACCAATTTCTGACAAACCTCCAACTCATTAAAAGCAACATGTGATGGTTGCGATTAACATTTTAATGATTTACGCACTCGTACATTTTTCCTTTCTAACCTATTGAGTCAATAACACACTCGTGTGTAGGTCAAACCTTGATTTATGGCAATATTTCTTTTAAAGCTGAATTTCAACCTTAGAAAAATATTACTATAAGTGTCCATTATACTATAACAGAGTGGATTTTGGTTTCTTTGTTTAATGGTATATCAACCTTAATGGGTTATTTAATGCCAAGCCATCCTTGTGTGTGTGTATATATATATATATATATATACAGATGCTAAAAGGACGCACCACTGAAATCATATTTATGTGTCCCAGTGTTTTTCTTTTTTCTTCCCTCACTATTTCAAGCTAACTGTAAATACATTTCAATAGTTTCTTAGAAATAAATTACACAGGATCAGTTACAATAAGAGTTGGGACCTATAAATTTTCCCGGGGACTCATCAAAGCAAATATGTGCGTCCCTGGATGCACTAAATCAAAAGGCCATCAGCATCACTCTCTCTAATTATCTATCTATCTATCTATCTATCTATATATATCCCCTATCTTTATTATTTGCTCTAATTAGGTATTGAGCACTTTTTACTTATTAGCTATTCTCCTAGCGGTTATATGAATATATATATATATTATATACATATATATACATATAAATTGTTTTTTCTTTTGGCCAAAATATTGTACTAATAGATTATTTTTTGTTGGTACGATTATCTTGGTCTTTTCTTTTTTTCAAAAATTTTTTTCTCCCTGGTTGATGTTTGGTAGTATATTTTTAAATTCAAACTATTTGCTGGGTTTTTTCTCACCGCAAGGATTTACCAACACGCTTGGTATATTATATCTATCTATCTCTCTCTCTCTCTCTCTCTCTCTCTCTCTCTCTCTCTCTATATATATATATATAATATATATATATATATATATATATACCAATCTCCACAAGGTCAATTTCTTAAGCAGAGTTTAACAGGTTTGATTTCAGAGTTTTCCTTCTCCTAGAATGGTTACCTAGCCAAAGTAAAAGAGCCCAGTCTGCCCTACTATTTACCCATTGCTGGTGGAGTAGTTGGAGTTCATTTCCTGTGACTCTAACCATTACGCCACATATATATATATATTGTGTGTGTGTGGGTGTGTGGATGACAATTCATATGACCCCCACCCACTCCAAGTAGTTCACAGTGTAGAGCGCAGTGGAATGATAATTCTGTGTGTGTGTGTGTGTGTGTGGGGGGTTCTTCCTTCACATTGAACTTTATTTTCTAATCATCCATATTTTCAATATAATGGAGATAATTATAATTTGCTAATGAGAATCCCCCACTCATCACCTAAATAGAAATATCATTTACTGCTCTAACTGAATTGGTTCATGAGTCATCTTACATATATATATATATGTATGTGTGTGTGTGTGTGTGTGTGTGTGTGTGTGTATATATATATATGCACACACACACATATATATATATTTGCGTGTCATATATATATATATATATAATGTGTGTACATGTATAAAGTTCATAGAATTAGACTAAATTAGCCCAGTCTTATCATCTTTCAAGTAACGCAGTGTTTCCTGTATGTCACCAGTCATTTCATGCATCTTTTAAAATCATGCCACCAGGAAGCGGATTTTCTGACATTTTTTGGGAGGGAGGGTTTGGGGGAAATTATTTTCCAAATTAACTTCTCCAAACATTTATGTGGCCTCTCAGCTATCTTATCTTATCTCTCCACACACACACACACACACACACAAATATATATATATTATATATATATATATATATATATATATATAAAAAATGGACTCTCTCATCGATTTTCAACGCATAAGGGTTCATCCAATGAACAACCAACACAGTGATTTGTTTATAGTGGTGAAGGCTTGTGTTGGACCATTCCACACTTTTTGGCACAGTCGATAGGAAAGAATTGGTGCATCAAGGAATGCCATGAACCCAATCAACGACCGACCTCAGGAATTTTGAATTCAGAGTTATCCCTCTCCTAGACTGGTTACCTACCCAAGGTTAAAGAGCTCAGTCTGTCCTACTATTTAACCCATAGCTGGAGGGAGAATATATGGATTCATACCTTTCCCAAGGGTATTAGCGCTATGTGAAATGCCAACAGCTTCGTCTAGGAATTGAACTTGAGTCCATTTTCCACGACTCTAACCACTAGCCCATATGCCTCTCTCTCTCTCTCTCTCTCTCTCTCTCTCTCTATATATATATATATATATATATATATATATATATATATATATATATATATTATATATATATATATATTGATTTGTTGGTTGGTTTTGAAGGCTATCACTATGCAAGTGTAAAGAAAAATAAGGTAACAATGGTGTTGTTTGTTAACCTGTGATTTATTCTTAATATATTGAGATAAAATCTCAACTTCAGAAAGACACAGGAACTGAAGTAGTTGTCGTCTTGCTATGGTAAATGAAAATTTTTTTGAAAACGATACAGATGGTATTCTTTTATAACTGTATTCTCGTGTTGCATATTTTTGTGAATGTGCTTTTTTTGTTTGTGCGTATGTTGTCATAAGTATTGTTATGGATCCAACGGGAGAAAATTAAAAATTTTATAATAAAGGTCTGCAAAATGAATTATGTTTTTTAAATTTTTATTTTAATCATCATTTTTCATGAATTAGTTTAATTCGCAATTTCTCAAGTATTTCTGATCCAATGTTAAAAATATTTATATGGTTGGAAATAAAATAAAATAATCTTTCTAAATGTGTAGTTTCCATGGGTTTTAACCATTGAATTAGTTTTTACATATTATTTACATTATCATTATTATTTTTTTTTTTTGACTATCTGAAATAAACATCTAACAAAAGCACAAAAAAAAGTGTAATAAAAAAAAAATGGTTGAATCAAACGTTTTGTTTAATACACAAGATAAAATGAAAGACACCCAATAATTTTCTTAGTCATTAAAGTCTTTTCGAAAAACATTAACCTTATATATATAATTTTTCTAGGATTTCCTTATTTTTCCAAAGTTCATTTCTTACTTTCTTTTAACATTAATATAATTCATTTTCTCTTCGGTCTCTTAATAATAACAATAATAATAATAATAATAATAATAATAAAAGGCTGCTGCTGCTGATTCTGATCGTGGCAGCCATTATTTTTCTTTCTCGATACATTTCATCATAATTCTCATCATCTTCTGTTTTTCCTTCTTTTATTTCTTTGACATAATTTTTGTCTTCTCATTACTCCTGTGTTACCCACATTTTTTCCAATATTCTCTAACATTTTTTTTCTTTTGTTTTTCTTTCTTTAATTTCTTGTCTAATTTTCTGAGAAAATATAAATGTTTCCGATGTTTCAGATTAGTCGTTACATTTCTATGTGCTTCAGTGCTGATTTTTTTACATGCAACAATTAACATAATACTTTGGATTTCCTACATATATATATATAATATTTTTTTTTTTTTTTCTCTCATATACAGCATTATATTTTTTACCCTGACCATCTCATATACCTTGAAAAAGGGTGAAGGTTCACCTGAAATATCGGAATTGATCACACCAGGAACAGAACAACAATTGAATATTAAAATTCTGATTTTTGTTCTGTTTTTCTTTTTTTTCCCAATGCTTCAAAAGACCAAAAAAACAACATTCACAAGAACAAAGTTCATACATAACATACATACACACATATATATATATATATATATATATATATATATATATATATAAGAACATATGTGGAGAAAAGTAGACACACACAGGATGTTGTATGGATGGAAGTTTATCACTGGTGGTGATGTCGACGCTATAATGTTTCGGTTTAACAGACCTTCGTCAGGACACAAACTGAGTTCTTGTATTGAAGGATTCAGTTCTCTTACTGATGAGTGTCTTGCGGTCATGATTGGGAGGAGAGTGGTGGTCAGCTGCTGATGGTTTGGTGTGAATGTTTGGGAAGGTAGTAGGTGAATTTCTGGCCTAACTTCGATACTTTCCGAGTTGTGCTTTTGTAACTTTTTGTTGGCAAATTAATGTAGATATTTTAAACAACTCCCTACAGATTTTTATCTTATTTTATATTTTATTTTATTTTATTTTTAAAAATTCAATTCGCTTTACAAACTCACTTTTCCCTATTAACAATTATCTACCCAGAGCTCAATGGGTGACCAATAGGCCCCGTTTTGTATAATATATACAGTGATGCTGATAGCTTTTTGGTTTAGTGCATCCTGGGATGCACATATTTGCTTTGAATGAATCCCTGTAAAAATTTATGGGTCCAAACTAAAGCTGTCTAACTCCTACCATGTAACTTATCCTAGGTGTAATTCATTTCTAAGAAACTATTGAAATGTATTCACAGTTAGTTTGAAATAGTGAGGGAAGAAAAAAGAAAAACACTTGGATGCGTCCTTTTAGATTTCTGTACGTCAGGGATGCAGGATGCATACCTATCAGCATCTCTATTTATGATATAAAGGCGTGTGGCATAATGGTTAGAGTCGTAGGAAATGGACTCGTTGACCTGAGTTCAAATCCAAGACAAAACTGTTTGTATTTCACATCATGCTAATACTCTTGGGAAAGATATGAATCCAACTATACTCATTCCAGCCATGGGGAAATGGTAGGGCAGACTGGGCTTTTCAACCTTGGTAAGGCAACCTATCTAGGAGAAGGAAAGCTCTGAATTCAAACCTGTTAAACCCCGCTTAAGAAATTGACCTTGCGTCACATCCTGCTTGTGCGGCGGGGTCGGTATGTATATATATATATATATATATATATATATATATGATGTATGGCCACCTGCCCCCTATCTCACAAACCATCCGAGTTAGACGGACTAGACATGCAGGACACTGCTGGAGAAGAAAGGACGAGCTTATAAACAACGTTTTCCTGTGGAAGCCAACACATGGACATACTAGTGTGGGCTGCCCACCAAGGACCTACATTGACCAACTATGCGAGGATGCTGGTTGCTGTGCAGAAGACCTCCCAGGAGCAATAAATGATAGGGAAGGTTGGCGAGAGATTGTCATGGATATCCATGCCACTTGCGCAACATGAGGATGATGATATAAATGATATTTAATATATACACGAGAAAAGGTATTAAAATATCTGAAGAAACTGCAAGTGTCTTTATTGACCCAAATAAAATAAAGATCTGATTATATGAGACCTTAAAAGAAACAATGAACGCACGGCACATATGTATGCAGGAAGGATCTAAGGAACGAAACAAGATAAAACTGTGAATATTACATTATTCTCTATCTCAGTCTGAGTAGAGATGACACTGGAAGATACAATGAGAACACGTTGTGTATGCATAAGAGGAGAAGCTACAAGATAATTCTCTGAATATTCTATCCTCAGACTGAATAGATTAGGTAGAAGAAGATCTAATGAAAGTCTAACATACATACGTAACGTAGGAAAGAAGAAAAATAAAGGAAAAGAAAAAAATCATAACGTTGTAGATGATAATTTTTTGTTGTTGAAATTTTGCCATTTTGCTGAGAGAATTATTTCTTTAATATAATAAGAAAACAAGAGATAAAATAATTATAAGTCTGTGTAAATATATATATATATGTGTGTGTATGTGTGTGGAATTATTTGTGTTATCTTGTATATGCACATGTGTGTGTGTGTGTGTAATTATTTGTGTTGTATATGCACATGTGTGTGTGTGTGTGTAATTATTTGTGTTGTATATGCACATGTGTGTGTATGTGTGGAATTATTTGTGTTATCTTGTATATGCACATGTGTGTATGTGTGTGTAATTATTTGTGTTGTATATGCACATGTGTGTGTATGTGCACATGTGTGTGTATGTGTGGAATTATTTGTGTTATCTTGTATATGCACATGTGTGTTTGTAATTGTGTTGTATATGCACATGTGTGTGTATATGCACATGTGTGTGTATGTGTGGAATTATTTCTGTTATCTTGCATATGCACATGTGTGTGTGTGTGTGTGTAATTATTTGTGTTGT
>CM042156.1:11224474-11279474 GCA_023376005.1 Doryteuthis pealeii
TTCTTCTTCTTTTTCTCGTTCTTGTTCTTCCTCTTCTTCTTTTTCTCGTTCTTGTTCTTCCTCTCTTCTTTTTCTCATTCTTGTTCTTCTTCTCTTCTTTTTTTTCTCATTCTGTTCTTCTTCCTCTTCTTTTTTCTTGTTCTTTTTCTTCTTCATCTTCTTCTCCCTTGTTTCTTTTTTTTCTATATCTTTTTCTTCTTCTCATTCTTTTTTTCTTCTTCTTTTTCTTCCTCTTATTTTTACTTTTTCTTCTTCTTTACACTTTTTTCTTCATCTTCTACTCATTGTTTTTCTTCTTTTTCTTCTTTTTTCTTCCTCATCTTGTACTCACTTGTTTCTTCTTTTTGCATTCTTTATTTTCAAAAAAAATTTTTTCTTCCTCTTTACACTTTCTTCTTCATCTTCTACTCACTTTTTTCTTTTTCTTTTTTCTTCTTTTTCTTCCTCATCTTCTACTCGCTTTCTTTTTTTTTCTTCCTCTTTACACTTTTTTCTTCATCTTCTACTCACTTCTTCTTCTTCTTCTTCTTCTTCTTCTTCTTTGTATTCTTTTTTCTTCTTCATCTTCTACTCCCTTGTTTTTTTCTTCTTCTTTGCATTCTTTTTTCTTCTTTTTCCTTTTCTTCACCTCTCTTCTTTCTCTTTTTCTTCTTCTTGATACACCCTCTACACTATGACATGAGTATTGCTCTATTTCTCACCATGTTAAGCTTGCACCTTGTTTTATAAGATAAATTTCTATAAATGATGTATTTTTGATAGATGTATATATCTGTAAATCTGTAAAAAAAATAAATGTGTTAGATGTTTAATGCAAAAAAAAAAAATGTAGTAAAATATCTTAGTTCACAATAAAATTAGTAAAGAACAAAGTCGCGGATTTAGAAGGTATAACATCTAATTTTGATTATTTCTAAGATGCTGACTCCGACTCCATCTAAAACCTCCGACTCCAACTCTGCAAGCAACATTTACTTACACATCATCATTATTGTGGAATCTTTTTTACAATCATTATTATCAACCCCATTCCAAGTCTAGACCGCATACCTAGCATAAATCTGTACTTCAGCGAGTCTTCTATATTTAAAGGTGTAACTGGAACATTTTACTAAAAAAGAATTGGTAAAAATAAATCGAGTTTAGAGTTTTAGCTCAATTTAGAAACTTTTTTTTTTTTTTTCCACCTTATTGAAGATACTAACTTCTCTGGTTATTTCTTTTTTTCGAAATGAAAAATTGGATTCATTAAGAATTTTGCAGAATCCTACTTGCTGAAAAATTGTTGGTATGGAATTTGGTAAAGATACAAAAAAAGTAATCTTGAAAATATTAGCCACTTTTAGATATTAAATTTTTCTCATAGATTAAAATAGGAAAAATTTGCTAAAAATTAGGAACATTTTCTGAGAGAATTAAAAAAAAAAATGAAATTAAATAAAAATAGTTACAAAACCGTAGTGAATATTGAGTTAATTTTGTCAAATACTTTCTTTCAATTTTATATTTTATTTTATTTAATCTATATTTATCTTTATATTTATTGTTACATTTTATTTTATTTATATTATTTTATTATATTATTTTTATGTTTATTTCTATATTTTATTATTTATTATATCTTATATTTTATTTTATCTATATTTTATTTTATATTTTATTTATATATTCTATTTTATTCTGTTTATTTATATTCTATTTTTTATCCATTTTCATATTCATTTTATTTTTCATATATCTTTATTTTTATTTCTATTCTATTTTTATATTCATTTTTTATATTTTGTTATTATCTTATATTCTTATTTTATTTTATCTATATTTTATCTTTATGTTTATTTTATTCATATTCTATTTTTATATTCTATTTTCATATTTATTCTTATATTTTATTATTATTTTATATTCTATATTTTATTTTATTTATATTTTCTTTTTATATTTCTTTTTATATCTTATTATTTTATAATCTTATTTTATCTTATTTATTTTACTTTATATTTTATTAATATTTTATTTCCTATCTTATTTTACTTTTATTAAAAGTGAAGAAAAAAAATCTTTTGGAATTTAAACTCAGTGAAATCTGGTTGAGTAGATCTAATGTTAAATGTACTGGAAGAATATGCAGAAACTCTGAAAGATCTGAGTGGGTGGAATTTCTCTCAAAGACATCTTAATTATTAATATTCTTCTTCTTTGCAATTCTTATACCATTTTCTCTGTTCTTCCTTTTTCTGTTGTTATTATTTATTTATTATTATTTTTTTATTTATCAAAAACTGTATTTGCTGGCATGTAATGCACAGCACTATTATAATGATCAGATTTTTGCATATATGGTAGCATAGTACGATAAAAATGCTACCTTGCAAGTGAGTTAGCCGACTAGTGTTAAAATGCTGAAACTTACAAAACAATTCAAGTCCAATTTTTATAATTTTCCAAGGAAGGTAACTATTAAAAGCTAAAGGAAGAATAAAAAAAGTAAATTTGTTGGGGTAGCCTGAAGTTGGTATCAGCTGGACAGTGAGGGAGTCTATCCTCTTTTCACAAGTTCTAGACTAAGGAGATTGTTTTGACATCTGAGGTGGAGTGCCACACCTACCATCAGCGCCTCACTTTACGGCACAGATCCCTGTGCTATTCATACGCTGAATTGGTGAGGGCTGGTATCAAACCCGGAACCTTGTGGTTCCTGGTCAGATGCTCTACCGACTGAGCTAAACCGAAAAAAAGGAAGAATATTTTCTGTGATTTACTTATTTGGTAATTATAGACATAGGTAAACTGAAAGAAACAGAGATATTTAGGTAGAGAGAAACAGAGGTTGGTAGACTGAGAGAAACAGAGGTAGTTATGCAGACAGACTAAGAGAGAGAAGTAAGTGATAGAGAGAAAATGAGGTAGGTAGACAGAGAGAAAGTGGGGTAGGTAGACTGAGAGAGAAGTAGTAAGTAATATAGAGAAAGTGAGGTAGATAGACTAGTAGACTGAGAGAGAAGTAAGAGAGAAAGTAGTAAGACTGAGAGAGAAAGTAAGTAATAGAGAAAGTGAGGTAGGTAGACTGAGAGAGAAGTAAGTAATAGAGAAAGTGAGGTAGGTAGACTGAGAGAGAAGTAAGTAATAGAAAGTGAGGTAGGTAGACTGAGAGAGAAGTAAGTAATAGAGAAAAGTGAGGTAGGTAGACTGAGAGAGAAGTAAGTAATAGAGAGAAAGTGAGGTAGGTAGACTGAGAGAGAAGTAAGTAATAGAGAGAAAGTGAGGTAGGTAGACTGAGAGAGAAGAGAGAAAGTGAGGTAGGTAGACTGAGAGAGAAGTAAGTAATAGAGAGAAGTGAGGTAGGTAGACTGAGAGAGAAGTAAGTAATAGAGAGAAAGTGAGGTAGATAGACTGAGAGAGAAGTAAGTAATAGAGAGAAGTGAGGTATAGACTGAGAGAGAAGTAAGTAATAGAGAGAAAGTGAGGTAGGTAGACTGAGAGAGAAGTAAGTAATAGAGAGAAAGTGAGGTAGGTAGATAGAGAGAAAGTGAGGTAGGTAGACTGAGAGAGAAGTAAGTAATAGAGAGAAAGAGGTAGATAGACTGAGAGAGAAGTAAGTAATAGAGAGAAAATGAGGTGGTAGACTGAGAGAGAAAGTGAGGTAGGTAGACTAGATAGATGGAGAGAGAAGTAGTAAGTAATAGAGAGAAAGTGAGGTAGATAGATGAGAGAGAAGTAGTAAGTAATAGAGAGAAAGTGAGGTAGATAGATGGAGAGAGAAGTAGTAAGTAATAGAGAGAAAGTGAGGTAGATAGATGGAGAGAGAAGTAGTAAGTAATAGAGAGAAAGTGAGGTAGATAGACTGAGAGAGAAGTAAGTAATAGATAAAAAGTGAGGTAGGTAGACTGAGAGAGAAGTAAGTAATAGATAAAAAGTGAGGTAGGTAGACTGAGAGAGAAGTAAATAATAGATAGAAAGTGAAGGTAGACTGAGAGAGAAGTAAGTAATAGATAAAAAAGTGAGGTGGTAGACTGAGAGAGAAGTAAGTAATAGATAAAAAGTGAGGTAGTAGACTGAGAGAGAAGTAAATAATAGATAGAAAGTGAGTAGGTAGACTGAGAGAGAAGTAAATAATAGATAGAAAGTGAGGTAGTAGACTGAGAGAGAAGTAAGTAATAGATAAAAAGTGAGGTAGGTAGACTGAGAGAGAAGTAAATAATAGATAGAAAGTGAGGTAGTAGACTGAGAGAGAAGTAAGTAATAGATAGAAAGTGAGGTAGGTAGACTGGAGAGAAGTAAATAATAGATAGAAGTGAGGTAGGTAGAGAAGAGAAGTAAGTAATAGATAGAAAGTGAGGTAGGTAGACTGAGAGAGAAGTAAATAATAGATACCAGAATAATATTCTTTTATTTTGTCTTTTTAACAACACCAAATATTATCGCTCCATAACTTGATGCCTGTCAGGTTGTTCACATCTACGTATTTGTTTCGTAACTTTTATCGATGTTGATGTTAGGAGGTTTGTTTTCCACCTTTGAAATAATGTTTTTCATTGTTTCGGTGTCATAACTTCCACTCTGATAACATTGCTTTTTCCGATCCATTAAATTTCATAGTCATTGTTCGGAGTTACTCAACCACACGGTACGAGTGAAATTCAGGTTGTAATGTGAAAGGTGATGAACTCATTATGCATTGTTCCAAGAGTTATTGCATCAATATTCTCAAATCAACTTAACTTGTTTTGATCTCTGTGTTTTTACAAATGTCGCTTCTGGCCTTCCATATTGTCTCAAATTCTCTGATGAAGTATTGTTATTGTTTCATCAATAAGTTGGAATTACCATCTTAGTTATGGCTGTCTACACTTTGTATTTCTGTGTACATATGCGTTTAGGTTGATGTAGAATAAACATCATACTCACTTCCACAGAAAGGCTGCTACTAGCGTCCAGTAACCAGACAAAAAGAAAAGAGAACGTAACCGAATATGCTCTGTACTAAATGCCTGAATTCACATAGATGAAAGTGTTCACCTTAAAACCAACAACCAATCAGGATCCAGGAAGTGAACTTGACCCAAATACACAAGTAGAATAGTCCAACCTACTATTTAAACAACCTACCAAGTCCGAATCCCCACGACACATTCAGCTTGCAACACAGCTGGATTCTAATCACTCCATGAATTTCAGACGAGTTTTTGTTTCGATCCTTTCTAATTTTCTAGCCATCTTTTTAATGTCAGGGTGGAACTGGTGTAGCAATCCACCAAAGGTTTCATTACTACGAGCGCTTTCGGCATGTCTATCTGCCATCTTCAGATGTTAACCTGATGGGATGTTTATGGTGTCTCGTTTTTAAAAATAACGAGCAGTAAAGTGGGAATTGGTAGTGGGAGGTAGTAGGAATTGGTAGGAGGTTCAAACAATGATAGCAGTATAGATTTTTTGTAGGAGGGGGGGGTCACAAGTTTGTAAGAATGAAAGGGGAATAGTGGAAGGAGAATAGGCAGGAAATTATAGGCATTTGAGAACATGTTGACTTGATTCAAAGTTTATTTTGTTTAAGGTGTTTTTTTTTTTTTTTTTATATATAGAGCTTCAATTATTTGAAGTATTTGTTTTTTTCTTTGTGTAGTGTGAGTGTATTTCAAAGTTTTTTTTTTTTTTTTTAGTGTCAAAAAGTATCACCCCGAAAAGTTGAGTATTGGTATAATAAGTACTGACACCAAAAAGTAGATTTTTAACTTGTATAAATTTTTGAGCATTTAGTTTTAAATATCGTCTAATATGAAGTTCCTAAAAAGTTTTGAGCATTTAGTTTTAAATATCGTCTCATATAAAGTCCCTAAAAATTTTGAGCATTTAGTTTTAAATATCGTCTAATATGAAGCCCCTAAAAATTTTGAGCATTTAGTTTTAAATATCGTCTAATATGAAGTCCCTAAAAATTTTTGAGCATTTAGTTTTAAATATCGTCTAATATGAAGCCCCTAAAAATTTTTGAGCATTTAGTTTTAAAGATCGTCTAATATGAAGCCCCTAAAAATTTTGTATTTGATACATTCAAATATGAAATTGTTTAAAAATCTCATAATTTCAATCCAGAAAAATTTGACAATTTATTCTATTCAAATAAAATGAATAAAATATATCGAAAGTAACATTTAATTTGAAATTATAAGCCAACCCCACCCTAACAGCTTGGATAAGCTGCATTTCATCTCATTAACTGAGATGTGCAAAAATTGGTAAACTGTTTGAGAAAAATGTTTATCTGGGTAAAGTTAGTTGTGGTTTGAAAATCGACCTACCCATGTTGTAAATAATCATCCTAAGTTCAAATTACCGTTGAATTGGTAAGACACGGCAACAAGTAGCCGTAACTGAATACAGATCTAATCTTGTTGCAATCCTACTGCAGAATGCCAGGGTATTTATGAAGCCTCTTAACATCATTGAAACCAAGCAGCCAATCAGGACTCAAGGAATGGAATCACCCAAATACATGAATTGACTATTCTTGAGTTCCATAAGTACCAGCTGTCTTGAGCCTAGTTCAGTTGTGCTTAGCCAGTTGCTGTTGTCCAAACCAACAGTATACTGACTGACTGACTGACTTCAATACATGTTTGTGAGCATACCTCTGTGTAAAAAAGGTGTGTCAAAAAAGTATTCAGAGTTTTTGTACTTTTTGACATACCTTGTATTCTGAGAAAAAAATAACGTTCCATTCATTAATATTTTTCAGAATACAAGGTGTGTCAAAAAAGTACCAAGTTTTAAAGTTGTATTTACCAAGATAGAAATGAAGAATGAATGGAACGTTATTTTTTTTCAAAATACAAGGTGTGTCAAAAAAGTACCAAGTTTAAAGCTGTATTTACCAAGATAGAAATGAAGAATGAATGGAACGTTGTTTTTTTTCAAAATACAAGGTGTGTCAAAAAAGTACCAAGTTTAAAGCTGTATTTACCAAGATAGAAATGAAGAATGAATGGAATTGTTTTTTTTTTTCAGAATACAAGGTGTGTCAAAAAAGTACCAAGTTTAAAGCTGTATTTACCAAGATAGAAATGAAGAATGAATGGAATTGTTTTTTTTTTTCAGAATACAGGTGTCAAAAAGTACTAAAAATCTTGATACGTTTTTTACACGCCTTCTATATGTGTGTGTTATAATTACTTATATGAGTGGAGGTGTGTGGCATAATGGTTACTGTCATAGGAAATGGATATGACGAGGAGAGTTCAAATCTTAGACAAGGCTGTTTATATTTCATATATCGCTAATACCTTTGGGAAAGGTATGAATCCAACTACTCTCAATTTTTTTAAAACACTTTTTAAAAACTCATGTTTTTCTATTTGACACATAGATGGGACTCTAACATGTACTACCACTCCGGGTCAGAGTGGACATGGGAGTAATGATGATGATACTCCACATACTCCAAACCTCCAAAATTGGAACTTCACCATCAGATAGAGCTCAATGTCATACCCAAGACACTAAGACCCTCAGCCACTGCATTCTAGCACATATATGATAAGAAGTTTTGGGGGTTATCTATAAAGGCAATAGGGTTGGGACAATCATATAGGTGCTAGGGGTTGATGTGATCAGCCTATTAATTGGAGGGGCCTCTCCGATTGCCTGTCTAGCCAAAGTAAGACAGGGTGAGTTTCAGTCTTGCTAAATACAGATTCAGTCTCAGTACTTTTTGAACATCTATTATTATACTAAAGCTGAGCAAATCAATGTTTGTCTCCTAAAGGCTTTTTTACTGTTTAGTTTAATGATACGAAAGTTATAATAAATTATTCCCTAGTTTTAGGATTGAGTTAAGTTTGAAAAAAATTCCATTTTAATTGGTTCTAATTAGTTATAATTTGCAATTTAGTCTAAAACTGACCCGTCCCTTTCTTTACATTCTGCTTATCACTTTCCCCTTCTCTATGTATCTCTTGATTACCTCCTTGTTATATATGTTAGTTCCTCTGGGAGAGAGAGAGAGAGAGATGGGAGAATTTGAAATGTGTTTGTAAGTTAAATTTCATAAGCAGCAAGTCATGCATATGTACACAAGTATACACAAGGAGAGCATACATGTATGTGTATATATATATATATATATATATATATATATATATATATATAATGTGTGTGTGTGTGTGTCTGTCAGATCTTGTTAATCCTAACATATAGCCATATCCATTTTGATAAACCTTTTCATTGGATTATATATTTGAACACAAGTTTATAAATAAGCTTCTTCAGCATAATTAGTCTTATTGAGATTGGATAAGAAAGAAAAAAAGAAAAGAGAACAAAACATAGAAAGAAAGACATACTAAGAGCTTTTTTTCTTTTGACAATAGTCGGAAATGATTTTGAAAATTGCTTGAATAAGTCAATTTTACCTTCTCCTCAATGGAACAAACATGTTCTTAAAACTTGAAATGTGAATTGAACATTGCTTCTTTTTCAGATCTATGGAATTAGCTCAGTTGTTAGAGCTTCCAACAAGGAACCACAAGGTTCTAGGTTCAAACTGACCCTCATTAGCATGTAATGGCCTAAGTCCATTAGCTCAGTTGTTAGAGCATCCAACTATGTGCCACAAGGTTCTGGGTTCAATACCGGGCCTCACTAGCATAGAACGGGTTAAGATGATTAGCTCAGTTGTTAGAGCATTGAACAAGGCACTACAAGGTTCTGGGTTCAATACTGGCCCTCACTAGCATGAAATGGCCTAAGTCCATTAGCTCAGTTGTTAGAGCATTTGACTAGGAACCACAAAGTTCTGGGTTCAATATCAGGCCCTCACTAGCATGGGTTGGTTTAAGTCCGATTCTAACGAACATGAAAATCAGAATCTTAATAATAACATTATCAGGATTTTAGTAGCTTTTTGTTGTAACCACTGAGATTGTCATTTTACAACCATAAGTCTGAAATTCTGGATGTGCATGAGCTAGGAGGGTGAACTTGTTCCAAGTCATTTAAAAACATTCAGTTCACCATCCTAGCTTGTGCGTGTTCAGAATTTCAGCTCTGAATTCTTGAGGCAATATACATAACATTGCTTAAACCAGAGCTCTGCAAACTGATGAAATTTGTCTACCATTTACAACTCAGCAGCGGTCCCAGCATGAGGCTAACTGATCCTGGGTAATCACAATAATTTCCTTTTTAAAAATTTTTTTGATGGATCACTAATTAGGACTGAGCCTATTCTAGTAATGACCACCCCAAGCGGATTTAACAGTTAGTATTATTTATTATTCGGACTATTGTCCTCATCTTCATTGTTATTTGTACAACGCTTTGGCTGATGTGCGCTCCGGCCCTCCTCAGATATTTCTTGTCAGACTTGGGAACCTCAGTCCAACACGAAATACCTGAGGAGGGCTGGAGAGCACATCAGCTGAAGCGTTGTACAAATAACAATGAAGATGAGAACAATAGTCTGAATAATACAAATGATACTAATTATCAAGCCTCATCTCAAAAAATTCAGAGAAATCGGATTTAACAGGTTTGAATTCAGAGTTTTCCTTCTCCTAGACTGATTGCCTAATCAAGATTAAAGAGCCCAGTGTACCCTACTATCTACCCATAGCTGGAGGGAGAGTAGTTGGATTTATACCTTTCCCAAAAATATTAGCACTATGTGAACTGTAGCTTCATCCAAAATTTGAACTCGGGTTGACGAGTCCATTTCGTATGACTCTAACAATTACACTACACACCTCCCCCCTCATTATAACTTTCTTGCATTCTTTGTCATAGTTCTTCTTCCTGTGGTAATCCTCTGATGAGACTCGGATAAAAACAAATAATTCTTGTTAAAGAATGAACAAAAACAAAAACATCATTGGCAAGGAATAACCCAAGGGTTGTTGACATGCCGTTATATACAACCAGCCAACCATTTGATTAGTTTGACTGTTTTTATCTTTCAAGTGTTGCGTCTTTTTCATTTTTATGCGTGGGGGCAACTATAGTAGGTTGTCATGTTTTATGTATGGAAATGGTGTCTACATCATATTCTCTTGGTAAGATTAGCTCTCGTTAGGCAATAGATAATGTGAGGGAAGACTTTTCTCTCTCTAATCGGCTGTAATAATTCATTTTTGTTTGGTCGAAAGCAAACACGCCCCATTGTAAGTTGCCTAATCTTACTTACCAATTGTATTTTGGTATTGGTGGATGTCTGAAGATATTAGAGAACGCATCTTTCGAAGAAGAGAAAATCACTTTGTTTCACTATTATAGAGGAAATAGTTATTAGCTAATGATAATACAGGGACAATTTGGCCTCGAGTGTTTTTTCTAGTTTCTGTTCTTTTGTGTTTCTTTCTTTTTTGTTGGTTGTCTCAATTACACAACTTTTACATTGGTGAATGTTTTGCTGATGTATTTGCCATTGTCTTTTTGGGGGTTTTATTCTCAGTGTTTATGATTGGGAGATTATCATTATGTCATATTGATTAGATCAATCCAAACGCCTCTCTCTCTCTCTTTCTCTCTCTCTCTTTTTCTCTCTCTTTCTTTCTTTTTGTCTCTCTCTCTTTCTCTTTCTTGTTGTCTTTCTCTCTCTCTCTCTCTTGCTCTTTCTCTCTCTCTTTCTTCCTTTTTGTCTCTCTTTTCTTTCTTGCTCTTTCTGTCTTTTTCTCTCTCTCTCTCTCTCTCACTCTCGCTTTTTCTGTCTTCTCTTCTCTCTCTCTCTCTTTTTTGTCTGTCTCTCTCTCTTCCCCTTTATTTTTCATTCTCTTTTTCCATCTTTCTATCCTTTTCGTTTCTCATTCTTCTCTATATTTCCTATGTTTTATCTTTTCTCTCCTCTCTCTCTCTCTCTCTCTCTCTCTCTCTCTCTCCTTTCTCTATCTTCTTCTCTCTCTTTACATTAATTTCTTTCTACATCTGTTTCTCTTACTTTCTTTCTCTCTCTCTCTCTCTCTCTTTTTTCTCTCTCTTTTTTCATTCCTCTTTTTCCATCTCTTTATTTTTATTCATTTCTCTCTCACTTTTAAACTCTTGTTTTTTAACATCTTATTTCTATTTTTCTTTTAAACTTTTTCAACTTTTTTTTATTTTTACAAATATTTTCTTTCTCTCTTTTTTCACTTTCTCTCTTCTCACTTCAACTATCTTTCCTACTCTTCATATAACTTTACCTTGTTGGCTTGAGCAGAAAAATAGACCAACTGCACCTCCACAGGGAGGTTAAAATGCCCCAATGGGGCACCTGTTGGCTGTGGGTGACAACCTGTGCTGCATCTAGTGGTGAGGTTCCAATTCTGGAGCAATAGGGAGTGTAGCAAGCGGTATCCCACAGACTACATGTCTACTACATGCATCACTTGTGCAGTATATTAGATACCAATGGTAGCAACATGTTTCAAACAGGACTATCCTGAAGAGAACTTGACTCTCTAGCATGCACAAGATACTTGTCCAACGCAACCTGAGATGGGCTGGCCAATTAAACAGACTTGAGGATGATAGACTGCCAAAGCAGATTTTGTACTCTCAACTGAGAGAGGGATCACGTGGAATCTGTAGACCAATGCTCAGGTACAAAGACAACATCAAAAGAAACCTGAAGGACTTGAACACCCCCATAGGCAGTTAGCAAGACGCAACCAGAGACCGAATACATTGGAGGAAAAGGATTTGTGTGGTGTCATCATCGGATGCAATGGACAGCAAGTAATAATAAGGGTGTTGGAGTTTTTATGATATAAGGCGTGTGGTAGATACCTACTTCTAAATGTAGACTCGTTGACTACCACGTGACCACCGAAGGCTGCTGCTGCTGTTGTTGTATTTATACCAGGCCTGATTCTAATTTTAGCTCATTGCTATTTGGATCATCTTGGACGTCGGACTTACAAAGAATACTATAACACCGGATTCTTATTGGCTTGCTTACTTATTTACTACATCTGGAACCAAGGATGGCGACCAGATACTCAACAAAGGGAGTGTAGAGTAACTCATTATTGCCATTACTCCCAGGTCCACCATGACTCGGATCTGTTAGGGTTCTATCAATGGGTTAAATAGAGAAAAAAAGAGTGTAAAAAATGTGTTTTAAAAAAATTGAGTTTAGAAAAACGTTTTTGAATACCCATCAAGAATTGAATCAAACAAAATGTCTTTGGTATAAAATAACCCAATAAGGATTGATGTGCCTTAAATCCAACAAACCAAATCAAATAGACTCATTGACCTGAATTCAAATCCTGGACAAAGCTACAATTCACATAGCGCTAATACCCTTGGGAAAGGTATGAATCTAACTACTCTCCCTCCAGCTATGGGTAAATAGTAGGGCAGAGTGGGCTCTTTAATCTTGGTTAGACAACCAGTCTAGGAGAAGGAAAACTCTGAATTGTTCTTCCTTATTTTTTTCTTTACCACTCCATTAACTATAGGCTAATCTGTCTTTTTTTATTTTTCTTTTGTCAATTAGAACACATTCTCTGTAAAATAGGTTAATTTTTGAGCATTTCTTTTTGCTTCTTTTTGCTATTCCTCTCTCTCTCTCCCTCTCCCCCTCTCACTCTCTTTGTAACACGTTCATTTTCTCTCTCTCTCTCTCTTTCTCAACCCCCCTCTCTCTCTCTCTCTTTTCTTTTCCTTTTCAATACAAGTGCTTTATCTCTTTAAAAAATACTTATCTCTCATGATTTTTAATTTCTTTCTTTCAGTCTTTCTAATCCCCCCTCTCGCTCTTTCTTTCTCTCTTCTGTCTCTGTCTTTCTCTCTGTCTCTCTCTCTTTCTCTCAGCTTCTTTCTCCCTATTTTTTCCACATCTTAATTCTCTCTTTCTTCTCTGTAAGATCTCTCTCTCTCTGATGATGTCTTTGCATCTATCTATCTATCTATCTATCTCTTAATCATTTGTGTCCTCTCTTTCTTTACCTTTCATCCTCTTTTTGCCTCTCTCTTTCTCTCTCTCTCTTCATTTTTCTATTTTCGTTAGGTTCTTTACTTATGATACCCTCTCTCTCTCCCTCTTCCACATATTAATTCTTTCTTTTCACTCTCTTAGATTTTCATGTTCTCTCCCCCCCTCTCTCTTTGTTTGATGATGTCTTTTAGTGTGCATCTATCTATCTCTCTCTCTCTTCTCTCTCTTGAAGGAAGAACTCTTTGACTCTGTACACTTTTTATCATTCCAACTCAAGAATTGGTTCTAATGGAATAATGGCAAAGAAATATTCCACCAATCTTTTTTTTTTTCCTTCTATCTCCTCTTCTCATTTTCTTGCATGCCATTTTTCCATATTTCTTCTGTTGGGCAGGAAGTTATTATGTAATAATAGAAGGGCAACCTGCCAAGGAGACAGCCGATTTCTTCTCTCACTGCTTTTTCTAGTTCCAATTCTTCAGCTTGGAAATCATTGCCACGAAAGAAAAATCAAATGGCACCGTTCTTAGAGTCTGCAGAGAATTTCCTCTTTGGTAAAAAGGCAAAGTCTATCTTCATTTTTTTCTTCTTTTACACTTGCTGATATTAATGTATTTAACACCCAAACTGCTGATAGATCATTGAATTGTTTTTTTCCTATACCTTGAGTTTCACTGCTTCAAGTTACCAAACAGTAATCCATACAGAGGATTTTAGAAGTATAAAATATATCTTTTGGGTAAATGAGTATTTTTAAGTGTATAATAATGATACTTACCAATACTTTCCTGACACCCAGTACTTGGGACATGGATCCAGTGTGTTTTGGCATTTAGACTGGTTAAGTAATTAAAAATAAATAGATAAATAAGTATAAAATAACTAAATAAATAAGTAATAATAATAAGTAATAAAAATAAGTAAATAAATGATAATAATAAGTAATAAAAATAAGTAAATAAATGATAATAATAAGTAATAAAAATAAGTAAATAAATAAAAGAATAAAAATAAGTAAATAAATAAATAAATAATAAAATAACTAAATAAATAATAAAATAACTAAATAAATAAATAATAAATAAAAATAGATAAATAAAATAAATATAAATATAATTAAAAATAAATAAATAAATGATAAATAAATAATAGATAAATAATAAATAAATAATAAATAAGTAATTAAAATAAATAAATAAATAGATTATTATAGTCTAATGACGGTTTGTTAAGTTTTTCTTTCTTTGAAAGTTAAATATTGTTCCGTATATAATTAATTTATTAGTTATTATACATTGAGCTCTTTTAGGGATTTATAAAAATCCATGTATGAATCTATAAGTTTGCACCTACAAGAGCATACAGTATGGGTGTACAGTGAGATTTCGATAATCCCAAATAGAATCATCTCTTACTTACTAGTCAATTGGATTATCTTACATATATATATATATATATATATATATATATATATATGAGGGTCGTGTGGTGGAGTAATGGTTAACGTTGTAGGAAATGGACACAACGTAACAAGCTCAAATCCTGGACGAGGCTGTTTGCATTTCACATAGTGCTAATACCCTTGGGAAAGGTATGAATCCAACTATTCTCCCTCCAGCTATGGGTAAATAGTAGGACAGACTGGACTCTTTAATCTTAGTTAGGTAACCAGTCTAGGAGAGGGTAAACTCTGAATTCAAACCTGTTAAACTATGCTTAAGAAATTGACCTATTGTCACATCCTGCTCATGTAGATGTGTTGGTAAAAAAGATATATAGAAAGATATGACTGTATTAAATATTGATACAAGTTTGATCAGCTTAGTTATAATAATCACTTTCTTTAGAAATTCCCTGTATTTCTAAACAGGCGTGTTATCTTGACGAAAAGTGGCTAAAATGCTGCTTTGAAACCAATGGTAACAATTGTGACTTAAATGTATTGTACACTATAATTAATAAATAAGTACAGCTCTTACACCCTTAATCAAGCACTTTATTTTCAATTCTCCAATACTAGAAAAAAACTATATATATATATATATATATATATATATATACACAAGTGCTGGTGTTAAAAGTGTCTGTTAATCACTATCCCATCTCCCCTTCACTCTAATATAGAGAGGAAAAAAGAGTTATGCAGAATGTAAAGACAGACGGGTCAGTTTGTGACTTAATTAGAACCAATTAAAGTGGATTTTTTTTCAAACATTTAGTAGTCCTAAAACTAAGGAATAATTTAGTATAAATTTCGTGTAATAAAGCTCACCAGAAAAAATCCTTTAGAGATTAAAAGTTGAAAATCTCAGCTTTAGTATAATAATAGATAGATAGAGATAGATAGATAGATAAATGTATAGAGATATATAGATAGATAGAGATATATAGATAGAGAGATAGAGATATATAGAGAGATAGATACAGAGATAGAGATAGATTAATATATAGATAAATATATAGATAGATTAATATATAGATAAATATATAGATAGATTGATATATAGATAAATATATAGAGATAGATTGATATATAGATAAATATATAGAGATAGATTGATATATAGATAAATATATAGAGATAGATTGATATATAGATAAATATATAGAGATAGATTGATAGATACATATAGAGAGAGAGATAGATAGATAAATAGAGAGAGAAATAGAGGCTATAACTGCTCAAAGATTGATATAAGTTTGATCAGTTAAAATAATCACGTTCTTTAGAATTTCCCCCAGCTGGTTTTGAATGGCACATATTCTTGAAATCCAGACATTAACTTGTAGAGCTGAAATTGCAACCCTTTCTTATTAGCGGCACATGGCAACAGTATGATTAAGTCCTAGTCTCGATGGTTATAATTAGTTCACTTTCTATAGAGTAACACAGTTTGTTTTTTTTTTTGTTTTTTTGTTGGACTGCAACTATTTGTCAAGGTCTGATTGGACAATTTCATTCAATATAATTGCTATTTTGAATGCATTTTGTATACATTCTATTGGTTGGAAGAGAGAGAGAGAGCAATCAGTTCTGCCTTTAAACAGCTTGTCAGAATAGCAAGGGGAGGTAATCGCTGCAGAGCCTTTGTGCTAACCTCCATTGAGTCGGCTGCTCAGTCTGGGGTCGGGAGAGAGGAACGTCTACTGTGGGGATAACGTCTGGATTTCTAAAGACGGTTTACACTTCGAGACCAGCAGTCAGTGTTTGACTCAGGAAAATTCATTAAGTTAGAAAATAAGGTTTACTTTTTTATTCATTTATTTATTGTTGCATTTAGATTTAAACACAAAAAATAGAAACCTTATTCAAGGTACCGAGATAAGTTAGTTCTATATTTAGTCTCATCTTACTTTTAGGTTCTATTATAAAAACAGAATTACCGTATTTGACGGCATATAAGACTTCAGTAGGTCAGATTTAGGAAAAAAATGTTTTAGTGTATTTAAGCATATATTGTTGAAAACAGTCTAGCTGTGCATTTACACAAGTAGAAACCTAGCTGTATAAAAGTAATTTGGCGGTACAGGCAAGCAATAAGCATGGAGTTTAGGGTAGGTAAAAATACTGAGCGTAAGCTGGGTTAGTGAGCATCATAGAGAAGATTATCTTAGGCCTATGGTAGATCTCAAACTTCACCTATGATGTATAAGACGTGGGACAATTATTTGAGCCAATATTTTGAGAAAAAAAGTGTCCTATATGCCATCAATTACGGTACTTGAACTAGCAAATATATGCACCCTCCGGGTGTAAGTATTTAAGTTTTAATGTAATAAAATATTATATTAGAAAGGCTAAGGAAACTAAATAAGAATGCAGATAAAAAGATTTGAAACAGAAGGAGGTATAATTGAAAAAATAGAACAACTGAAATTTACTCTTCCACTACTGATTTCACTTCCTTGTCACTGGAATAATGTTTGACTCGGACTATCATCTCTTCGGACCCATGAAAGAGGATTTGAGAATCTATAGTGTCAGTGAAGAAGTGGCTCAAAGAACAGTCAACAGAATTTTACAAGACTGGGATACATGCTCTCATTCGAAGGTGGAACATTGCTATTGAGAGAAACAGTGACTATGTGGAAAGTAGGGATGTAATCCACAGAGGACCAGCTTCATTTTTATGGATATGATAGATGTTCCTGTATTGGTAATTATACCTGTCCTAACCAAAATGGCATTACTTTTTGACTCGCCCTCGTATATGTAGTATATTATATTATGATATATTATACTCAGGACCGCCCTCTGTGGCGGCAGGCTCTCCGTAGTGTACTGGTCATGTCTGAAGTCACCCTGGTGCAACACCATGAAGCTAAGAGGTCCAGAAGAAAGCAGTGACAACAAAGCACCTGCACATCAACATCTTCAGGGACAATTTTCACTTGTGACATCTGTGGTCTGCATTTCTAAACAGGCATGTTATCTTGACGAAAAGTGGCTAAAATGCTGCTTTGAAACCAATGGTAACAATTGTGACTTAAATGTATTGTACACTATGATTAATAAATAAGTACAGCTCTTACACTCTTAATCGAGCACTTTATTTTCAATTCTCCAATACTAGAAAAAAACTACCTATATATTTATATATATATATAGAGAGAGATAGATAGATAGATAGAAATAGAGGCTATAACTGCTCAAAGATTGATATAAGTTTGATCAGTTAAAATAATCACGTTCTTTAGAATTTCCCCCAGCTGGTTTTGAATGGCACATATTCTTGAAATCCAGACATTAACTTGTAGAGCTGAAATTGCAACAAAGCACCTGCACATCAACATCTTCAGGGACAATCTTCACCTGTGACATCTGTGGTCGAGAATGTTTTTCAAACATTGGACTTTACAGTCAGAGGAGGCACTGTAACTTCTATATTATAGTCTTCCAAGACTGAAATGCCACTAATAACAATATACTATTATATACATATTGAAGTGAGCGAGTCAGAATGCTATTGAAGGAAGTCAGACTCCCCCAATGTTTGCCGTGGGTGGCGACCCGTGATGCTTAAGGATGGAGTCTTGGTGGATGAGCAGTCCATGAGATGCAACACTCCACTTAGAACCTTACTTATGCTAGACGGGCGGTCGGAGAGGCCCCCTCCGATCAATCGGCTGGTCACGTCAAGCCCTAGCACCTATATGATTTTCCCAACCCTATTGCCCTTATGGCAAGCCCCAATCCCTTTTTATCTTATGAGTGCTAGAAGGTGGTGGCTGCGGGTCTACATGTCCTGGGAATGACGTTAAACTCTATCCGATGGTGAGGTTCCAGGTTTGGGGAATGTGGAGCACCACTTCATCACCATTGCTCCCTGGTCCACTCTGACCTGGAGTGGTAGTACCTGTTAGGGTCCCATCTATGGGTTGAATAGAAAACATGAGTTTATAAACGAAATTGTATTATGCATTAAAAATGAAAATATTTCAAAACTTTGTGGGCATTAAACATTTTTGAATACCAAATTACCAATAGAAGTATTTGGCATAAAATAACCCAAGGGGTTGACATGCCTTAAAACCCAACCAAACAAACCTCTCCACCATAACTACATTATGTGCTCAGACAGTAGCAGTAACAAAAAACAAAAAAAACAAAACAAAAAAACTGTTGCACTCATTGTCAACCTTGTCAGTAGCCTGTTACCATTAGTCTGCCAACAACTATTACAATTCTTTCTTATGTTGTGGTTTTGAAATATCTCGTATTTTGCCTGGGGGCGAAAATAAGAAAGAAAAGAAAATTACAATTCAAACTTTTAGTTTTGTGTGATTATCTTTTTTCTTTTTCTTTTTTAAAGATTCTTCTTATATATATATATATATATATAAGAAGAATCTTTAAATATATATATTTTTTTTTATTAGTCTAAAACTGTTTTCTTATGTTTATTTAATTTTGGCAAATTTCATTACTTGAAAATTCAATTCACGTCATCTTTATAAATTTCTTTATTTTAAACTCTCGCTACAGGGATTATCCTCATCATGATCATCATCATTTATCATTGTAAGTGAGTAAAGTTGATGGGAGGCCTAATGTCGGTATCAGCTAGACAGCGAGCAAGTCTATACGCTTTTCAAGTTGGAAGCGCGTGGTGTAATGGTTAAAGTCATGGGAAATGGACTCCTCGCCCCGAGTTCAAATCCTGGAAGTGGTAATTGCATTTCACTTAACGCTAATACCCTTTAGAAAGGTATGAATCCAACTCTCCCTCCAGCTATGGGTAAATAGTAGGGTAGACTGGGCTCTTTAACCTTAGTTAGGCAACCGGTCTAGGAGAAGGAAAACTCTGAATTCAAACCTGTTGAACTCCGGTTAAGAAATTGACCTTGTGTCACATCCTGCTCGTGCGGAGGGGTTGGTAAATATATATACACTGTTCAATAGCGCTAGACCAAGGAAATAATTCTAGCATCTTAGGTGGAGCGTCACACCTACCATCAGCTCTTCACTTTACTGCACAGATTCCTATGCTACTCATATGCTAAGTTGGTGAGGGCTGATATCAAACCTAGAATCTTGTGATTCCTAGGTTGACACTCTACCGACTGAGCTAACTTCTTAAAATTCATAAATTGTTAAAAACACACTCTGTCGGCTAGAGCTGTACAATACACCGACTGCACCCCTGTAAAGGAATTAACGCCCCCCCACCGCCTAATGGAACCACCTGTTAACCGTGGGTGACAACCCATGATACTTAAGGATGGAATCCTTCTGACTGAGCAGTCCATAACATGCAGCACTCTATAAATCTAATAAATTTAAATTAGGTCAAACATTCCCTTTCTTAGAAATCTTACAAAATGATTTTAATGTTGTTTTTTTTATAATTCTCTGGATGTATTTATTATTTTTGAAATTTAAAATGCTTTGCAAAGTCACTTTTCCCTAATCCCAGTTATCTACCCAGAGCTCAGTGGGTGACCCAGGGCTCACGTTTTGTCGAGTATGTGTGTGTATATATATATATATAAATATATAAATGTTGTGTCAAAAAAGTATCAAGATTTTTTGTACTTTTTGACACACCTTGTATTCTGAAAAATTAACGTTCCATTCATTGTTCATTTCTATCTTGGCAAATACAGCTTTAATATTGATACTTTTATGACACACCCTGTAATACAATATATATATATATATATACAATATATATATATATATATATATATATATATATAAGTCATCCACAGACACCGTGATTCGACATCTCATCTGTGTGGCTAGACACAACAACTAACTCCTATCAGGAGCGAAATCCTACTAACTTTATGTCAATCCAATCCGTTAACCTCTAGGCCATCGCCAGCTGCCATTTAAGGAGCTGTGTTTTAACTGTTTTAAATACATACATCTGTGTATATACTTTATGATCACCAGAGAGATCAAATCTGTAAACAGATGATCATATATATATAGATAAAATCTGTAAACAGATTATATATCTATATATACATATATGTATATATATATATATATATATATAATTTATTTTTGAACAATGCAGCTTAAACTTTATATTTACTATATTTACCTAAAACAATTTGACAAATTGTTTCAATTTTATCTTTAATCTCTTCAGCTGAGTCAAATATTATACTTGCCTGGAGGAATAGATGATTGTTGAGAGTGCAATTTTTATATATATATATATATATATATATATATATATATGTATATGAGAGAGAGGGGGGGGTAAGTTGCTAAATAGATAAGTGTAATTGAATTAAAGTATGGTCATTGCACAATATAATCTTGTAAAAGATTCTATGATATAAAATGCTGGAAGCTTTTTTTTTTTTTTTTTTTTTGTGTGAGGAAAGACTGTGCATTCAATCCGCTTCAATCTTATACTATTACTAGTAGAGCTACCCAGCATAGATCGGGAATTTAAAGAATTAAAAATAAATCTCTTATTCATACTAGCAAATATATGCAGCCTCTTGGTATTTAAGTTTTAATGAAATAAAATATCATTAAATTAGAAAGTCTAATAAAACTAAATAAGAATTCAGATAAAAAGATTTGAAACAGAGGGTGGGTATAATGGGAAAATAGAACAACTGAAACTTACTCTTCTATCAAATACGTTGTACAAATAACAATGAAGATGGGGACAATGGTCCGATTAACGCGGATAATACTAAAATGACAGTTATTTCTTGTTATTTTTAAAAAGATTTATTGAAGAGATTTTTGCTCATAAGAATAAAACAATTGGAAGTAATGCTAAGCTCTTATTTATTAAAATCAAATTTTCAATGTCAATATACAAATTAGCCTTCCCATTCACACTGTAAACTGCTATTTTGTTGTCTATATAAATACAATTGCATGTTATTAGTATGTAGAAATAGTCAACTGTATTAATAATGTAAAACAATTTTATTAATAATTGAGGTTTAAATAAAAATAAAATCATGGAATATGTGACGTAAATAACTTTTTTTTTTGTAATCCATTTTTGTCTGTAAAATGAGTTCTAGAGGTTCCCTACTACTAAAAATTAGTTTATAAAAGCATTTGGGCCAAAGGAATCCAAAAATACTATCAAAAATGTATCAAAGTCAACCAATTTTAAGTTATTGATGATTTCTGATTTTTTCATAGCAAGATCAATATCCCAATGTATCACTGCATATATTGACCAAAAAATTTTTCTATTATTATTTCACATATATTGAACATTATTTGGAAGCTCAAAGAAAATCTGTCAGAAGGTGTGAGAATTTCAAGCATTAGATAGCTTAATTAATTTGACAGGGATTTTCGGTACATTAGTGTATAACGTTGCATATCATTTTTAAATTATGAGAGCTGAACATCTTTGGCATTGGACTGCCACCTGTCTTGCAGGTGAAAGCTTCACAAGAGACAGCCTACAGCGTGAGGGCCTGAGGATCATGGTTTTAACTTGCTGGGTCATGACAGTTTCCAGTCTCCAGGTTCAAAGGGTGTGAATAGTGACACGTATGCTACACAGGCCTGGAAGAGTTCTACACATACGAACATATACAGGCTCCTATTGCATGATCTCTCGGGTTCAGAACATTAATGAAAAAGGTAACATAAATCCTCTTCCGTGTCCCACATTTAATGAATTGCGCCCTCAGGTATCTCCTGGGGGTGGTGGGTGGCGGGGGTGAGTAATCACAAGGGGATAGTTTTGGTGAGTGAACTGGTCATGAGATGTCATCATATAATGAGATGAAGTGCCCCGGAAATATTTATCTCGGAACTTTCATAGTTGCCCATGGCAACTGAAATAGCATGGTGGCTGCTGCTGCTCAAAGATATATCTCCCAACCTGCTTACTACTACTAGTGCTTGTGTAGCACCAACATTAATTCTGGTGTGTGTGATATATATATATATATATATATATATATATATATATTGGGGGAATATGTGCTTAATTGAAGTCGTACCTAATTTTGAAAGTTAATTAATTAATAATTAATTAATTAGGTGGGCATACCTATTCAAATGTAAGGCTAAACAAATCGAGAAAAATCAATCTCTGTATGTACATTTCGGCCTATTAGGCCTCATCAGCAGAGCTATAGATAGGATGATGAGGCCTAATAGGCCGAAATGTACATACAGAAATTGATTTTTCTCGATTTGTTTAGCCTTACATTTGAATAGGTATGCCCGCCTAATTAATTAATTATTAATTAATTAACTTTCAAAATTAGGTACGACTTCAATTAAGCACATATTCCCCCAAATATTGTCGGCTAAAAAAAGCCATATCAAAAACACATTGTTTGTGTATTTACTTCTCATATATATATATATATATATAGTGCATGGTTTAACTCGTTAGAGTTGTAGGAAATGGACTTGTCCAGTTCAAATCCTGGATGAAGCTGTTTGCATTTCACATAGCGCTAATACCTTGGGAAAGGTATGAATCCAACTACTCTCCCTCAAACTATGGGGATAAATAGTAGGGTGGATTGGGCACTGAAGTCAAGAGTTATTGTTTACTAATAGCTACAAGTCTGTGATTTTCATAGGCAAGAAACTGTCAGTAACTAAGCACCATTGACTTCTTGTCCATGCTACCATGACTTAGATATATGTGTTCTATCCACAATATTGAGAACTATTTACTTATTAATATAGCACTATGTTATCTATCTATCTATCTATCTATATATATATATATATATATATATATATATATATATATTATGGACTCTCTCATTGATTTCGATGCATGAGGGTTCATACAATGATTTGTTAGTAGTGGTGAAAGCTTGTGTTGGACCATCCGCACTTTTTGGCACAGTCGATAGGAAAGAATTGCAGCACGAATGCCACAAACCCAATCAAGGACTGACCTCAGGAATTCAGAGTTTTCCCTCTCCTAGACTGGTTACCTATCCAAGGTTAGAGCCCAGTCTGCCCTACTATTTTACCCATAGCTGGAGGGAGAATATATGGATTCACACCTTTCCCAAGTGTATTAGCGCTATATGAAATGCAAACAGCCTTGTCTGGGATTTGAACTCGGGTCGAGAAGTCCATTTCCCACGACTTTTAACGATTATACCATGCACTTCCATATATATATATATATATATATATATATATAACAAAGTAGTGTAATATATTTAAAGTTACAAACACACATATATATATATATAACAAAGTAGTGTAATATATTTAAAGTTACAAACATATATATATATGTGTGTGTGTGTGTTTGTAACTTTAGATATATTACACTACTTTGTTAAATAATAAAATCTCACAGTTTGTAAAATATACTTGAAGACATGTTCTCATAAAATATCTTTCAAACTCTAAAATTAAGTGAGCATTTTTAAACTATATAATTGCTTCCAAATTTATTAGAATTAGATAGGAATACTTGAAACACTATAACTTTGTGTAAATTCTTTCTATTAAGAATAGTTACTAGAAACTATAATTGCTAACAAATTATTATTAATATTAGTAGTAGTTGAAACCATATAATTGCTTGCAAATTATTTGTATTTGAAACCTTATTACATTATTATTATAAATTCTTAGGATTAAGAATAATAAATTGAAGCTATTATTACTTACATATATACATGTGCATATATATATATATGTGTGTGTATATAATTTGGTTTTATCTTTCTTTCTGGGTTTATATCTTTCTTCCTTGCTTTATCTTCTTACTTTCTTTCTGCTTTTTTTCATCTTCCTTCTTTTATTCTTTCTTTCTGCTTTTTTATCTTCCTTCTTTGATTCTTTCTGGGCTAAATTCTAGGAAAAATAAATAAGTTAAGCAATGATGACCTTATCAGTACTTAGATGGGTGTGACTTTGTGACAAATTCACTACACCCACACTCACACCCTTAGTCGTTTATAGAATAGTTTGGTTTTTCTTAGAAGGAATTATTAAATATGGTCTGGCATGAACTCAAATCTCACCATGAGATACCTCAGGAATATCAGCATTGTTTGTCAGAAGGAAGACAGATGCCTCCCCTCTGTTCTGGTCAGGACACGGGAACGCAGCCAAATTATTAAAGAACGGAAATGAATGGAAGGAACTAGATGGGATGGTGATTTTGAAATTCTTCAAGTTAGAAATCGGTCTAACAGCCGCAGGATCCAAGTAGATCTTATATCTTCTATCTTGCTTATCATACGGCTGATAATCTGTTTATAGCAGACCATGCCTTAACATCGCTTTCTGTGGATGAGATATTACTAGCTAGATACGTGAATTGTTCTACCGACTTAAGAGGCTTTAGGGGGGGGGTTATTATCCTTGTACCCCACTTGTACTAGGTTAGGCACAAAGCCCTATTAACGTGGGCCACCTACAAGCCGAGACTCATTGGTGGTGGGGTTAAAAATTGCGTCTGTCCCCTCGCATTCCCCCTCAAGGGGGGGCGCATCAGGCACTGGGCAATAAACCCAGCCCTACCCCTTTAAATCGAGGGGGCAGTTGTTGCCTGGGGGGATGGCCCCCTGGGATCGATGCTCGTAATTTTGACCCGGGGCAGGCGCGTACACCCAACCCTGAGTTCTCTGCCCATGTTTTAATCTTGACTGGATACCATGAGGCTTTGATTTTTTAGCACTGTTGACTTCATTTATTGTAGTAGTTATTAATACAACGTTTTGGACGTTGTATCCTCCGGCCTTCCTCAGGTGTTTCCTGTGTATCTGAGTATAGTAATGATCCATTACTGGGAAGTCCCAGGTTGGATCATTGTTATACTCGGATATACAGTAAACACCTGAGGAAGGTTGGAGGATATAGCAGCCAAAACGTTGTATTAATAACTACCACAATAAAGATGAGTACAATGGTTCGAAAAAGAAAATTATTCATATCAAGCCTCATCTCAAAAATACAGACAAATAACCATGAGGCTTTAGCTCAGTTGGTAGAGCGTTCGGCTAGAAACCACAAGGTTCCTAGTTCGATACTGGTCCCCGCCAACTCAGCGTATGAGTAGCACAGGGATCTGTGCGGTAAAGTAAGGAGCTGATGGTAGGTGTGGCACTCCACCTCAGATGCTAAAACAATCTCCTTGGTCTAGCACTATTGAAAAGGGGATAGACTCCCTCGCTGACTGGCCGATATCGACTTTAGGCCGCCCCGTCGACTTAACTAATTAAGATTGAATTATCATTTTTTTCTTTTTTTTAATTTATTCTGTAAAAAATCATTCAGTTACTTTATTATGTAAACACACACACCAGTAACAAATTAACTTCTTTAAAAAAAAACAAAAAAAAACTAACCTATTTTCTTGAAATACTATCGTATGAACCAAAAGATTCTATTAAATCAGATGTTCTCGGCTTTCTAAAAAAAACGTTTTTTTTTTGTTTTTTTATTACTACATTTTTTGGGGGAGGGGAAAGTATGTTTTCATTCAGTTAGTAATTTAAAAAAGAAAATTTTTTTCTGGAGATTCTTTTTTTTTTTTTTTTTAATTTTTTTTTTTTTTAGTTAAAAGCTAAGAAATAAAAAATAAAAAAAATTGGAAACCTTTTTTTTTTTCTGTTTTCAGCCTACCAATTCCATTTCCTGTGTCTGTTCTTGCTTTTTCTTGCAAACACTAAAAAAAAAAAAAGATTTAAAAAAAAAACCCAAATCTTTTCATCTTATCTCCTCCTATTTTAATTACCTTTTATTTTTATTTTTTAAATTCTTCTTTTTTTTTTTTTTTTCTCATCAAATCTCTCTCTGCTGTTTGCATCTTATAATAGAAAAACGACACCCCCCTCGAAAATAAAGATGCATTATCGTTTAATTATAGAAATAAGACATTCAGATTGAAAGGCATACAAAGAAGATGGGGTAATTAATTCCATGTCAAATCATCCAGGCCATACTGTCATCCTCTTTAATTTTTCTAGGTATGGATTATCTTAGAGTTAGACAATCCCCAAAATTTGAGTTTCCAATTCCAAAAATTGGCAGAGTTATGTCGATTTTTAGCTCTCCAAATTGGGGGGGGTCACGAAAAATGGCAACTTTTTAAAATCTATTTTTGTCGGTAAAATGAGTTCTAGAGCTTCTCTACTCCTAAAAATTGGTTTGTAAAAAAACAAACCCCCCTCCAAAAAACCCCCTCCAAAAAATGCATTATCGTTTAATTACAGAAATAAAACATATTGAGATTGGAAGGCGTGTGGTGTAATGGTTAGAGTCGTAGGAAATGGACTCGTTGACCTGAGTTCAAATCCTGGATGAAGCTGTTTGCATTTCATATAGCGCTAATACCCTTGGGAAAAAGTTATGAATCCAACTACTCCCCTCCAGCTATGGGTAAATAGCAGGGCAGACTGGACTTTTAACCATGACTAGGTGACCAGTCTAGGAGAAGGAAAACTTTGAATTCAAACCTGTTAAACTCTGCTAAGAAATTGATCTTGTGCTGCATCCTGCTCATATGGAGGAATTGGTATATATATATATATATATATATATATATATATATATATATATATATATGCTTGAAGGTGGTTGCTGAGAGTCTTATTGTAAAAGTTAACAATAGTGGGAGAATGTAGGCTAGGTGTTGACTCCAAGATGCATGTAAACATTTTAGCAGTGGTGGGAGGAATTTTGGAATACTTTGTATTTTTCTATTTTTTCTACATACAGTCAGATTTAATTCCCTATTTGACTCCTATATATCTACATATATATATATAAAAGACAGTTTGGTATGTACGTGTCGACTCTTATATATCTATTATTATATAATAGCTGAGTGAATCCATGTTTGTTTCTCAAAGGTTTTTCTACTGTTTAGTTTAATGACACAACAGTTATATTAAATTATTCCTTCGTTTTAGGATTGACATGTTTGAAAAAAATTCCATTAATTGATTCTAATTAGTTGTAATTTGCAATTAAGTCAAAAACTGACCCGTCTCTTACTTTACATTCTACCTATCACTTTCTACCTCTCTATATCTATCTTGATTACCTTCTCGTTATACTGTCAGATTTAATTCCCTATTTGACTCCTATATATCTATATATATAAAAGAAAGTTTGGTATGTACGTGTCAACTCCTATATATATGATAAGTGTATTTTGGCAGCATTTTTTCTTTTAAACATGTGTCGTTAAACTGTACTGACAATTTGTGTTGGACGAGTTTTTGTTCGATCCTTTCTAATTTTCTGGCCATCATTTTAATGTCAGGATGGAACTTGTGTAGCAATCCACCAAAGGTTTCTTTATGTGCGCTTTCGGCATGTCTATCTGCCATCATCAGGTGTGAAACTGATAGGATGTTTTGGGTGTGTGGAATTGGTAGTGGGTTCAAACGAATGATAGCATTAGAGATTTTTGTAGGAGGGGGGGGTCACAAGTTTGTGAGAATGAAAGGGGAATAGTGGAAGTAGGATAGGTGGGAAATTATAGGCATTTGAGGATATGTTGACTTTTTTCGAAGTTTATATAAAATTTTGGGGATTGTCTATCTAATCAGTGTGTGTGTGTGTGGGGGGGGTCACAGTCAAGTCTGACGCAAGGTTCCAATTGACAGTCTAAACACTCCCAACTGTATCACACTCCAAAATCCAAAATCCAATATCCAAAATTACTTCTTTGTCCCGCTCGTCTTGACAACAAAATACTACTGCAGTTGTTCTCGCTGGTCTGTGAGAATAAGTCCTTTAAATACACCTCAATTTCACCACATCCAGGCTCCTCACTCATAACTGTCCATGCAGCACGTGTGACACCACCTACATCCGGGCCACCGTGCTATTTCTTATTTCACTGATCGTCCACAGCTCTCACATTCTGAAGGAAGTGGGTTCGACTCTAGGTAAGTCCTACACGCCAGGCAAAGCCTAGCCCGCTTCCTTCGAGAATACGGCAAGTCTTCACCCCCACCACTCTCTCTATCACATCGTGTTGCACGAGATATGTCTCCTCTCTCACTTTAACATAATATATATATATATATGATGCAAACCAAAAAATTTATAAAAAATTTTCTTAAAAAGAAAAAAATGTTTTTTTTTTCAAACAATTTTTAGAAACAATTTCTTTTCATTTTCTGTCTTTCACATTTTTTTTGTTTGTACCGTTCTCTCTTTTACATAAACATTATAATCTACCCGTTCTGTTGTGGTAATTAGACGCCAGTCTTGAGGAAGTGGTGACATTTCTCCATTTGGATATGACAAATAAACTATTGAACTTCTAATTGCAAAGAAGTATTGATATTTTCTTTATTGAACTTCTCCAAACACGTTTTGTTGGCTTATTATGACGTCTGTCTGGACATATATATCCACTTATTTTGAATATCTTGAAAACCGGATTCATGGCCTTCATGATGGAAGTTTGAGAGACTTAACTTCCTATATATATATATATATATATATATATATATATATATGTGTAAGTCAGTCAAAAAGTAATGCCATTTTGTTTTGGACAGGTATAATTACCAACGCAGGAACCGTGTATCATACATCAAAATGAAGCTGGTTCTCTATTGATCAAATCCCAGCTTCTCCACATAGTCTATTTCTCTCAATAGCAATGTTCCACCTTCGAATGAGAGCATGTATCCCTGCCCTGTAAAATTCTGTTGACTGTTATTTGAGTTGTTCAGGTCCAAGTTGAGAGCTCGATGTTCAATATTATTGAACAGAGCACTATAATTACTACAGAAAAAGGCTTAAATGACTATTCACATTCCTACTTCTACTTTTTTTACTGCCCGTCCTTGTGTAGACAGAGACATCTTAAGCTCTCCCTGGTAATTTTTGATGGGGATGTTATTGCTGAGGTGGGGATCACCTGAAAGTATTTACCAAATTTTTTTTTTTTTTTGTTGCCTTCATGTTACCCCACCATTTGCTTGATTGAATCTCTCTTTTACCCAATTTGATTTACATTGTGACTTTTAAACGATCTACCGGTCGTTACTTTTGACAAAGCACCGGTCGAAAGGGCCCTTAAGTTTCTATTTTCTCTTTTCTCTTTCGAAAAGATAAAAAATTTTGCTGATCAATAAAGTATGTCGTTATTTTTCAAAATCTTATACAAGTTCAGCTGTACCAAAAATTTATTCCTACTTCTCTACATAGTCACCGTTTCTCTCAATAGCAAAGTATCAAGACTTTTTATACTTTTTGACGCACCTTGTATTCTGAAAAAAAGTTCCATTCATTTTTTTTTTTTTTTTTTTTTCAGAATACAAGGTGTGTCAAAAAAGTCCCAAGTTTAAAGCTATATTTGGAAATGAAGAATGAATGGAACGTTATTTTTTTTTTCAGAATACAAGGTGTTTCAAAACCAACAAAAAATCTCCATTCTTTTTGGACACATCTTGTACGGTATTGGCTGATGTAGGTTTTTGTTGGCCAACCCACACTGGTGTGTCCATGTATAGGAGTCCACAGAAAAATGTCACATGAGTTCATCCTTGCTTCTCCAGCAGTATCCAGCGTGTCTCATTCATCTTACTCTAATGGTTTGTGTGATTGGGGACAAGTGGTTGTACAACTGCTTTCTTGTGGGGTGCTACTTCCAAGATTTGACCAAGACAGCATGCAGCCTCCTTGTGTAGCTCCCATCTAGTTTTTTCTCTAAGTGTTTTCTTAGGGTCCAAATGGTGCAGTCATACAGAATTCTTGCTTTATCTTATCAGTGAGATCAGATTTCCGTGTGATCATTAATCTGTCTATAGCAATCCATGCCTTTCCTATGTGTGCATTGATATTGCTTTCTGTAGATGAGATATTACTATCTATCTAGGTATGTGAACTGGGCTACATTTGATACAAATAATTTGCACAGTTATAGAATTTTCACTTTATCTTATCCCCAAGATCAGATTTCTATATGATTGATAATGTGTCTATACCAGTTCATGCCTTTCCTATGTGTGCATTGTAGATGAGATATTACTACCTAGGTATGTGAACTGGTCTACAGGAAGTTGAAATTTTCCGAAATTCTCTAAAACTTTTAAATGACCGGAAAATAAGGAGGAGTGATGCTATCGGGCTACAATCTTCAGGATTTACTTTTCATTTAGATACAAACAAACGGTGAAAATTTGCAAAAGATTTGAGGACCTCCGGGGCTGGAGCCGAGGTAAAAATGGCTTGGAATTACTCTTCTTCATGACCCGTCTTTGAAAGTTAATGACTCTTTTGGCGCCGAGCCATAGAGAAACATGGCTCACTAATAAAACCGACTCTCAAAGAGCCAGTGGAATCAACCACCTAACCATTCCTCTATTGTTACTCTTCAATATTGTATCGTTCAATAAGAAGAAGTAAAAGCAACTGGCTTCATGCATTTGTTAAAATATTGATTTTTTTTTTAGATTTTTCAAAGAATTGGATGAAAGTTCTCTGATAAAAGAGACTAAAACAAATCAATATCTGTTTTTGAAATAACGTTGGGAGAAGGTTAGGCAGTTTTCCTGCAATTTCAAATACTTTGATAATGTTATCCCTGTTCAGTGCTCGAGAAATATGACCTCACACCAAACATAGACTAATTCCCAAAATATCTACTTTTATCATATTATCAGAGATGCTGATAGGTACACATCCTGCGTACCTGATGCACAAAAATCTAAAAGACAGAGATGCTGATTGGTACGCGTCCTGCTGTGCCCCTGACCCCCCAAAAAAATCTAAAAGGATACAGTAAAATCATACCCATGCATCCCAGTGTTTTTCTTTTTCTTCCCTCACCATTTCACGCTAATTGTAAATACATTTCAATAGTTTCTTAGAAATGAATTAGACAAGATAGGTTATAAGGTAGGAGTTAGATGGCTTTAGTTGTTGCCCCAGATCATAAATAAAAACTCTACAATCTATTAAGAAACTTTAGTTGGGACCCATCAAATTTTCCTGGGGACTCATTCAAAGCAAATATGTGCGTCCCAGGATGCACTAAATCTAAAAACTATCAGTATCATTGTATTATAATCTTTCTGAGTTTCCACTTCAATAGTAGCTGATGACCTTCACTAATCTCCGGGGTTTTTTCACTGTTTTGTTACATTAGTTTACCGTAGGTTATTCACTGTTTTGTTACATTAGTTTACTATGGTTTTTACCATTTTGTTACATTAGTTTACTATGGTTTTTACCATTTTGTTACATTAGTTTACCATGGGTTTTTCATTGTTTTGTTACATTAGTTTACCATGGGTTTTTCACTGTTTTGTTACATTAGTTTACCATGGGTTTTTCACTGTTTTGTTACATTAGTTTACCATGGGTTTTTCATTGTTTTGTTACATTAGTTTACCATGGGTTTTTCCCTTTTTTACATTAGTTTACCATGGGTTTTCCCTGTTTTGTTACATTAGTTTTACCATTACATTAGTTTACCTGGGTTTTTCCCTGTTTTGTTACATTAGTTTACCATGGGTTTTTTCCTGTTTTGTTACATTAGTTTACCATGGGTTTTTCACTGTTTGTTACATTTTTACCATGGTTTTTCATTGTTTTTACATTAGTTTACCATGGGTTTTTCACTGTTTTGTTACATTAATTTACCATGGGTTTTCACTGTTTTGTTACATTAGTTTACCATGGGTTTTTCACTGTTTTGTTACATTAATTTACCATGGGGTTTTCACTGTTTTGTTACATTAGTTTACCATGGGGTTTTCACTGTTTTGTTACATTAGTTTACCATGGGTTTTTCACTGTTTTGTTACGTTAGTTTACCCTGTTTTTTTTCAAGCGCGAACTTGATCATTACCCACAATCAATCATCTCCCACCCTAGTTATCACAACACAATTATAATTCAGTTGCCATCTTGGACTCAGACATTCTAATTATAATGGAGGCTGGTTGTATTGACGTTCTTGGCGAGGGAAATTACCCTGATTCTTTCGTCTTAAGTCCGTTAAATATGTTGGCCGAATATTCTACGCACATGATTAGCACCGAGGTTTAAATTATTTGTGCCATTTTTATGAGCTTCTAAATGATTTTTCATTTGAGATTTATTGACTTATGTGGCGGGGGGCAGGGGGTGTTTTCAGAGGAAGGTGGCTACACCCCCACCCACTGTGCTTTTGGGAAAATATTGACATTCCGATCATGTAGCAATCGACTGGGAAGTCAAGCACTTTAAACTCAGCAGAAGATGTAAAGAATGAATTCTATGCAAATGACCCCAAGAGACTGGCATACTAAATCAAAATGGTGGCGTTTAATGCCAGTAAAATATATTAAAAAACATCCTTGCTTGGCTTTTTACATTTATAATGGTGACAGGAGGGAATGCATTTTAAGAGAATCTAATCTGCTGTACTGTTAATATTCAATCTATATAGCTACTTCTATTCATTATACTCTGTAAATTGCTTTCTAACATAGTCTTATTCTCTACACTGGACTTACTGAACTGATTTTTTGTAATATTTTTGTTTTTATAGACATGATTTCATTATAATTACATATGGCAATCTATGAGTCACTTAGGATTATCTATACATATTTGTGACTATAATATTATCATTATATATATGTATAGGTAGGTGTGGCGCTCCACCTCAGATGCTAAAATAATCTAGCACTAGTGAAAAGGGGATAGACTCCCTCGCTGATTGGCTGATACCGACATTATGCCGCCCCGATGACTTTACTTACTATATATATATATATATATATATATATATATAAGAGAGTTTCATAATTTGCTTGAAGCATTGTGTATGTATTGGTTAGGAGGTTAATTTAGAAGGCCATCACAATGCAGTTTGGAATAAATAAAAAATAATAATACGGTAACAATGGTGGTGTGTGTTGACCTGTATTTTTTTAATTATTTCTTGAATTTTCGAGGTAATACCTCTTTATCAAAAGAATTGAACTGAAGCAGTACAGCTTCTAAATTAGGAAGAAATGCCATAGCTGTACTGCTTCAGTTCAATTCTTTTGATAAAGAGGTATTACCTCGAAAATTCAAGAAATAATAAAAAAAATACAGGTCAACACACACCACCATTGTTACCGTATTATTATTTTTTATTTATTCCAAACTGCATTGTGATGGCCTTCTAAATTAACCTCCTAACATATATATATATATTATAATTATTAAAAATATCCTTGCTAGGCTAATCTAATCTACTGGACTGTTAATATTCAGTCTATATAGCTACTTCATATCATTATACTCTGTGAATTGCTTTCTAACATAGTCTTATTCTCTACACTGGACTTACTGAACTGATTTTTTGTTGGTGTTTATCAAAAGGATCTTCGATATAATTTTGATTTTTCAGATTGTGGTCCTCATCTTTATTGTATGTAAAAATACAATGTTTTGGCTGCTGTATCCTCCAGCCTTCCTCAGGTGTTTCCTGTGTATCTACGTATAGCAATGACCAAATCTGGGAAATAATTTTGTTTTGTTTTTTATAGACATGAGTAATGACTATCTGTGACTTCACTATAATTATCTTTGACTAAAAACACTATGATTATCTCGGACTATAGTATTATCATTATATATATATATATATATATATATATATTAAAATAAGTGTATTTTGGCAGCATTTTTTCTTTTATACAAGTTTCGTTAAACTGTACAAACAATTGCTGTCAGACAAATTTTTCATTGATCCGTTCCAATTTTCGGGCCATCTTTCTGGTGTCAGGGTGTAACTGGTATAACAGTCCACCAAAGGTTTCAAAACGAGCTGTTATACCAGTTACAACCCAACACCAGAAAGATGGCCCGAAAATTGGAACGGATCAATGAAAAACTTGTCCGACAGCAATTGTCTGTACTGTTTAACGAAACTTGTATGTATATATATATATATATATATATATATTGTCATTATACTAAATCAGGAGGGAATGCATTTTAAGAGAATCTACTGTACTGTTAATATTCAATCTATGTATATAGATTCTACTTCTATTCATTATACCCTGTGAATTGCTTTCTAATATAGTCTTATTCTCTACACCACCCTGTCGGCTGGGGCGTTAGAATGCACTGACTGCACCTCTGTAGAGGTGTAAGACTCCCCCAATGGGGCCACCTGTTGGCCGTGGTGGCAACCTGTGATGCTTAAAGATAGAACCCAGGTTGCTGAGCAGTTCATGACTTGCAATACTCCACTTTGGCCCTATCCTTATGGTGAAACTCGAGTAGGTTATTACTTGTACCTGTATTACAATAAATTTGCTCTACTAACGTATTGAGCACTTTTTATTTGTTATATCGCTGCCTTACCTTTCTGAATTTTGCAGTAAGTCACCTTTTCCAAAATACATATATATATTCATGAGTTCATGAAAAAGATATATATATATATATATATATATATATATATATATATATATATATATTTCTTTTCATGAACTTATTATCATTGCTTAACTTGATCAGGGCAACTGATTGAATAGCAACAGTGTTAATGTGGACATTGACCAGCAAGATGTATTGGATCAGTTAGTCGACCTCCCAACACTCATTCCTTAAGTGTGAAATCTTTCTGCCAATATTCCAATGTTGGTGCGGTGGTGCGCGGATCCGATAACCCTGGACGCTTTGACACTGACTGATGCTACGACAAACCTATCTGACAGAGATGCATATTGGCCTAATTTGCAATCCCCGTCCTCTCTGGCAGCCAATCCTGGATCAATCCTAGAATCCACAAGGTTCCTAGTTTGATACCGGTCCTCGCCAACTCAGCGTATGAGTAGCACAGGGATCTGTGCAGTAAAGTAAGGAGCTGATGGTAGGTGTGGCACTCCACCTCAGACGCCAAAACAATCTCCTTGGTCTAGCGCTATTGAAAAGGGGAAAGACTCCCTCACTGACTGGCTGATACCGACTTTAGGCCGCCCCGATGACTTTACTTTACTTTTTACTTGTCGATAAAAAACTTGGGGTGGTGGCTTCCTTTTAACGCCTTCAAAGCACTGTTTACTTTTAGATATAGCACCCATATTATGTATGTATGAGCCATCATATGTGTGCAAGAACGCAGATTTGACGATGGGGATGTAGAATTAAAATACAATGAATCTGGAAATGGCTATATGGCTGCACCACCTGGACCCTAACGAGGTGTCTTGAGAATAAGCTAGATGGGAGCTGCACAAGAATGCTGCGTGCAGTCTTGAACAAATCGTGGAAACAGCAACCCACAAGGGAACCGCTGTATGACCACCTGCCTCCCATCTCACAAACGATTGGAGTGAGATGGACAAGGCATGCTGGACACTGTTGGAGAAGCAAGGACGAGCTCATAAGCGACGTTCTCCTGTGGAAGCCAACACACGGACATGCTAGTGTGGGCCGCCCACCAAGGACCTACATTGACCAGCAAAGATGCTGGATGCTGCGCAGAAGACCTCCATGGGACAATGAGTGATAGGGAAGGTTGGCGAGAGATTGTCATGGATATCTGTGCTAAATGCGCAACATGATGATGATGATGATGTGTATATATATATATATATATATATATACATATTTACCAACCCCTCCGCACAAGCAGGATGTGACACAAGGTCAATTTATTAAGCGGAGTTTAACAGGTTTGAATTCAGAGTTTTCCTTCTCCTAGACTGGCTACCTAGCCACGGTTAAAGAGCCCAGTCTGCCCTGCTATTTACCCATAGCTGGAGGGATAATTAGATTCATACCTTTCCCAAGGGTATTAGCGTTATGTGAAATTCAAACAGCTTCGTCCAGGAATTGAACTCTGTTCGACGAGTCCATTTCCTATGACTCTAACCATTAGACCACGCGCATATATATATATATATATATATATATATGTGTGTTTGTGTACAATGAGAATTTTAGTTATCTATTGATAAATATCTCTGTTTATTTTCTTTTAAGACTTTAAATAATTAAATTTTTCACTTCGATATTCTTTTTGCTGACAAAATGGTGTACAGAAAATCTCCTCCTACTATCAGATTCAACATAACATTTTGTTCCTGATAAAAACAAAAACAAAAAAAACCAACTCTTTCATTGGCTTTTATTAACCACTCAGTTTTCTTCTTGGATTCTGTTTTCCATTCCTAAAGATTGAATTATGTCAAAGAATGATTTTTCTTTTCCTCCACTGTTGCCTTTGTTCTTTGAAATTGTTATTAAAGCCGAAAGCATCATCTCCCATTTGATAATATGCACACATAATATTTAGCTCGGCCTGGCTTAAGATCACACTCTTCCACAAGCCAGAAATACTTCTTCCTATAAACACAATACTACCATGGTTAATTGGAAACTTCTTTTAGGTAGGTTAAATACTAAGGAATCTCACACCCTTCTCATAAAACAAATTTTTTCGTGGTTCAACCATGATTGATCCCTACCCCACTGTATTCTAATAAAAAATGAAACGGTTTTTGGCATAATTACAAATAAAACAAATCGACTTAGATTTTTTTATTTTCCTTCAATTCTGTACACACACACACACACACACACACACACACACATATATATATGTATATATATATATATATACATGTAGAATTAAACAAAAGACACATCTCCTGTTTAACAATTTTATTTTTTATCTTTTTGAGTTTTCTGGCCAACTTTTTAATGTTTGGGTGGAATTTGTGGATAAGTCCACCAAAGTTCAGGTCCCGAGTACTTTCGGCACTTCGAAATTAATTTCCAATGCAGTACACACATTTTAAAATGCCTATAACACCTTTCTCACCAATTCTTCTCCTTCCAGCCTCCACATTAATATAATTTTTAAAAAACTGGAACACATCACCCCTGATGATGGCACTTCAAAGTGCCGAAAGTACTTGGGACCTGAACTACGAATTCCACCCAAATATTAAAAAGTTGGCCAGAAAACTCAAAAAGATCAAAAATAAAATTGTTAAACAGGAGATGTATCTTTTGTTTAATTCTACATGTATAAATCAAAGAATGCTGCCCAAATACACACACACACACATATATATATATATATATATAGTCATCCACAGACATGTGTTTCAACTTATCAAATCTCTCCAGTATGGCTAGACATTTTGTGAGCTACCTACAGCCGGGATAGAACCCCCATTGATTCAGCAGCAGTTGGACAGCTTAACCGCTCAGCCATTGTCACCGAAAGAATGCGAAGGGGATTTTAACTGTTTTAATACACACATCTATATGTATGTAAAGGCCGCCATAGAGTGCTCCATCCATTTTATAGGAGAGCATTGAGTTTACGCTTTAGTTGGCGGTCATCAGCGAAATCCCCTCCAAAGTGCTCAAACCCAGGGAGATGGGGAGCATATATAGTCATCCACAGACACGTGTTTCGACTTATCAAGTCTCTTCAGTGTGGCTAGACATTTTGTGAGCTACCTACAGCCGGGATAGAACTCCGATCGATTCAGCAGCAGTCGGACATATATATATATATATATATATATATATATATATATATATATGTCCAATTTTCAGCATGTTAGGGATAGATAATAACACTTTATTTTTGCAATACAAAATTATTTTCTACCATAACCCCTAGAAAAATCAAATATCCAAATTCTAACGGTCTATTTCAGCGTTCCAAATTTGATTTTTAAAAAATTCTATTCGAACATTTCCAAAAATTCTCCGTTTTTCCCCAACAAATTTTTTCATTCAAAATACAATTTCACTCTGATGAAGGTCGAATCTTCTCTGTGTGCGAAATATTTTCACACAGATGAACTGACCGAAACACATGTGTAAGTGATATTGATTAAATTCATCTTTTATCATCCATTCTATTCTTTCTTTTCTTTATTCATTCTTCCTCATATATATATGTGTATTTGTGTGTGTGTGAGTGTCTGTAATGCCTATACCGAGAATACTCGGGATAATAATAACAGGATAAAGTTTAAAGATAAAGTTCAATTTAAAAAATATTGATAATCTTATAAGAAATATTCTCAAATTTACTTAATCAAATATAAAAGCTATAATTAAGTTATTAAAAACCCTACCTTGTTTTTGACGGATAATTAAAGAAATGTGAAAGAGAAGAGGTTAAATAAAATTTTGTGCTAGAATTTTTAATAAAAACAACAAAGATAAAGAGACTCGTTTGAATGAATATAAAATTTATTTCACTTTCACTTTCATTATGTCTTCCAAAAATCTTTGGAACACATCTGTTTTGAAACATCAACCGGTTTGTTCAGCTTTTAGCTTTTATATCAATTAACCCTCCCCCACTCCACCCACACTCCAAAAAAAAACAACAAACAAACAACCCTAAACACAAGGATACAATACATCTGATTGTGTGCTAAATATTTTGTGTCTAATGTTTATTTTTCGAAATGCTGAAAATTGATTGCAGATCTGTCTGATCTTCGTAAAAGGTTCTCTGATTTGAATATGAAACTTTAAATTTTATTCCATTAGATTTTCATCTTTTTGAAAATAAATGAAAAAAACGTTGATGAGTAGAAATGGAAACAGTCTTGACTTCTAAAATATATTTTTTTTAGGAAGAATCAATTATATATGTTTAAATGATGAATATTTTATTAGTGTCAGTTTGTTTAATAGTATGCAGTATATATATATATATATGTGAAAATAAAATGGAAATTAATCCGACAGTATGAATAAGATATAATGAAAAAACAAATGATGTTTACAACTGAAATAGGCTCATCAGAAGAGAAAGTGTGTAAACCGTTTCGGGGCCAATTCTCTTGACGGTTTTTAAAAAGATGGGCCGAGTGTTGCTTTTTAAAAAACGTCAAGAGAATTGGCCCCGAAACGGTTTGCACACTTTCTCTTCTGATGAGCCTATTTCAGTTGTAAACATCGTTTGTTTTTTCATTATATCTTATTCATATATATATATATAGTTTTTTTTTTGTTGGCCACCAATAAACTATCAGTCGTATGGAAATCCGACCTCCCTGACAAGCTAAAGAGACGATTCTTCCAGGCTGTGGTCATATTGGTACTGCTGTATGGCTGTACCACCTGGACCCTAACGAAACGCCTTGAGAATAAGCTAGATGGGAGCTGCACAAGAATTCTGTGAGCAGTCCTCCTGAATAAGTCGTGGAAACAGCACCCCACAAAGAAGCAGCTGTATGGCCACCTGCCTCCCATATCACAAACCATACGAGTAAGGAGGGCTAGGCATGCAGGGCACTGCTGGATAATTAGGGATGAGCTCGTAAGCGACGTACTACTGTGGAGGCCAACACATGGACATGTTAACGTAGGCCGCCCAACCAGGACCTACATTGACCAGCTATGTAAGGATGCTGGATGCTGTGCGGAGAGGCTCCCAGAGTCAATGAATGATAGGGAGGCTTGGCGAGAGATCGTCATGGATATCCGTGCAAATTGCGCAACATGACGATGATGATATATATATATATATATATATATATGAGGTGTGTCTAAAAAGTAATGAGACTTGTCACAAACAATTCATTTAAGATCCAAACAACAAACTAAAAGTTTTCTCCTCCAAAGTAGTCCTCCCTCTTGAATCTAATGAACTTTCACATCCTTCTCTATCACGCTTCTCTACTCTGCTGGAAGGATTCTTCTGATATGTCTCTCAGCTCCATCGTTACAGACCTCTTGATGGCCTCAAAACATTCAAAACGTGTCCCCTTGATGAGTCCCTTCAGCTTAGGAAGTGTGTGGGAAGGGAAGATAGTTGTGGCAGGAGGCCAGGATGACAGCATCCGAAAATTATCGCCTAGCATATTTTAGGGCTGGAGGTCAGGATGACAGTTTCTGAAAATCACCCAATTCTTAAATCAAGTTTGGTTTCAGAATTGCAAAGAAACTGTCAGTAATGTATACACACACACGTATATAAATAATTGGCCTAAATAAAGAGTGCTCGATGCTATTAAAGCAGAGCAGGCATAACATCTATAAACAGTAGAATTATGGACACTCTAAGTCCATTACTCAAGTTTCATGTGTTTAACACAATCATCTGAGGGAAACTTGAGTCCCAAACAGTGTCCATATCTCCACCACCTTCTTCATCTCCACCACCTTCTTCTTCTCTACCCCCTTCTTCTTCTCCTTCTTATACTTTTTGCTGTTTTTTTATATATTTGTTTTCTTCTTCTTCTTCTTCTTCTTATTATTATTATTATTATTATTATTATTATTATTATTATTATTTGCTCTTATTATTATTATTATTATTATTATTATTATTATTTGCTCTTATTATTATTATTATTATTATTATTTGCTATTATTATTATTTGCTCTTATTATTATTATTATTATTATTATTTGCTTATTATTATTTGCTCTTATTATATTATTATTATTATTATTGCTATTATTATTATTTGCTCTTATTATTATTATTATTATTATTATTGCTATTATTATTATTTGCTTTTATTATTATTATTATTATTATTATTATTTGCTATTATTATTATTTGCTCTTATTATTATTATTATTATTATTATTTGCTATTATTATTATTGCTCTTATTATTATTATTATTATTATTATTTGCTATTATTATTATTTGCTATTATTATTATTTGCTCTTATTATTATTATTATTATTATTTGCTATTATTATTATTTGCTCTTATTATTATTATTATTATTATTATTTGCTTATTATTATTTGCTCTTATTATTATTATTATTATTATTATTATTATTATTATTATTTGCTCTTATTATTATTATTATTACTAGCAAATATATGCACCCTCCGGGTGCAAGTATTTAAGTTTTGATATAATAAAATATCATATTAAATTAGAAAGGCTAATGAAACTGACTAAGAATGCAGATAAAAAGATCTGCAACAGAGGGGGTATAATCGAAAAATAGAACAACTTTGAAACTAACTATTCCATCATTTTCCATTACTCCCCTGTTTCATTGGTAAATTTTCCTAATTTAACTATTTAGTTAAAATAGGAAGTAAAGGATAATATTACAGTTATTTCTTCTTGTAAATAAATTTCTTTTAAGATTTATCCACGAGATTTTTGTTTATATTTCTTAAGATAAAACCAAACAATTAGAAATCAATAATACCAAGCACATAGTTATTAAAATAAAATTTTAAATATCAATATGCAAATTAGCCTTCTCGTTCAAACTGTAAATCGCTATTTTGTTGTATATATAAATACAATTGCATGTTATTAGTACGTAGATATGGTCAACAGTATTAATAATGTAAAACAATTTTTATTAATAACTGAAGGTTTAAAAGAATGAAATCATGGAGAATTTGACGTAAATAATTAAGGGAATTGTGACTTGAGTAGTAATATAGTTTCGGCTTCAGACAAAAATGCAGTCTATCTCCATTATATATAGATTATTATTATTTGCTCTTATTATTATTATTATTATTATTTGCTCTTATTATTATTATTATTATTATTTGCTCTTATTATTATTATTATTATTATTATTATTATTATTTACTATTATTATTATTATCATTTGCTCTTATTATTATTATTATTATTATTTGCTATTATTATTATTATTTGCTATTATTATTATTTGCTATTATTATTATTATTATTATTATTCACTATTTCTTATGTGCAAAGTTTTATGATTGTAAAATCTTTTCTGTAAAGTGCCTTTTTTTTTCCTTCTTCATATGTGCCCATCCATTTGTATACTTTGCCTTTACATTCTCTCTGACATTTACCATTAAGAGGACACTTCATTTTTTTATTACAATTGCTTGAAAAATCTTGGCCTTTTTATTATTTTCTTTTATTTATTTATGTCCATATATATACATATATATATATATATAAGAATGACTTACTGGTAAAAATATTTGGTTGGTCTCAATATTTGGTTGATATAAGTGTTACTCGGATAAGTCAGCGTTATAACAAATATAAAGTGCTCAATATGTAAGTAGAGCAGATTTATTATTATAGTGTGTACAGAAATAATCTACTCGAGTTTCATTATAAGGATCTTCAGGGTTAAATCCACTGAATTAATCAAGATATTGATTAATTACAGCTAACTGCGGGAGTTCATGTTGTATTTATTATAATTACAACTTGAACTCCCGCAGTTAGCGGTGGCCAAGGGTCCTAATGTTCTGGGTATGTTGTTAAACTCTATATGATGGTTCCAGTTCTGGGGAATGTGGAGTACCCCTTCATCACCGTTACTCTCAGGTCCAACCTAAGCTGGAGTGGTAGTACCTTTTAAGGTTCTATCTATCGGTTGAATAAAACATAATGTGTTGAAAAAAAATGACTTTAGAATAAAAAAGTATCCATCAAGAATGAATAAAGCAAAAATGTCTTTGGCATAAAATGACCCAAATGGGTTGACATGCCGTAAAACCCAACCAACCAACAACTTTGGCCCTCACTTGACATTAAACTCTATCTGATGGTGAACTTCCAATTCTGGGGGTCTGAGGAATGTGAAGCACCCCTTCATCAGCATTGTTCACAGATCCACTCTGACCTGTTAGGGTCCCATCTATGGGTTAAATAGAAAATTAATTTATAAAAAAATTGAGTTTAAAAAATTCTTCCATCCCTGTTTATCATGTATGTGCCAGAAGGCAGTGGCTGAGGGTCTTCATGTTCTGGATATCACATTAAACTCTAACTGATGTTGAGGTTCCAGTTCTGGAGGTCTTCATCACCATTACTCCCAGGTCTATTCTGACCCGGACTGGTAGTACCTGTTAGGGTACCATCTATGGGTTAATTAGAAAAATGTGTTTATAAAAATAAAGATTGAGTATCCATTAAAAATGAACTTATTTCAAAACTTGAAATGACCCACCGAGGTTGATATGCCATAAAACAAGCCAAACAAAAATTTTGTCTCTTTCTTAATTTGCTCATTGTTGTCTACCTTCAGTTTTTTGAAATTGTTTGAAATATACGAACAATTATATTGACAGGCATCAGGAAATTGTTTTTTTTTGTGGGGGGTGAGTGGGTTGTGGGGGGGGGGTGATCTTGTGCCCTTTCCTTTTCTTGATCATTTGCTATTAAAAAAAAAGAGAAGAGTATATGATATGAAAATCTTTAATGTTCAAAGTGATATATATATATATATTTATGCACACACCACACACACACATAAATATATATTTATATTCTCCAACTCATACATACGTATAATTATATATATACACACAAACATATTTATACATATGTGTATATACATATAACACACACACATATATATATGTACAGACATAAACATAAAAATACAGACACACACACACACACACACACACACATATATATATATATATATATATATATATATATATATATATATATATATACATACACACACACACATATATATAGAGAGATATATACAGACACACACACATATATATACATACACACACACACATATATATATATACATACACACACACACACACATATATATATATATACAGACACAAACATATATATACAGACATACACAGACACAAACATATATATACAGACACACACACATATATATATTATATATATATATATATATATATAATATATATAGACATAAACATATACAGACACACACACATATATATATATATATATATATAGACATAAACATATACAGACACACACACACATATATATATATATATAGGCATAAACATATACAGACACACACACATATATATATATATATAGACATAAACATATACACACACACACACACACATATATATATACAGACACAAACATATACACACACACATATATATATATACACACACGTCACACTTATGTACATGTATACACACATATAGATATCCATATACACTCATGTATACATAGATATGCATATGTAGATATACTTACACACACACACACACACACACGCACGTATATATATATATATATATATATATATATATACAAATAAAATATATCAAGCCGAACTAAAACCTTGTTGACTGAATTATTATGTTTTTCTCTTTCATTTTTTCATGTCTGTTAGTAATTTCGATGTGTACTTTTATGTTCAGACAATGGACTTCATCTTTTTTTTTTTTTCTTTCTCTTTTCTGTCTCTTCTCTTGATGAGATTCTTTTTTTTTTTTAGGAAGGGGGGGGGGGGTGAGGATTCTTTTGTATATCCACTACCCCCACCAACGTTTCTCCTTTCTATCTTCCTTTGGAATTTTCCTGGTTTGAATAGGGACATATTTTATGGTTTGTCAGTTTTATTGCATGACAGCTTTGATTATTGCGTTGGTGGCTGGGGTTTGGGGAGAGAGACGGTTTTGTGATTTAACTTATAGATAAATAATGATGTCCACATTTCTAAGTTCAAAAAGATTTTTTTTTTTTTTTTCAAAATGAAAAGAAAGGAAAAAAAAATGAGATCTCCAAAGCGCTTTCTGAAAAAAAACAAAAAAGAAGATTTCCAAAGAAAAAAAGAGAAAATACTAAAAAAATAAAAAATAAAAAATTGCTAATGTACCGATTATCTGACAACTAGTACATTTGGCACTTAGTGCATTGAATGAACCTTTGTATTGAATTGTGTTTCCTACCTGTGTTCAAATCGTCCTTTAATATGATTTATTGCTTCCCTGCTCAAAAATAACACACATTTCACTTCACAAAATGCTTTTTTTCCCTTTTTCTTTCCATTCATTGCTTACAGCGTTAATACAATCAAATACACAATATCTTTCCTAAGTATATTTGTATCTATTTTTTTCTTAATAGAATATATATAATAATTGACAGAGTTGAAAATAACCGACTCTGACTCTTTTTTTAAAATCAAATTTGTGTAATATGCACAAGGGCACCATTGTGTGGTATAATGGTAAATGAACTCTGCTAGCAGATATCTATCTATCTATATATCTCTCTCTATCTCTATCTCTATCTCTCTCTCTCTCTCTCTCTCTCTCTATATATATATATATATATATATATAATATATATATATATATATATATATATATATATACATACACACACACACACACACACCAACTCCACTGCACGAGCAGGATGCGACACAAGGTCCATTTCTTAAGCGGAGTTTAACAGGTAGGAATTAGGAGTTTTCCTTTACCTAGACTGGTTACCTAGCCATGGTTAAAGAGACCAGTCTGCCCTGCTGTTTACCCATAGCTTGAGGGAGAAGTGTCTGTGGATGACTTTTATATATATATATATATATATATATAAAAATCATCCACAGACACTGTGTTTCGACGTCAGTGTGGCTAGACACAGCAATTAACTCCGACCAGGAGTGAAACCTGATTGACTTTACATCTGCCTGATCTGTTAACCTCTAGGCCATCGCCAGCTGCTGTTAAAGAGCGGTGTTTTAACTGTTTTAAATACATACATCTGTGTATATACTTTACGATGACCAGAGAGATAAAATCTGTAACATGATCATTGCATTATCTTGGCAGTGAAAGTTTATTAAAGTCACTCCTAAAGAGCTCTACCGGGTTACAGGTGCATATTTATATATATATATATATTTCAGATGAGATAGGTCACACAATTTTGAAAAAATGTAACGGCTAAACAGTGCTAAATCCTTTCTCATTAATTTTTTCTCTCATATTTATTCAATTTCATTTTTCTACACAGTTATAGTTGTCATATAATACCTTAATCAAGGGGGAAGGTCACCCAAAATATTGGAAAAAATAAAGCTAACCAGGGACAAAACAACGGTTAAGCTTTGGAACTCTGTTTTTTGTTCACTTATACATTTCCCATGCTTCCTGATATCCAAAAAACGTTCACAAGAACAAAATTGATACACAAATAAATTCATTATATATATATATATATATATATATATATATTACATATATATATATATATGTGTGTGTGTGTCCATATCTCTCTATTTGTTTAATACTCGGCTCATATATATCTATCTTATTCTGTTCATGTCTATGTATGTATGTATATACCTATCTATTTAATTCTGCTCATACTTATCTATCTCATTCTGTTCACACACACATATATATATATATATGGTATTTGTGGAAAAGGTGACTTAACGGTGAAACAGGTCACAATGGTTAGTTGATGCAATTAATCAATATTTTGATTAATCCAGTGGATTTAACCCTGAAGATCCTTATGGTGAAACTCGAGTAGGTTATTACCGTGTACCATTATCATAATATATGTATATATAGACTATTATTACTGAATTAGGTTCTCACTTAGTGATAGCTTAGTAAATAACAATGTACACCAAGCCCTTTTAGTTGGGGCTGTAAAATACTTCCACTGCACCTCTACAGAGGGGTAAGACCCAATAGAGCTGCCTGTTAGCTGTGGGTGGCGATCCGTGATGCTTAAGGATGGAATTCTGGTGGATAAGCCGTTTTTAACCTTCTACAATTGATGCAATCTGTGTATTCTAGGCTTTGTTGACGTTGCATAAAAATTTCAATAAAGGATTTCTTAATATTGTTGTCCAATATTGGCTTGGACATGTCAGGAGAATGGAAAATGGCTGCATCCCAAAAGATCTTTTGTACGGCGAATTAGTAAAAGGCTCCCGATTGGTTGGTAAACCACACCTATGATTTCAAGATGTCTGCAGGAGAGTCATGAGGATATGCCATATTGATACAAACACGTGGGAGGTAGATGCTAAAAATAGAACGGTCTCTTGCCTTAACATTAAGCAAGGCACTGAGAGGGGTGAGACGGAGAGGAGAGTAGCCTCGACAGCAACAAGAGCCAGAAAGAGGGAGCAAAGACTGCAGCCCCAGAAAGCGTCACAGTTTGTGTACATTCAGTGCACCAAAGACTGTCACTCAAGAATTGGCCTGCGGATTCACTTGCGCAGATGCAGATAATTTTTTCTTTTTTTTTTTGGACACTACTCCATCGTCCTTAGTGGAGGGAAAGGTGCCAACAATATTGTTGTATAATAGGATCATTAATTCAGTATTGTAAAAATATGTTTATGATAAAAAAGATAGTGTGTTAATGTCAGACTGTTGACAGGCTGACAGTGTAAACATTGATGTTTATATTTAATTGGAATTTTTAATATAAATATTGTCATGTTATCAACTTAGGTGATGTATCAGCCACAAATTATGTATATATAAACAGATGCTGATAGGTACGCATCCTGTGTACCTGACACATAAAAATTTGAAAGGACGCAGTAAAATTCTATCCATGCGTCTCAGTGTATTTTTTTCTTCCCCCACCATTTCCAGCTAACTGTAAATACATTTCAATATTTTCTTGAAAATGAATTACACTGTATGAAGTATAATCCTCCACTTCCCCTTCCTCCACTTTTCCCTTCCTCCACTTTTCCCTTCCTTCTCCACTTCCCCTCACTTCCCCTTCCTCCACTTTCCCTCCCTCCATTCCCTTCCTTCCTCCACTTCCCCTTTCTACACTTTCCCTTCCTCCACTTCCCTCCCTCCACTTTCTCTTCCTCCACTTTCCCTCCCTCCACTTTTCTCTTCCTCCACTTTCCCTCCCTCCACTTTCTCTTCCTCCACTTTACCTCCTCCACTTTTCTCTTCCTCCACTTTCCCTCCCTCCATTTCCTCCTCCATTTCGCTTCCTTCACTTCCCTACTTCCACTTCCCTTTCCTCCACTTCCTCCTCCTCACTTCCTCCATTCTTTTACTCTTCTTTTTCCATTTCTTTTCTTTCATTTTCACCTTCCCTTTTCCTCCCTTTCCTCTTTCTCCATTTCAAATTGTTTTGGCAATTTCCTAAATGTAAGAACAGAACTGCTAAAAAAAGGGAATTAAAAAAAAAAATGACTCTAAAAATAATCTTGATTGCAATCAATGTCGTTTTTAGTGTTATATATATGAATATAAATATGTGTGTATATATTTATATATGTATTTATATACATGTGTGTGTGTATATATATGTATTTATAGATGTGTGTGTGTATATGTATTTATACATGTGTGTGTGTGTGTATATGTATTTATACATGTGTGTGTGTGTATATGTATTTATACATGTGTGTGTGTGTGTATATGTATTTATATATATGTGTGTGTGTGTATACATGTATTTATATATATGTGTGTGTGTGTATACATGTATTTGTATATATATTTATGTGTATATGTATATGTATGTATTCATATATATATATATGTGTGTGTGTGTGTGTGTATATGTATTCATATGTGTATTTATAAATAATAATGTGGTGCATGTGCACTGAACATCATTTTTTAATCATCTATATTCTTTCCGATAGATAACCATGAATTACTAATTAGAATCCTTGACTTGTTCCTTAATAGAAGCACCAGGAGATTCATAGACGACTGTTTCAATTGTTATCTATCTAGCATATTAGTGAAATACTCATTATGCCATATATATATATATATATATACACATATACATACAGTGAAATACTCATTATGCCATATATATATATATATATATATATATATACACACATACATACAGTGAAATACTCATTATGCCATATATATATTATATATACACACACACACATACACACACACATTATATAATATATATATATATATATATATATATATATTTAGTAAAGACAAAACCAGAAAAATCAGAGATGAACAAAAGTGATAAGAAAAATAGGAATATTTCTTTCATGTCATTTATTTTTGATTGTTATCAACTTGTTTCGACCTTGATGTGAGGAGAAAAAATGACTTTAGAAAGTTAAAAAAAATGTTTTCAAACGTGTTGATATGCCACATGAGAAGCAATGAAAAATATACTGGTGACATGGTATATCCATTTATTGAACGAAAACCATATATATATATATATATATATATATATATATGTGAAGAGAAAAATGGAAGTGAATCCAACGGTATGTAATATAGTGAAAAATTTGAAAAAACACAGATTCAAATAAAATGAGTGATATTTATTCAGCCAACACTGCAGTGTTTCAATCTGTAGTAGATCTTCTTCAGGGCTTTTTACATAGACACCCAAATGAAAACGATTAATCTACTCACATTTCCATACACTCTCTCTCTCTCTCTCTCTCTCACACAACGTAAGAGAATGTTGGATGTCATCCTTCAAAACTGTTTATCCCAGCATTTCAAAAATTTCAAATTATTCTAAGAGCGCTAATTTTCCATTCAAAACATTTTTAAACAAACTGATCAACAAAAACTATCACAGTCTCCTTATTATTCTGTGATAAATTTTACTTTTCCTTATATCAACAAAAGCCCTGAAGAAGATCTACTAAACAGATTGAAACACTGCAGTGTTGGCTGAATAAATATCACTCATTTTATTTGAACCGGTATTTTTTCAAATTTTTCAGTACATTATAAATATATAAAGGGTGTCGACAAAGTCTTGAAACAGTTTTGAAATTGAAAATTTAGTAACTCACATCGTTTGGTTTGTTTTGTTTTGTTTTACGGCATATCAACCTCAGTGGGTCATTTAGTGCTGATAAATTTTTAAACAAATTCATTCTTAATTTTTTTATAATCTCATGTTTTTCTATTTAACCCATAGATGGGACCCTAACAGGTACTACCACTCCGGGTCAGAGTGGACCCAAGAGCAATGGTGGTGAAGGGGTGCTCCACATTACCCAGACCTCCAGAAATGGAACCTCACCATCAGATAGTTTAATGTCATTCCCAGGACATTTAGGTCCTCAGCCACCACCTTCTAGAACCCATATCATAAAAAGGGTTGCCACTTGCCATAAGGGCAATAGAGTTGGGACAATCATATAGGTGCTAGGGTTTGACATGGCCAGCCAATTGATCGAACGGGGTCTCTCAACTGACCCTCTAGACCAAGTAAGCCTCATCTATCTATCTATTCATCTATATATATAATATTTATATATATCTTTTCTCTCTCTCTCTCTCTCTCTCTCTCTCTCTCTCTTCTCTCTATATATTATATATATATATATATATATATATACACATACACACCACACACCACACACCAACTTCCACCGCACGAGCAGGATGCGACACAAGTCCATTCAAACGGAGTTTAACAGGTGGATATTCAGAGTTTATCCTTATCCTAGACTGGTTACCTAGCAGGGGTTAAAGCAGCCCGTCTTGCCGCTGCTGTTTACGCAACTGGAGGGGAATGTCGTGGATGACTTTATAATATATATAAAACATTCCACAGAACACTGTTCAACGTCATGGTGGCTAGACACAGCAATTAACCCGACCAGGAGTGAACCGATTGACTATCTGCCCTGATCTGTAAACCTCTAGGCCATCCCAGCTGCTGTTAAAGAGCGTGTTTGTTTAACTGTTTTAAATACAACATCTGTGTATATTACTTTCGATGACCAGAGAGATAAAATCTGTCTGTAACATGATCATGCATATCTTGGCAGTGAAAGTTTATTAAAGTCACTCCTAAAGAGCTCTACGGTTACAGGAAGAAAACTATTGTGCATATTTATATATAATATATTCAGATGAAGATAGGTCACACAATTTTGAAAAAATGTAACGGCCTAAAAACAGTGCTAATCCTTTCTCTCATTAATTTTTTTTCTCACCATTTATTCAATTTCATGTTTCTACACAGTTATAGTTTGTCATATAAACCTTAGCAAGATCAGGTGAAGGTCACCAAAATATTGGAAAAATAAAGCTAACCAAGACAAAACAACGGTAAGCTGGAACCTCTGTTTTTTGTTCACTTATACATTTCCAATGCTCCTGATATCCAATAAAACTTCACAAGAACAAAATTGATACACAAATTAAATTCATAATATATATATATACATATATATGATGGTGTGTGTGTGTCCATATCCTCTATTTGTTGATACTCGCTCAGATATATCTTATCTATTCTTTCATGTCTATGTATGTTATGTAGAGTGTTGTATGTAATACCTATCTATTTAATTCTGCTCATACTTAATCTATCTCATTCTGTTCAATGTAATATATATATATATATAAGTATATATATTATATATGGTATTGTGGAAAACTGACTTAACGGTTGAAACAGTCACAATGGTTAGTTGATGCAATACATATCTTGATTAATCCAGTGATTTAACCCTGAAGATCCTTATGGTGAAACTCGAGTAGTTAATACCGTGTACCATTATCATAATATAGATATATAGACAATACTGAATTAGTCTCCACTAGTGATACTTAGAAATAACAATTACACAACCCTTTAGTGGGCTGTAAAATACTCCCTGCACCTCTACAGAGGGTAAACCCCAATAGAGCTGGCCTGTTAGCGTGGTGGCGATCCGTGATGCTTAAGGATGGATTCTGTGGATAACCGTTTCTTAAACTTCTTACAATATCAATTCTGTGTATCTAGCTTGTTGACGTGCAAAAAAAATTTCAATAAAGGATTTCTTAAATGTTGTCCAATATTTCTTTGACATGTCAGGAGAATGGAAAATGGCTGCATCCCAAAAGATCTTTTGTACGGCGAATTAGTTAAAAGGCCTCCGATTGGTTGGTAACCACGCCTATGATTCAGATGTCTCAGTGAGAGTCATGAGGATATGCCATATTGATACAAACACGTGGGAGTAGATGCTAAAAATAGAACGGGTCTCTGCCTTAACATTAAGCAAGCACTGAGAGGGGTGAGACGGAGAGGAGAGTAGCCTCGACAGCAACAAGAGCCAGAAAGAGGGAGCAAAGACTGCAGCCCCAGAAAGTGTCACAGTTTGTTACATTCAGTGCCACCAAAGACTGTCACTCAAGAATTGGCCTGCAAATTCACTTGCGCAGATGCAGATAATTTTTTCCTTTTTTTTTTGGACACTACTCCATCGTCCTTAGTGGAGGGAAAGGTGCAACAATATTGTTGTTATAATAGGATCATTAATTCAGTATTGTAAAATATGTTTATGTTAAAAAAGATAGTGTGTTAATGTCAGACTGTGACCAGGCTGACAGTTGTAAACATTGATGTTTATATTTTAATTGGGAATTTTTTAATATAAATATTGTCATGTTATCAACTTAGGTGATGTATCAGCCACAAATTATGTATATATAAACAGATGCTGATAGGTACGCATCCTGTGTACCTGACACATAAAAATTTGAAAGGACGCAGTTAAAATTCTATCCATGCGTCTCAGTGTATTTTTTTCTTCCCCACCATTTCCAGCTAACTGTAAATACATTCAATATTTTTTGAAAATGAATACACTGTATGAAGTATAACCTCCACATCCCCTTCCTCCACTTCCCCTTCCTCCACTTTCCTCCCTCCACTTCCCCTTTCTACACTTTTCCCTTTCTACCCCACTTTCCCTTCCTCCACTTTTCTTCCTCCCACTCCTCCTCCGCTTTTCCCTCCCTCCACTTTTCCCTCCCTCCACTTTTCTCTTCCTCCACTTTCCCTCCCTCCATTTCCGCTTCCTTCACTTCCCCTACTTCCACTTCCTGCTTCCTTCACTTCCCCTTCCTCCACTTTCTCTTCCTCACTTTCTCTTCCTCCACTTTCCCTCCCTCCACTTTTTTCTTCCCCACTTTCCCCTCCTCCATTTCCGCTTCATCCACTTCCCCTTCCTCCACTTTCTTCTTCCTCCACTTTCCCTTCCTCCACTTTCCCTTCCTCACTTCCCCTTCCTCCACTTTCCTTCCTCCATTTCCCTTCCTCCACTTCCCCTACCTCCACTTCCCCTTCCTCCACTTCCTCCATTCTTACTCTTCTTTTTCCATTTTCTTTTCTTCCATTTCACCTTTCCCCTTTTCCTCCCTTTTCCTCTTTCTCCATTTCAAATTGTTTTGGCAAATTTCCTAAATGTAAGAACAGAACTGCTAAAAAAAGGGAATTAAAAAAAAAAATGACTCTAAAAATAATCTTGATTGCAATCAATGTCGTTTTTAGTGTTATATATACATATATGAATATAAATATGTATATATATATATGTATATGTATTTATATACATTTGTGTGTGTGTATATATGTATTTATATATATGTGTGTGTGTGTGTGTATTTATAAATAATAATGTGGTGCATGTGCACTGAACATCATTTTTTAATCATCTATATTCTTTCCAATAGATAACCATGAATTACTAATTAGAATCCTTGACTTGTTCCTTAATAGAAGCACCAGGAGATTCATAGACGACTGTTTCAATTGTTATCTATCTAGCATATTAGTGAAATACTCATTATGCCATACATATACATACATATATATATAATATATATATATATATACATACACACATGAAATACTCATTATACCCATATTATATATATTAAATATATTATATTATGTAAAGACAAAAAGCTTAAAATCAGAGATGAACAAAAGTGATAAGAAAAATAGGAATATTTCTTTCATGTCATTATTTTTGATGTTATCAACTTGTTTCGACCTTGATGTGAGGAGAAAAAATGACTTTAGAAAGTTAAAAAAAAATGTTTTCAAACGTGTTGATATGCCACATGAGAAGCAATGAAAAATATACTGGTGACATGGTATATCCATTTATTGAACGAAAACCATATATATATGTGTGTGTGTGTGTGTGTGTGTGAAGAGAAAAGTGGAAGTGAATCCGACGGTATGTAATATAGTGAAAAATTTGAAAAAACACAGATTCAAATAAAATGAGTGATATTTATTCAGCCAACACTGCAGTGTTTCAATCTGTAGTAGATCTTCTTCAGGGCTTTTTACATAGACACCCAAATGAAAACAATTAATCTACTCACATTTCCATACACTCTCTCTCTCTCTCACACACAACATAAGAGAATGTTGGATGTCATCTATCCAAGCGTTTCAAAAATTTCAAATTATTCTAAGAGCGCTAATATTCCATTCAAAACATTTTTAAACAAACTGATCAACAAAAACTATCACAGTTTCCTTATTATTCTGTGATAAATTTTACTTTTCCTTATATCAACAAAAGCCCTGAAGAAGATCTACTAAACAGATTGAAACACTGCAGTGTTGGCTGAATAAATATCACTCATTTTATTTGAACCTGTATTTTTTCAAATTTTTCAGTACATTATATATATATATATATATATATATATATAAAGGGTGTCGAAAAAGTCTTGAAACAGTTTTGAAATTGAAAATTTAGTAACTCACATCGTTTGGTTTGTTTTGTTTTACGGCATATCAACCTCAGTGGGTCATTTGATGCTGATAAATTTTTAAACAAATTCATTCTTAATTTTGTTTATCAACTCATGTTTTTCTATTTAACCCATAGATGGGACCCTTACAGGTACTAACACTCTGGGTCAGTGTGGACCTGAGAGCAATGGTGATGAAGGGGTGCTCCACATTACCCAGACCTCCAGAACTGGAACCTCACCATCAGATAGTTTAACGTCATTCCCAAGACATGAAGACCCTCAGCCACCACCTTCTAGAACCCATATCATAAAAAGGGTTGCCACTTGCCATAAGGGCAATAGAGTTGGGACAATCATATAGGTGCTAGGGTTTGACATGGCCAGCCAATTGATCGAACGGGGTCTCTCAACTGACCCTCTAGACCAAGTAAGGGCCAAAGTGAG
>CM042156.1:11281974-11286974 GCA_023376005.1 Doryteuthis pealeii
TCATTGAAATGGGATACAAAATTAACAAAATGTTGGAGACTATTTTCTTTTCTTTGTGTGGTTGATTGGTTTTATGGCATGTCAACTCTTGTTGGTTATTTAATGCCAAAGTCTCTCTTATTTCTTGCAAGTAATTATATAGTTTTCAAGTAATTAATGATAATCATTATAAAGAATTATATGAGAGAGAGAGAGAGAGAGAGAGAGAGAGAGAAAGAGAGAGAGAGAGAAAGAGAGAGAGAGAGAAAGAGAGAGAGATAAAATAGCAATTCTTTAGATATTATCTTTGACAAAAGAGAAATAATATACAATTTACCCCCCCCCCCACTTTGATGATATGTTGAGATTTAGGGGGCCTGTTTGGTCAAATAGGCCAATCACGGCCTTCCTGGAGGTTTATGTGAGGATACTTATAAAAGTTAAGGATCTCCAAGTGTTTCACCCTCTTTCGACATTCCAGACAGTGAAGGAGTCTATCCCCTTTTCACTAGTGCTAAACCAAGGAGATTGTTTTAGCATTAGAGGTGGAGCGTCACATCTACCATCAGCTACTCACTTTATCACACAGATCTCTGTGCTCCTCATTTGCTGTGTTTGGGAGGGTTGGTATCAAACCAGGAACTTTGTGGTTCTCAGACTGACTCTCTACCGACTGAGCTACACCGGCCCTCATTTGTAAGCAACTATGAGAGAGAGAGAGAGAGAGAGAGAGAGAGAGAGAGAGAGAGAGAGAGAGAGAGAGAGAGAGAGAGCTAAGGTAGCCATTCTTTTAGATGTTATCTTTCAAGAAGAGAAATAATATACAATGAACCTACTCAACTTTCTTTGATTATAACCGTTACGATACAATTCTATTTAGTATTATTGGCATTCATTAACTCTTTTCCTACTCTAATCCGCTCACAGCTGCTCTTCCACTGATACTACTGTAAGCCACTGTTAGTTCATTATAATTGAGCAGAAAGACTCAGGTTACAATAATAATAAAACTTTCTTTGAATAGAATGAGTTCTGAGGTGAATAGATATCATAGTTAACAGCTATCCATGATGATTGATGCTCTATTTGAGTATTTCATAGAGCTGATGATATTGATGCTTCTATTTAGGAAGGAGTGAAGGATTCTAATTAGCATTTCATAGTTAACAGCTATCCATGATGTTATTGATACTAGCTCTGTGCAGAATCTTGATGCCATACAGAAGACTTGCCAGGAGCAATAACCGATAGGGACTGTTGTTGAGAGAGAGTCATAGGAATCTGTGCTAACAGCGCAACCTGATGATGATGATGATTTAGGAAGGAGTGAAGGATTCTTATTTGCATTTCATAGTTAACAGCTGTCCATAATATATTGATGCTCTATTTAGAAAGGAGTGGAGGATTCTAATTAGCATTTCATAGTTAACAGCTGTCCATAATTATATTGATGCTTCTATTTAGAAAGGGTGAGGATTCTAATTAGCAGTCATAGTAACAGCTGTCCATAATTATATTGATGCTTCTATTTAGAAAGGAGTGGAGGATTCTAATTAGCATTTCATAGTTAACAGCGTCCATAATTTATATTATGCTTCATTCAGCTGTCCATAATTATATTGATGCTTCTATTTAGAAAGGGGTGTAGGATTTTATTTTAGTAAGAATGTTATAATGCTCAGGGACACGGTCGACATTAAATTAAAACTTATCAATCTTTGCTTTAAAAGGTAAAGTCATAACGTTTTACATCTAAAACTCCAAGAAGTGACTTTTAGAGTGATTTCTCCAGAACACAGAGAACCCTAACAGGAAGAAGCTCAACTTGACACCCAAGGAAAGAGGATGCACGTGCAGCAGAAGAAACGTGCAGCTGTATGGCAAGACCATAATCCGATGCAGAAAAGGGGAGGAGAAAGAAGAAACGTGAAAAAGCACAGAGGGCAAGAAATAAAAAAAATGAAGAAAAAAAAAAAAAAATAAAAAAAAAGAAGCCCATAGATGCGAAATGTGGTTTGAGATAAGTGACATTTCCATTAGTATCAACAGGATGGTGACCTCTGATTCAACCCCCATCGGAACTAAAGGCCACAGAAAAATAAGTGCAAACCCAAAGATCTTATTGTTATTGTAAAATATGAGAGGGAATTCCATATTGCAGGCAGAGCGGGATTTTTTGTTGCAAAACGTACACGGGCAGAGTGACATTTTTTCTGTTTTCTGCTGTGTCCTGAAGGTAAATTGCACTCATTGGTGAGGTTCCAATTCTGCAAATCTGAGAAATGTGGAGTACCCCCCTTCATTGCCATTACTCCCATGTCCACTCTGACCCAGAGTTGTAGTACCCTTTTGAATCCCATCTTTTAAAAGATATCCTTTGAATACCCATGAAGAATAAATAGGTATATATATATATATATACTTAAATAGATAAAAGAAATAAGTTTTTGTCAATTGGCAAGTTGGGTATTACTCGTCGGATTCAGTGTAGGTCTTAGTTTAAAAAAACAAATCTTCACATGAAATAAAGAAAATGGCATTACTTTTTGACTCACCCTCGTATATTCGATACACCGGAGTTTTTTCTTCTTCTAAAGGATAATTTGATGTTTGCAGTCAGAACTTTTTTCGTAGCCTTTGCCATTGTGAACGGATTACAAGATGAGGGTAGATCGATTTTTCACTTTTTAACAATTTTTCTCAAATATTGAAAGTTTTGTGTTGGTATGAGAAATACTGATACCAAAAACTAGATCTCTTACTTGCTTGAGGAAATGGCATTAAAGATCCTCTGCTAAAATGTACCAAAAATCCTCGTTTTCACAACATTTAGCCCAGAAATTGGTAAGAAAATTTTGCAATTTCAATATTTAAGACAGAAAAGCTTGTAATTTTAAACAAAAAAGAATAAAATATAACTAGGATTCAAATTAAAAAATATGCCTCCCATCACCACCAACACCTTCGATATGCTGTTTTTTTTACCTAATAAGTAAGCTATAACACTGATCACATTTAAAAAAATGAATGTAGAAAAATTTCTTTGAATACCCATGAAGAATATATCAAACAAAATGTTTTTGGCATAAAATAACCCAACAGGGATTGACATGCCGTAAAATTCATCTAACCAACTATACTGAATGGTTACTTTTTGAAAAATCTTTGAATGAGAGCATGTATCCCTGCCCTGTAAACTTCTCTTCTTGTTCTTTGGACAACTTTACTGTATCCTCCATACTCACCAGATTTAGTACCTTCAGACTATCATCTCTTTAGTCCCATGAAAGATAGAGGGTTTGAGAGGCAAACATTATTCCAGTGATGAGGAAGTGAAATCTGTAGTGAAGAACAGTGATGGTAAAAGTGATACCAATTGTAGTTGGTGCTCTTGGAACAGCCCCAAATGTTTGGAAAAAAGACTGGAGGAATTGGAAATCACAGGAAAAATCGAGAACATGAAGACAGCAATATTGTTAATATCGGCTAGAATAATCATAAGTGTCCTGAAGTACTAGGGGAGACGTGTTGTCTCTCAGCCTCACATGAAAGCCCACCAGCCTACGCTTGTATGAAATACTCAAAACTGCTACTACTACTACTACTAATAATAATAATAGTAATGGTGAATTTTGCTGTTCTGACAGACCTCAGAGTGAAAAAGTAGATATGTTCATGGACATTGTCAGAGAACTAAAGAAAAAAAACTGGGGAACATGAGGGTAATGATGATACCAAAGAACAGTCAACAGAATTTTTACAGGGCAGGGATACATGCTCTCGTTCGAAGGTGGAACATTGCTATTGAGAGAACAGTGACTATGTGGAGATCCACAGAGGACCAGGTTCATTTTGATGTATGATACATGTTCCTGTGTGGTAATTATACCTGTCCTAAACAAAATGGCATTACTTTTTGACTCACCCTCGTACATGCTCTCATTCGAAGGTGGAACATTGCTATTGAAAGAAACAGTTACTATGTAGAGAAATAGGGGCCATGTAATCCACAGAGGACCAGGTTCATTTTGATGTATGATACATGTTCCTGTGTGGGTAATTATACCTGTCCTAAACAAAATGGCATTACTTTTTTTACTAACCCTCGTATTTCTTTGCTGGTCTCCACCAATTTTCTTTTATAAAAGTACTAGCAAAAGTACCCAGTCCATGACCGGACTAAAAAAAAAAAAAAATTAGGAACAACAGAGAGTGAGTGAGGAGAAAACAGGAGTAAGAAAAAAAATAAGAGGAAAATGATTTATCAGATTTAAAAAAAAATCGCCGAGAATTTGTATAGTAGAAAGTTTGTTTATTTTAGGAATTAAAAAAAATGATATTCCTTAATCAGTAAAAAAATCAATAACCAAATTTGGTGTGTTTCTTAGTTATAAGGATGTCAAGGTGTATGCAAGATTTCAAATCTAAATAACATCTCATTTCTGAATTATAAGTCGACACGTACATACCAAACTTTCTTTTATATATATAGATGTGTGCTTAGTTGTTTTACAAACAAACACACAGACATACAGAATCTTTCTTTCATATAAATAGATTTATGGGGGGGGGAAATAAGATACATCTGACTCCAGATGGTTACACCCATTTTCTTTTAACCCTCTTCCTCCCACCCTTTTGTCAATGAATTAAAGTATGTTTATTGATTACTGAGCTCTCCTTATACAATGTCAACATGCAATTAAAAGAAGTTGTATAGGTAGTGCCGTTTTCTGTCAAGGTGTGTGGGAAAATCAATAATTGCACCTGTTTGACCCTTCTACACCCTATGACCTATACAAGAGAGAAACTGAATCTTTATTAATAGCGCCACAAAAACAATGTCATAACGACTAATTATATCAAAAGAAAACATTGGTAATATGCCAGAGAATAGCAAGTATGGTGATACAGAAGAAACAAATCATCGCATAAGAACAAGCATGACAGGGTGGGAAAGGGGATCCACTAGGAATTGTGCAAAAAAAAAAAAGTTCAACATACTGATAAATGGTATATGT
>CM042156.1:11291974-11299474 GCA_023376005.1 Doryteuthis pealeii
ATTTATGACTCAGAGTTTCACAATATATATCTTTAGGAAGTATTTTCAACCGTATCTGAGTCCTTGAAAATATACTATAATGACCGAATAGTTTGTAAGATTTGTGCCTCAGGGACATTCACAAACATGCTTGATTTAGCACCGAAAATCCCGTTTATTTATTTGCTTCCAACAATTGTCAGTAAAATACAATTAAAACAATCTACGAACAAATATACATTGACGCAAGAGTGCACATCTAATGTGTTTATCTGCTTGAGAGAGCAAATGTGTTTATGCGTGATTGTCTGTCTGTGCGTCTGTCTGTAAAGGTTGGATTAACTTATTAACATTGTCATTCTCAGTTCAGTCAAAAAGCCTATTTGAACCACTTAGCCATTTTTTTCTTCTTTTCTTTTTTTTTCTTTTTTTACTTATTTTTATTTGTTTACTTTTATATCTGTTTTTGTTTTTTATTTTTAAAAATTTTTTATTTATTTATTTTATTTTTTATTTTGTCGATGATTATTTCTTTTATCTACGTTTTTTTTGTATTTTATACTTACCTGTTACTTACCTATTTTCTTTCTTTTTTTTCTCTTCCAGGTGAGTACCTGCTACTGAAAATATTGGTGAGATGTCTTTTCTCTATTTCAATTGTCTATAACAATTTCAGTCGTCTACCTGATTCAATTGACACATTATAAACCTCATGGTCATCGTCATGGTAATGTTGCACGTGTGCAGCTGCTGCTGTTTAAATAATGATGATGATGATGATGATTACCTGCTAATTTATTCTGATTTCATAATAGGTGCAACACGTGTTTTGGATATTTTTTCCACACAAATAACATGAAAGATCTGTTTGAAAATGTTAACATGGATACCATTTTGTCTTTTTTAAGAGGAATAAAATATATTGAAAATTAGGAATCAGATATGAAATAGGCCCACAAAATTATCCACAAAACCTGTAAATATTGATTACCAAAACAAAATATTTGCCTGCAAACTATTCTTTACAAATTTATCTACAAATACAGGGATGCTGATAGCTTTTTAATTTAGTGTATCCTGGGAACGCATGTATTTCATTTGAATGAGTCTCCAGGAAATTTGATGGGTCCCAACTAAAGTTTCTTAATAAATTGTAGAGTCTGTCTATGAACAACTAAAGCCGTCTAACCCCTACCTTGTACCCCATAGCATGTAATTTATTTCCAAGGAAATATTGAAATGTATTTACAATAAGCTGGAAATGGTGGGGGAAGAAAAAAAAAGAAGGTACACATGGATGTGTTTGTGTTCCAGTTTTTTTTTTTTTTCAAGTTTAGTAGTAGTGAGAGTAATTAGGAAGGAAACTCGTAGAAATTATATTAAGGGTGTGTGGGTGGAAGGAGGTGAATTGGTAGGAAAAGTGTTAAAGGCATTTTAAAATGTGACTATTGTGTCAAAGGGCTGAAAGTACTTGGGATAAAAACTTTGGTGGACTAATCTATGGATTCCATCCAAATGTAAAAAAAAAAGTTGGCCAGAAAGCTTGAAAAGATCGTTAAAAAAATTGTTAAACAGGAGACGTGCCTTTTGTTTAATTCTCCGTGTATAAATGAAAGATTGCTGCCCAAATACACACACACACACACACATATATATATTATGGACTCTCTTGTCGATTTTCGATGCATGAGGGTTCACACACACAATGACATCCACACAGAGATTGTTATAGTGGTGAAGGCTTTGTTGGACCATCCACACTTTTTGCAAGTTATAGGAAAGAATTGGTGCATCAAGGGTTGCCACAAACCCGATCAACGACGATCTCAGGAATTTTGAATTCAGAGTTACTAGACTTACCAAGCTGAAGAGCAGTCTGCCTACTATTTCTGACGAAACTGTTGGTATTTCACATAGTGCTAATACCCTTGGGAAAGGTATGAATCCATATATTCTCCCTCCAGCTATGGGTTATATATATTGGATGGTTCAACACAAGCCTTCACCACTATAAACAAATCACTGTGTGGGTGTTCATTGTATGTATGAATGCTCATGCCTCGAAAATCGACGAGAGAGTCCATAATATATATATATATTAAACATTTTTTGAAAAAACAAATGATGTTATTCATTTCAAAAAATGTTTAATTTATACTGTCGGATTCATTTCCATTTACTTCATATATATATATATATATATATATATATATATATGTGTGATGCTGATAGCTTTTTGATTTAGTGCGTCCTGGGACCCATATATTTGCTTTGAATGTTTTACATATTGAAGTATTTAGCAATAGCTCTTAAGCATTGTAATAATTAAATTATCATACTGTGGTATATCCACAGGTCAGCTTGTGGAGGATTTGAATAAATCCGACAAAATGTAGTTGAGAATAGAGGAAAATATGGATAAAACAGCATAAATTTAGTGGATATTTTGCCTATCCCTACACACCAACTCACTCATCAGTTCCTCACCCCTCACCCATTCACCTTTTCACTATAAAAATAAATGTATGAGTACCTATGTTCAATAAATCTGACGAAGCTTCATTCAATATGAGGCGAAATATCCACTAAATTTATGCTGTTTTTGTGCTGTTTTATCCACACTTTCCTCTATTCTCAACTAAACACACACACACACACACATACATATACATATATATATATATATATATATATATATATATATATATATATATATACATATACACACATGTAAGACCTTTAGTATAGAGGAATATTTCTTTTCTCCTTAGATTAGTTTTGTGCTGTTTTTATCCACACTTTCCTCTATTCTCAACCACACACACACACACACACACACACACACATATATATATATATATATATATATACACACACACATGTAAGACCTTTAGTATAGAGGAATATTTCTTTTCTCCTTAGATTAGTTTTGTGCTGTTTTATCCACACTTTCCTCTATTCTCAACTACACACACACACGCACGCACACACACACACACACACACATATATATATATATATATATATATATATATATATATATATATACACACACACATGTAAGACCTTTAGTATAGAAGAATATTTCTTTTCTCCTTAGATTTGCCTAGGAATTTTGCAAGAGACTTAAAATCTACCAATAGTCTATTCAGTTTTGTTGAAAACTTTCCAGACACCCTTGGGAATAAATGCAGGAACATGCTGTGATTGATTTTACACCTCTATGCACCCCCCTCACCACCCACCCAGACAAACATTTTATATATATATATATATATATATATATATATGCCAGACACTCACGCACATAAATAATGTGCATTTTCATTCTTCCGTTCACACCTCATGTCCTAAAAGTTATATAGAAATTTTGTGATGCCGTAATTGACTGACTAGTCTCCAGAGACCATTTAGTGCTCAATATTTTTGGCCTTGTGCCAGGATACACTAAGCTGTGAAAATCAAATTTCAAGAGGCTTGTTTTGGTTAGTCGGTAGAACACACCAACTACACCTCAGTTAAAAAAAAAAAAAAGCAAGTAAAGTCGTCGGAGCGGCCTAAAGTCAGTATCAGCCAATCAACGAGGGAGTCTTCCCCTTTTCACTAGCGCTAGACCAAGGAGATTGTTTTTGCATCTGAGGTTGAGTGCCGCACCTACCATCAGCTCCTCTTTAGTGCACAGATCCCTGTGCTACTCATATGCTGGGTTGGTGAGGGCCAGTATCGAACTAGGAACCTTATGGTTTCTATCCGAACGCTCTACCAATTGAGCTAATCCGGCCCAGTAGATGGATAAAATCCACCCAATGGTGCCACCTGTTGGCCATGAATAGTGATCTGTGATACTTAAGGATGGTATCCTGGTGGCTGAGGTGCTAGAAGGCAGTGGCTGAGGGTCTACATGCCCTGGAATGACGTTAAACTCTATCTGATGGTGAGGTTCCATTTCTGGAGGTTTGGGGAATGTGGAGCACCCCTTCATCACCATGGCTCCCTGGTCACTCTGACCCAGAGTGGGGTACCTGTTAGGGTCCATCTATGGGTTAAATAGAAAAACATGAATTTATAAACAAAATTGTAATATGTATTAAGAATGAATTTATTTCACAGCTTTGTCATTAAATGACCCGCCGAGTTGATATGCCATAAAGAACAAACCAAACCAAACCTGGTGGCTGAGCAGTTCATGACATGCAACACTTTACTTTGACCCTTGCTTAGGCTAGATGGGCAGGCAGAGAGCTTCCTTCTGATCAATTTGCTGGGCACACCAAGCCAAAGCGCCTATATGATTGTCCCAAGCGGGAAGCGCGTGGTGTAATGGTTAAAGTCATGGGAAATGGACTTGTCACCCCAAGTTCAAATTCTGGACGTGTAATTGCATTTCACTTAGCGCTAATACCCTTGGAAAAGGTATGAATCCTACTCTCCCTCCAGCTATGGGTAAATAGTAGGGCAGACTGGCTCTTTAACCTTAGTTGGGCAACCAGTCTAGGAGAAGGAAAACCTGTTAAAACTTCCGTTTGAGGTGATCACTATTAGAATTAGTCCTAATTAGTGATCTATTTCACTAATTTAAAAAATTCATTTTTTTTTTTTTTTTACTTTTGTCATTTCGTTTTTTTCTTCCTTAAAAGTTCCTCATGATAATGTTCAGCTGAAAGAGTTCTGTCTATTAGTTCTTTGAGTTGCTGGTAGGAAGCTGGAATCGGTGAACCATTCTTGTCATGTTTGTCATAATAGATTTTATGCGTTTCTCTATCTGTGATTTCTATGTGATTCTGCGAATTCTCCTAGGTATGAAAATACACACTTTATTCCTGATATTAAAAAAAAACAAACAATTGTTTCTTTTGTGTTTTTCTTCCTTCTTTTCGGAACGTGTTTGTTTCCCCTTCAGACGTAAGCGGAAACGTTCTTATCGGATATTCTTTTCAAGATTTTTTTGCATTTTCTCATGTATTTCTTTTTTAACACAAATTCAATTTTCTCCCCTCCCTCCCTCTATCGTTTCCAAGCCCCTCTCTCTTATCTTTACCCTCCCCGCTCTCTTATCTTTCACCCCACTCTGTATATATTTCCCTCCCCCTCCCCCTCCCACTATCTTTCACCTACTCTCTCTGTATATTCCCTCTCTCAATCTATCCCAAGCCCCCCCTCTCTTATGTTTCCCTTCCTTCTATCATTCCCCCTCCCCATATCTTTCACTCACCCTCTATATTTCCCTGCCCCTCTCTCTGTATCTTTCACCCCTCCTCTCTCTGTATCTTTCCCTCCCTCTCTATATTTCCCTGCTCCTCTCTTTGTATCACTTTCACTCCCCCTCTCTGTATCTTTCACCCCCTCTCTCTTTATTTCCCTCTCCTCTCTCTATTCCTCATCTTTTTCCCCTCTTTCTCTATGTTTCTCTCCCTTTCTCTATCTTTCTCCCCCTTCTATCATTCCCCTTTCTGTATTTTTCACCCTCTCTCTTTTTATGTTGCTCTCTCTCTCTCCCCCTCTCTAAAAGCACCTTCAAACCGCTAAGAAAAAGATATTTAAAAGCTGGGGGTTTAAAATATTTACAATTACTTGTTGATAAAAAAACTTGGGTGAGGGGGCTGTCAAAATATTGCTTACATATTGTGTTAACTTGTCGATAAAAACACCTTCAAACCGCTATACGGTTCATAACTAGCATGGTTCACTTTTATCAGCAGGCACCGCCTTGCGTATTTTTGGGCAGGAGGCTGGGATGACAGCATCCGAAAATCACCTGTTGCAGTAATTAAAAACATAATGTCTATTGACCATTTTACCTAAGTTTGAGTCTTATGTAGTGCTCAATATTTTTGCCCTTGTGCCAGAATATGTTAAACTTAGTAGATAAGTAAAATCACATTTCACTCAAATGGGAGCAATTTATATGTATGATATATATATATATATATATATATATATATATATATATATATATATATATATATATTTAAAATAGAAATTAGAAGACAATGCAATGGAATAGGTTATGAAAATGATGTTTATTTACCTGTTTCCTAAATATTTTCGGGATAAATCCCATCTTCAGAGGTTTTAGAAGTACTTGTGTTTTTTTTAGTACTTATCTTACAGCGCTGGTGTAAATGTTTGTTGTTTATTAAGTTCAATAAAGGAACGCTGGATGTTTGAAAATGTTCGGGTTTTTCATATATATATATATATATATATATATAGGAGCTATGGGGAGTGTATAGTATTTCATCATCATTACTCCCAGGTCCACCCTGAGCTAGAGTGGTAGTACCTGTTAGGGTTCCATATATGGGTTAAATAGATAAAAAATGAGTATTGAAAAATATGTTTTTTGTGTCGTCAGTAAAGGTGGCCAATTACTCACACACAAAGAGAAGAAAGAGATATGTAATAATAGCGAATAAGAGTCAGTCAAATAATTGGTAATAGTATATTTATTTGATAGGAATTCATATACATACTAAAAAACCGACAGCTAATTTATAAGATAGATACAACCATTTTTTACGCTCTAGAGAGTAGGAGGAATAAAACTGAAAAAATTTGAGTTTGAAAAAAAAAAATTGAATACCCATTCTTGATACTTTTGCATTAAATAACCCACAAAGGTTGATATGCCATTAAACAAAGAAAACAAGCCAAATTAATGATATTAAAGACTGATAGAACCATATCCAATTATTTGGTTATCTATGGAGGACAGACAAACAAACATTTCTTAATTATTAATATAGATTTTTAAAACTCACTTGACATTGCTTTCTGTAGATAAGATGTTACTACCTAGGTATGTGAAAACAAACCAAATCAATAATATTACAGACTGATAGATCTATATCCAATTGTTTGGTTATCTATGGAGGACAGACAAACAAACATTTCTTAATTATTAATATAGATTTTTAAAGATCACTTGAAAGATCAATACATTTTTATAGGGTTTTATTTTTTAACATTTTTTTCCAATCTTTGAAAACTATCTCCCCTCCCCCTTTTTCTGATGAAGAAAAAAATGAGTTTGAAGATTGGACATTATTTTCTGAGTTTCATAAAATTGAATGTAATAATTTCTTGTGATAATTCCTTTTAACAAGATTGTCTCTCTTGAGTCCCACGGAATTGGGAAAAATTTCTCATTAACATATTATTAACAAAATTTGCTGTTTTTATTTTCTTTTTTTTTCAAATATTGCTTTTAATTCCTATCTGTACTTTCCTGAAATTAATAATAAGAATAAGAATAAGAATAATACACTTCATTTTCTCTCAAAAAAAGAAGGAGAAAGAAAAAAGGAAGAAGTAAGAAAAAAAGGAAGAAAAGAAAAAAAGGAAGAAGTAAGAAAAAAAGGAAGAAAAGGAAGAAAGAAAAAAAAGGAAGAAAGAAAAAAAAAGAAAAAAAAGGAAGAAAGAAAAAAAGAAGTAAGAAAAAAGAAAAGGAAGAAAGAAAAAAAGAGAAGAAAAGAAAAAGAAGAAAGAAAAAAGAAAAAAGAAAAAAAGGAAGAAAGAAAA
>CM042156.1:11304474-11314474 GCA_023376005.1 Doryteuthis pealeii
AAATTAATTAGTTAATAATTAATGAATTTTATGCGGGCATATATGTTCAAATGTAAGGTTAAACAAATCGAGAAAATGTCAATCCCTGAATAGTCCCTGAATAGGTCGAAATGTACATTCAGTACAAATTTTGGTTAGATTTTTAAAAAATTTGTATACATCAAAATCTAATGAAAACATGTCAAAATCGGCCTGTTTTCACAATGTTTTTGTGCAAGTAAAAAAAAATCTAAAAAACTTATTGAGGACAGTCAGTCCACTGTTGATTTGAACAACAGCAACTGGCTAAGCACAACTGAAGTAGTGTCCAAGACAGTTGGTATTTATGGGAATCAAGAATAATCCATTCATGTATTTGGGTGATTCCATTCCTTGAGTTCTGATTGGCTGCTTGGTTTCTATGATGTTGTGGAGTTTCATAAATACCCTCTCATTCTGCAGTAGGGTTGCAACAAGATAGAATTGTATTAAGTTACGACTGCTTGTTGCAGTGTCTTACCAATTCGATAGTAATTAGATCTTAGCTTGATTATTCTACAAAACTGTTGTAGAAAACCTTAAAACTAATAAACTAATGTCCCAACCTTTGTTTCTAGCAAATTTTTATGGCATTGCATCATGCCTGATAGTTGGTACTGTAACGTGGCGGTATATTCACGGTACCAAAATGGATATACGTAATGTTCTAATATCGATATATGTTGTATAGCGGGTCTTGTCAACGTGCCTCCAAATTCACGACACTAAAAAGGTGTTCGGCACGTGGCGGTCATCTTGTCGATAAAAAAGTACAACGCGAGAAATATATCGTCACAAGCTGCTTAGCTTTTATTTCCCGGGCTAGTCTCGTGGGTTGTTTTGGAGAGGAGGAAAGGCAGAGAGAAAGAGAGGACACTGTTAAATTACTGTAATCCCACCCTAGGACCAGAGGTCCGGTCCGTACCCTACGCGTCTGAAAGCAAAAAGAGGCCGGTAATTTTCTTCGTCGTTCCACGTCACCACGTGACTTCTGGTTCTGGTCAACACCCGAAACTTCTGGTTGACATTCAATTCTCCATTCGGGGGGTCACACCCCGGTCAAACTCACGACAACCTGTTTTTGTGTTCATCACTTTTTTTTTTTAAACCTTTACTATCTCTTATTTCTTCTTCCTCTCTTTTCTAATAGTAGTTCTCGCAAAACTCAGGAAAATCACCATCTCACTACAGTACATTCAAAACCTTTGGGAACATTTTAGAAACGTTGTTTTATTTTGATTTCATCTGAAGTTCAATAAAAGTTTCTTGAAACTTTTCCCTGAAAAAAAAAAAAAAAAAAAAAAAATTGTGTCTTTGTTTTTCTGTGAACTTTTCAGCACATTCTTGTAACTGGTCTTATATGTCATTAAAGTATCAGCTGAGTCTGTATTTTTCCCAGAAGCCGCAGACAACCAGTACTAATAGCTGCCCTAACACTATAATACTTTAATATTAAAAGTTACCGGGGAAGGATCTTGTACGTTATCTAATATTGTAGTTGGCACTCAAAAGGATTAGAAGTAATTTGCCAAGAAGTAAAAGACCTTCTGAGAGTTTAGTAAAGATTTCCTCTTTTCCAACATTGGTAAATTTCTAAGTGAATTCTATCAAGCGTGTACATTTTAGGAGTTAGATTTTTTTTTTTTTAAATTTTATTTTCCCTGGATTTCTTCTCTGAATAAATGAATGTTAATTTTCCTGTTTTCCATTCAGTCGCTACTTATTTCTATAGTTTTTGCAAGCAAATCTTCGGATAAAAACATCTCTGTCTCTTTCTACCAATTTCAATACGTTCCTTAAGTGGGTGTTAGTGCCCATAGTGTATTAACAAACGTGCTTGATTGTGACATCATAGTTAGCAAGTTTGAATCCTGGACTAGCTGTTTGTATTTCCTACAGCGTTAATACTCTTGGGAAAGGTATGGATCCAACTATTCTCCCTACAGCTTGGAGAAGGAAAACTCTGAATTCAGACCTATTAAACTCCACTACTTATTTTTATAGTTTTTTTTGCTGATAGCTTTTTATTTTAGTGCATCCTGGGATGCACATATTTGCGTTAAATGAGTCCCCGGGAAAATTTATGGGTCTCAACTAATAAATTATAGGCTTTTTTATTTATGATTTGGGGAAACAACTAAAGCCTTCGAATTCATAGCTTGTAACCTATCCTGTGTAATTCATTTCTAAGAAACTATTGAAATGTATTTATGTACAATACTGTTAATTGTTATTCTGTGTTACTTTCACCCTTAGCCAGGATTGAACCTGCAGTCTGGAAATGACTGTTACAGATTGTTAACTATTGGACAGTGGAACAGTCAAACACCTCCTCAGCTTAATGGACTCTTCCTGGCAGTAGTGGCAGTAATTATTTAAGCTGTTATAGTGGGTTCATTGGAGAACTAGTAACTGCATGGTTAGGCTTGGCCAGTCACATTGCTCAAACCAATTGTTGACTGTCTAACTGACTTACTTCAATAATTTACAGTTAGCTTAATATGGTGAGGGAAGAAAACAGAAAAACACTGGGACGGACGGATACAATTTTACTACGTCCTTTTAGATTTTTGTGCATCAGGGACGCAGGATGTGTCCTCTATCAGCATCCAAGTTAATTTTCGGATAGAAATATCTCTGTCTCTTGCTACCAATTTCGATACATTCCTTTAAGTGGGAGTTAGTGCCTGTAGCATTGTAACTAATGTGCTTGACTGTGAATTCATGGTATGCAAGTTCAAATCTTGGACAAAGCTGTTTGCATTTCCCATAGTGCTAATATCTTTGAGAAAGGTATGAATCCAAATATTCTCTCTCCAGCTATGGGTAAATAGTAGGGTGTTGGAGTTATTTTGATATAAGATGTGCTCTAATTACCCACCTAGATTTATAGACTAGCCAAGGTCACGTCATTGACTCTTGCAACCAATCACTAGCAATACTACTGGCCTGATAGAATACTTAACCCCCCCCCACATTGGTCAATAATTCAAATTGCACTCTTTGAGGACGCACATAGGATTGCTGAATCTTTACCAATTCTCAGGAAGGACTTATATGATTACCAGAGTAACAAAAGGATTCATTATCGAAGGACTCTATACCAGTAACTGAGAACACTTTAGTAACCAAAGGATTCATTATCGAAGGACTCTATACCAGTAACTGAGAACACTTTTGTAACCAAAAGGATTCATTATCAAGATGATGCTTAAGGATAGAACCCAGGTGGTTGAGCAGTTCATGACTTGCAATACTCGATTTGGCCCTTTCTTGGGCTAGATCGGTGGTTGGAGAGGCCCCCTCCAATCAATCAGCTGGTCACATCAAGCTTTAGCACCTATATGATTGCCCCAAGGCGGTGGCTGCGGGTCTACATGTCCTGGCAATGATGTTAAACTCTATCTGATGGTGAGGTTCCTGTTTTGGAGATTTGGGGAATGGGGAGCACCCCTTCATCACCATTGCTCCCTGGTCCACTCTGACCCGAAGTGGTAGTACCTGTTAGTGTCCCATCTATGGGTTAAATAGAAAAATGTATTTATAAAAAAAAAAATTGTGTATCCATTAAGAATTAATTTCAAAACTTAATCGGCATTAAATGACCCACTGAGGTTGATATGCCGTAAAACAAACCAAACCTAACCAATCTATCTGATAGTGAGGTTCCAGTTTTGGAGATTTGGGGAATGTGGAGCACCCCTTCATCTGGTCCCTAGTCCACTCTGACCCGGAGTGGTAGTACCTGTTAAGGTCCCATCTATAGGTTAAATAGAAAAATTTATATATGAAAAAAAAATTGTGTATCAATTAAGAATGAATTTATTTCAAAACTTAATCAGCATTAAATGACCCACTGAGGTTGATATGCCGTAAAATAAAACAAACCAAATCTAAAAGAATATTCAAAGGGGTGACAAGACTTTCGGACCATGCTCTATGTATTTACCTACTTAGAGATCTTTCTTTATCTACCTGACTCTATTCATAGGTATCTATCTCATTGATACACATCTTTTTATTTTCTTTTACTTATCTTTGTCTACTCACTTCCAACACTTTTATAAGCAACCAATTTCTGTTTGCAAACTCTTCTATTTCTTTTTTTCCATTTTTCTCCTTTTGTCGTTCGTGTTACGTCTCAACATAATTCTTCATGACAGTTTTCTATTTATTTCTCATGACAAAACTTCTTTTTTTTTAAATCTTTAAAAAAAAATCTATTTCTGGATAACAAAACCGTTTCCTTCTTTCTCTCTATCTGTTGCCCCTCTCACTCTCTCTCTCTTTTTCTTTCTCTCTCTTTCTTTCTATTTCTCTTTCTTTCTCTCTCTGTCTTCAATGATCATCTATCTGCCTTGTATTTTTTTTTTCATGAAACATTGTTTTTATTTAAAAAATCTATTTCTGAATAACAAAACCGTTTCCTTCTTTCTCTCTATCTGTTGCCCACCCCTCTCTCTTTCTCTCTCTTTCACCCCCCTCTCTCTCTACTATCTCTCTCACACTCTCTCTCTCTATTTCTCACTCTCTCTCACTTTTCTCTCTCTCTCACACACTCTCTCTCCCTTTCTCTCTCTCTCCTCTCTCTCACTTTCTCTCTCTCTCTCTCACTCTCTCTCTCTTTTTTCTCTCTCTGTCACTCTCTCTCTCTCTCTCTTTCTCTTTCTCTCTCACTCTCTCTCTCTTTCTCTCACTCTCTCTCTCTCTTTGAATGACCATCTATCTGTTCTTTTGTTTCTATTTCTGGATAACAAAAACATTTCTTTCTTTCTCTCTTTCTCCCCCCCTCTCTCACACTCACTTTCTCTCTCTCTCTCACACTCTCTCTGAATGATCATCTATCTGCCTATCTATTTTTGTTTTTCTTTATAAAGCATTGTTTTATTTTGATTTCTCTTGCTGTGTTTTTTCATCTCCTGTCTAAAAGAGTCTCGAGCAAATTTGCTTCTGGCACCAAAGAAATGGTGAAACAGTTCAGATGTAAAAAAAAAAAAGACACGTTACCAAGTGGCATAAGCTGTTATCAACGATTATGAATACTACAACATCTTTCTAATTATATCAGAGCATTTTTTGTGCTTATATAGAATATGTTGCTTTCAAGTTCTTTAGATCAAGAGCTAGATAGACAAATCTGATCTATGTCTCTACCTATCTATCTCTCTTTCTATGTTTCTTCCTATCTATCGCTCTCTCTTTTTATTTTTCTTACTATCTATCTATCTCTCTTTCTTACTTATCTATCTACTATCTATCTATCTCTCTTTCTATGTTTCTTATTATCTATCTATCTCTCTTCTATGTTTCTTTATTATCTATCTATCTCTCTTTCTATGTTTCTTATTATCTATCTATCTCTCTTTCTATGTTTCTTATTATCTATCTATCTCTCTTCTATGTTTCTTACTATCTATCTATCTATCTTTCTATGTTTCTTACTATCCTATCTATCTATCTTTCTATGTTTCTTACTATTCTCCCTCTATCTTTCTATGTTCTTCTATCTATCTCTCTTTCTATTTTTCTTACTATATGTCTATCTCTCTTCTATGTTTCTTACTATCTTTCTCTCTCTTTCTATGTTTCTTACTATCTATCTATCTCTCTTTCTATGTTTCTTACTATCTATCTATCTATCTCTCTTTCTATGTTTCTTCCTATCTATCTATATATCTCTCTTTCTATGTTTCTTACTATCTATCTGTCTGTCTATCTATCTATATATTTAAAGTAAAGTCGACGGGGTGGCCTAATGTCGGTATTAGCCAGACAGCGAGGAGGTCTATCCCCTTTTCACTAGCGCTAGACCAAGGTGATTGTTTTTGCATCTTTTCCTCACTTTACTGCACAGATCCGGTGCTACTCATATGCTGAGTTGGTGAGGGCTAGTATTGAACCAGGAACCTTACGATTCCAAGGCAAGTGCTCTACCAATTTAGCTAAACCGGCCCATATATATATATATATATTTACTAAGTCATCCACAGACACGTGTTTTGGCGTTTCACGCCTCTTCAGTGTCACTAGACACAACAACTATCCTTGGCTAGGGTCGAACTCCGACTGACTGTTTGCCAGCCTGATTTCTTATCCCCTCGGCCACTGACAGCTGCTGTAGCGGGGCTGGTGTTTAAACTGTTAAATATATAGATTTGTTTATATATTTTACGATCACCGAGAGATCTAGTTTGCGAGCAAACGATCATTACTTATATGCTTAGTAGTGAAAGTTAATGTGTGTTTCTTCCTATCTATTTATCTATTAAAACATCCATCAATTTCTTCACCCCTTAATACATCCTGATGAAGGTTTAATGAAACCGAAACGTTTAAGCGTCGATAAATAAATTCATCTCATTTTTGGAACACTTGTTTTTTCAAATTTCTTGATATTGTCGGATTTATTTCCATATTTACTCCCATATATATATATATATATATATATATACATATGTGTGTGTGTAAAATGAAACTGGAAGTGAATCTGATAGTACGTTGAAAAAATGAATAAAAAAGGTTCAGCTTATATGCCAAGCGGTGAAATTTCAATTAATGTCCCTTCTACAGAGCTCTACCGAGTTGGGAGCATATTGCATACTTGAAGATTAACAATTCACCTTGATTTTGTAAAAGAAGCAAACTTAAAACTTTTCTTTTTTTTTTAGGTAAATAATCTCTTTTTATCTTGTGCAGATTATCATCGAGCACAGTACTTTGCCTGAAAACCCAGTGCCAGAGATATTTTTCAACTCACCTACGATGACACCTGATATTTTTCTCCACCTGTCACGTTTACATGTCACTTAGTGCATTCACGTGTAATCATATTTGATAAGCTGTCAAGCCTTTTTGCCAGCGACCTTTCCGTCTTCAATTTGACACTTCACTGACCTTTCCATATATGTGTTCAAGGTTGGTGATTTGGACCAAGTTTGGCACAAGGCCTTCTGCTATGAGTGCCACTCTGAGCAATTACGCTATGGGTAATTCCATGTCGAATTTCTAGGAGTTGGGAAGCTCTAGAACTCAATTTACAGACAAAAATAGGTTATAAAAAGTTGCGAACCCGCTCAAATCTGGAGAGCTAAGAATTGACATAACTCCGCCAATTTTTTGAAATTGGAAGCTCAAATTTTGGGGATTGTCTAATGTTAACATAGTCCACACTCGGACAAAATTTCAGAAAAATTGAAGGGGATGGGTGACATGGCCTGGATGATTTGACATGGAATTATCCCTTATATATTGTTAGTACATCCAGCCTGTTTAGCTCAGTCAGTAGAGTGTCTGTCTGGGAACCTCAAAATTCCTGGTTCGATACAGCTGATGGCAGCTGTGGCGCTCCACCTCAGATGCAAAAAAAAAAAATTTCCTTGGTCTAGTGCTAGTTAAAATTGGATAGACTCCCTCACAGTCTGGCTGATACTGACTTTAGGCCACCCAGTGAGGATCAAACTCGCTAACACTGATCTGCTAGCCTAGACATTTCATTGTAGTCATTTAGTAAGATTGTCTTGGTTTATCACGAGGCCACATGTATTGGGCACCCAGTGAGAATCAAACTCACTTACAATGCTCTGCTAGTCTCGCCTTTTTATTGTAGTCATTTACTAAGATTGAATTAGTTTAGCACAAAGGCTAGACATATGGGGCACTCAGTGAGAATCGAACTCACCAACAATTCTCTCCTTGTCTAGCCTTTTCATAGTAATCATTTACTTAGATTTGTTTTTTTAGCACAAGGCCAAAAGTATAGGGCACCCAGTGAGAATCAAACTCACTTACAATGCTCTGCTAGTCTTGCCTTTTCATCATAGCTATTTACTAAGATTGACTTAGTTTAGCACAAAGGCTAGACATATGGGGCACCCAGTGAGAATCGAACTCACTGACAATGATCTTCTAGTGTGGAGAGGTTGGTAAATATGTAAATTGTATCCTTCCTTTCTTTCACTACCCCTTTATCTTGCTTTTATATATATATATATATATATATATATATATATATATATATATAAGGGCCGGTTTAGCTCAGTCGGTAGAGTGTTTGGCTAGGAATCCCAAGGTTCCTGGTTCGATACTGGCCCTCGCCAACTCAGTGTATGAGTAGCACAGGGATCTGTGCAGTAAAGTAAGGAGCTGATGGTAGGTGTGGCGCTCCACCTCAGACGCAAAAACAATCTCTTTGGTCTAGCACTATTGCTAAGGGGATAGACTCCCTCACTGATTGGCTGGTACCGACATGAGGCCACCCCGACGATTTTACTTTTTTACTTTATATTTACCAACTCCATTGCATAAGCAGGATGTGACACAAGGTCAATTTTTAAGTGGAGTTTAATAGGTTTTCAATTTAGAGTTTTCCTTCTCCTAGACTGGTTACCTCGCCAAGGTTAAAGAGCCTTGCCTGCTCTACTATTTGCCCATAGCTGGAGGCAGAGCAGTTGGATGCATACCTTTCTCAAGGGTATTAGCACTATGTAAAATGCAAACAGCCTCGTACTGGATTTGAATTCGGGTCGACAAGTCCATTTCCTATGACTTTCACCATTACATCACGCACTTTATGTATATATGCCATTTTGATTGTCTTAGCAGCAGAGTTACCTCCCCCTTTTTTTTGTTTTTCCTTCATTTTTTTTTTGTACTATATATATTTTAAACATTGCTTTTCAAAAAGATCACTACATGATTCCACAGGAAATGGTTTTTGGTAAGAATTAATCCGGTTTCTTGTTAACCAACCTGCGATTGTACTTTATTTTCTGCATTCATTTTTTTTTTTTTTTTAATTTTCTTTTCTTTTAAAGATTTGTTCAAGAAAATATTCCATCTGTAAGCCACTGCTCATTACCATTCTCGGCTCCAACAAATTCCTCATGTCTTTTTCCTGAATTCAGTACTCTTGTAATGAAATTAGATGAGAGTTTGCCGCCAGCCTTTGTTGGGACGTTGGTAATTCTCTTCGACATTTATATAGACAACAAGGTTTATCTTTTCTCTTTTATGTTTTAGTGTTTGTCTTTGTTGTTCGATGGTGGTGATGGTGGCTGTTTGCTTGTATTTTATTAGGGTGAGGGTGGTGGTTTATCAGACAGCGCCGGGAAAATACAAAGAATAAGATAAAATGAAAGATAATGAGGTAAATTCTAGGAAAATAAAACCCGAAAGAAACAAAAACCATTAACCCTTGTCCTGCGTTTCTTCTTCGAGCTGATTAATGTAATTTAATGGTGGTTTGCGAATTGGTAAATAACTCAAGTAAATATATGTGTGTGTGTGTGTGTGTGTGGAAAGTATATAAAAAATGGAATCAAATTCGACAGTATAAGGTGTAGATAAAGAAAAACAATAGTATTATCGTGCTAACAAGCACCTGTTTCAAATTTAAATAAAAATAAATCTTATTATAATGGAGATTGTGGCTTTGTCTGTCTGTAACCGAAACTATATTACTATACAAGTCACAATTCCTTTAGTTATTTACATCATATTCTCCATGATTTTATTTTTATTTAAACCTCAATTATTAATAAAATTGTTTTACATTACTTACACTGTTGACCATATCTACATAGTATTTACTGCGTACCCCACTTGCACGGGTCAGGCACAAAGTCCCTATTAACGTGGGACCACCCACAAGCCGAAGCTCATGGAGTGGCAGGTGAAAAATTGCGTCGATCCCGTCGGCATTCCCCCTCAAGGGGGGCGCCTCAGGCACTGGGCAATAAACCCAGCCCTGCCCCTTTAAATCGAGGGGGCAGGTGTTGCCTGGGGGGATGGCCCCCTAGGATCGACGCCGTTAATTATATCAATGGTCCAGAGGCCGAAGCCACTGTTGACCATATCTACATACTAATAACATGCAATTGTAATTATATATACAAAAAAATAGCAGATTACAGTGTGAATGGGAAGGCTAATTTGCATATTGATCTTAAAAAATTGATTTTGATAAATATATGCTTAGTATTAT
>CM042156.1:11321974-11336974 GCA_023376005.1 Doryteuthis pealeii
ATATTTGTGTGTGTATGTGTATATATGTGTGTGGTATGTATGTTTATATATGTGTGTATGTATGTTTATATATTTGTGTGTGTATGTGTATATGTGTGTGTGTATGTATGTTTATATATGTGTGTATGTATGTTTATATATTTGTGTGTGTATGTGTATATATATGTGTATGTATGTTTATATATTTGTGTGTGTGTGTATATATATATATATATATATATGTATGCGTGGATAGTGTGTGGTGTAATGGTTAAAGTCATAGGAAATGGACTTGTCGCCCTGAGTTCAAATCCTGGTAATTGCATTTCCCTTAATACTAATACCCTTGGGAAAGGTATGAATCCTACTCTCTCTCCAGCTATGGGTAAATAGTAGGGCAGACTGGGCTCTTTAACCTTGGTTAGGCAACCGGTCTAAGAGAAGGAAAACTCTGAATTCAAACCTGTTGAACTCCGCTTAAGAAATTGACCTTGTGTCGCATTCTGGTCATGCGGAGGGGTTGGTAAATATATATATATGTGTATGCATGTATATAAAAACAACATACTGACCATGTGCTTATGTCCTCTTCTCTCTCCTCTCTCCTTTGTGCTGACATATTATATATTAGAAGCTGCCCAGAATCCTTACAAAGCAGCACTGGTTTAGAAAAATACAAGACACATGTACTTATACTAAGTCATAACTTAGAAAATTAAAAGGCGCCCACACATATGTACGTATGAATGTGCGAGCTTATAGATATAGGTACGCAGTCTGTTAGCAAAGAGCGGATGAGTTCACAGTTTTGTTTTACAGCATATCAAACTTTTTGGGGTCATTTAATGCGAAATCAAGCCATTTTGATATCTGATTGCTTACAGTACCTGCTGTTGCTTAAATGGTCACCCATCGAAATATTGAACAAGCTCATGACTGCTTAACTTTGGTGATCTAACGCGAACTGGTACTTTCAGCGTGACTTGACCGTAAGTTTTTAGAATTACTGACTGAAATCAAGATAGGTGGAGGGAGTCATCATGGTGTAGTGGCTAATGTGCTGGACTTCAACATTGTAGTAAGCGAGTTCAAACTCCAATTAGGCTATTACATTCACTTTCAATACCCTTGGGAAAGGTATGAACCTCCTCATCCCTCCAACTATGGGTTACATAGTACTGCAACTGTGCTTCTATAAGAATAGTTTTGGCATTAAACCTAACGAAATAGAGTTGCTCCCCTTGATCAGTAGGGAGCTGTTTGTAAACAAACAACCGGGAGTTTACGGTGAAAAGCAAAAGGTGTTTCTTTCAAAACAGCTCACCCCTGGGGTGCTTAATGGTTACATGGTCCAACATCTTTTGGGACCCAGGCAAGCTAAATATATTTAACTAAAAACATCGAATGCCTATGAGAGGGGCCACCCGAGTAAAATAGGATTAAAAGGGGCCCCTAGGTAAAAAAAGGTTGAGAACCATTGATCTATATTAGCTATCCTTGTGTAATACTTAGCAAGATTAACTTGATGACCATTACATAAAGATGAACCTTTTTCTTGTTAATATCATTTATGGCCATTTTTAGGCTGCAGGTGAGAGCACTTTACAGTGGAGATCCCTGGTAGCATAAAGTTTAATCAGTGTTGTGTAGTATCCTGTTAGGTACAGAACTAACGAAAATAGAGTTGCTCCCCTTGATCAGTAGGGGGCCGTTGGGAACCTCAAAGTGGGGGTTTCCATGATGTCACTTTTGCATTGGGTTTGTATGATGGAGAACAAGAAAGGAAAAAGAGCAAGACATTGTCTTGCCTGCCGGGATTGAACCCGCGTCCGCCTGTATGCAAAAACAAATGCGATTTAGGCACTAGATGGACGCGAGGTTCGACAGATGTGCCTGGATGTTTGGGTAATATGCCATTAAATAACCAAAGCGAGCAGGGTGACAAGCAGAGAAGCTTTCGGCTTACGTGAGACGCCAGTGAGAAAATATTATTTTGACGACGGGCGACGGATTTTTAGCTGCTGGTCGAAGACTGTGTTGACCAAAAGTTTTGCCTGTGAGAAGACAGTGAACTCACTTCTTTTTGGTCCCCGCCTGAGCACAAACTTGTTGAAGCAAATATCTATTTTCCTCCTCTTCTATAGTTTGGTACCGAGTGGACACATGTGCACAGCACAGTTGAACTAGTTAAGTCATTTTTAGGGTAGAAGTATTCTCTACCCTGTGTTAAATAAAACCTTGTTAATTTTACAACAACCTGGTCTTGCATTATCATTCAGTCTTCTGTATTTTATCTGTATGTAAAAACATAACACCCATGAAGACAGATATGTTATTAAACATAGACACCAAAACAAACTATAAATCATGAAGGGGTTAATATGTCCAATAATATTTCTGTCTGTTATTCATTAAATGGAGGCATTTGTTTGTACAGAGTTAAAATTTATGGAAAGAAATTCTGTAAAAAAAAAGTTTGCTACTTTTAAAAAAATTCCCCTTATTTATTGAATTGCTCTTTCTCTCACTCTCTTACATACATATATATATATATATATATATATATATATGTGTGTGTGTGTGTGTATGTGTGTGTGAGAGAGATCAATTCAGTATGCATATCTATATGTGAGAACAAATAAATATATATGTGTGTGTGTGGAAAAATAATTATTTTGCTCTTTTCTAAAAATTCCCCTTATTTATCTCTCTCTTTCTCTCTCACTCACTCTCACATACATACATACACATATATATATATATAATATATATATATATATATATATGTGTATATGTATGTATGTATGTGTATACATGTGTGTGTGTCTATGTGGGAGCAATTCAATATGTATATACATATGTAAAAGCAATCCAATGTGTGTGTGTGTGTGTGTATGAATGTGTGTTTATTTATATTTTATATATATATATATATATATATATATATATATATATGAGTGTGTGTGTGTGTGTGTAAGAACAATTCAATATATGTGTGTGTATATATATATATATATATATATATAATATATATATATATATATATAAAATCTTCAAGGGACTGCATGTATTCTTTGAAAAAAATGTTGGTATCTATGGGAACAAAAAAGTTATTCTGATATTAAAAAATATTTTTCCAATATATGGAAATGAAGATATTTGTGTGAATTCTTTTTCAGTTGTTCGAACTTTTTATCATGATAAAAAGAAATCAATAGAAATAGAATATGATTATTGAAATTTAACCCTTAGAAGCCAGTGTTCCTAATACCAGTGGGATGACGGCTGAAAACGGAATTTGTTGGTTGGTTTTTACTGTAGAATTTTTTATTAGGGGATCAGTATCAATTATATCTTAGATATTATTCTTTTGATATAATGATAATAAATGATTCCAACAATCATTATATCATAATTTGTGGTATTAAGGTCCTAAATGATTTAGGATGATTAAAATAGTCATTGTATTATGATCATTATATCTTAAACATTAAGCTTAATGACATAATGGTCATATGATCATTATAATAGTCATTGTTTTTTATCATTATATTGTAGTCATTGCTTTGTGAACATTTTATCTTGAACATTATGATTTACGGTATAATGATCATAAATGGTTTTATGATTTTTTATAGAAATCATTACTTTATGATAATCATAATAGTTATTGCTTTATGACCATGATATCTTAAACATTAAGCTTAATCATATTACGGTCATAATTGGTTTTATGATTATTATAATAGTTATTCTTTTATGATCACATTATGATAGTCATTGCTTGATGAGCATTATATCTTAAACATTTAGCTTCCTGATATACTGGTCATGATCATTATAATAGTCATTGGTTTATGATCATTATATAAAAATAGAAATAGCTTGATAGATAAATCAGAGCAGAGTGAGATAGACAAATCATAACAGAGATAGATCAGGATCATTATAATAGTCATTTCTTTATGACCATTGTATCCTAAACATTTAGATTCCTGATATACTGGTCATGATCATTATAATAGTAATTTCTTTATGATCAATATATAAAAAAATAATAGAAATAGTTAGATAGATGAATCAGAACAGAGTGTGATAGATAGACTGATCATAAGAGATAAATATATTATGATCATTATAAATAGTCATTGTTTTGATCACTATATAATAGTCATTGCTTTATGACCATTGTATCCTAAACATTTAGATTCCTGATATACTGGTCATGATCATTATAATAGTAATTTCTTTATGATCAATATATAAAAAATAATAGAAATAGTTAGATGAATCAGAACAGAGTGTGATAGACTGATCATAAGAGATAAATATATTATGATCATTATAAATAGTCATTGCTTTATGATCACTATATAATAGTCATTGCTTTATGACCATTATATCCTAAACATTTAGCATTTCCTGATATTCTCAGTCATAAATAATTACACAACCATTGTATCATAATAGAAATAGTTAGATAGATGAATCAGAACAGAGTGAGATAGATAGACAGACCATAAGAGATAAATAGATCATGATCATAGTCATTGCTTTATGATCACTATATAATAGTCATTGCTTTAAGACTATTATATCTTAAACATATAGCTTCATGATATTCTCGGTCATAAATGATTACACAACCATTGTATCATCTTCATCAGTCTTTATGACCATCACGAACCAGTCATTGTGCCTCCAAGTCCGACTGATCATTGCATTCATAAACTAAATTATCTAATTGCCTTTGAAGAATCAATGCTTTTCCTTTTACATATATATATATATATATATATATATATATGTATCGACATATCGATCGTGTTTGTTAATTCCTAATGTCAATACTAATTGCTTTTGTTGTAGATTTCTGAGCGTGCACTCTCGGTGCTCGACTCTACATTCACCCCCCCTCTCCGCTCCTCTCGACCCCCCAATCGTCTCCGCTCCCCTCGTACCTCCCAACCGCCCATCACTACATTTCTGGGTAGTTATTACCTAATCGCTTCTCATTTAGATTTCTATCTCTCTCCTAACTGAGAAAACCACTTGTAGATTTTAAAAGCAGATCAGAATTAACGTTTTATCGCAGCAAAAGGAAAATGAATTAAATAAATGAATAAATAAATAAATAAAATGTGGAATGTCGTCTTTTTATGGCTAATTGAAAACTCTTACAGACGTGATATTAAAAGTGAGTTTCGTTGCGAGTGCTACTTTTTTCTTCTTTTTTTTTTTTGTTTTTTTTCAATTTTTTTTCCCTATATTTTATTTTATTTTTTTTTTTCTATTTTTTATTTTTCTTCGTTTTCTATTTTTTTATATTCCTTTTTTTTTTTCTTTTTTTGTTATTTTTTTTTTTCGTTTTTTTTTTTTTTTTTTTTCAAAACGAAAGTGGTGGTGCACTGATTTCTGGAAATGTGAATAAAGGTAAGATAGGATTCGAGATCGTTTGTAGAAAAATGCCGTTATCTGTGTATATGAATAAATATATGCTTAATGGAGCTTGACTGAAAGAAGAATGCATTAGATGATCACACACAAATGCAATAAAAAAAGATCTGAATTGCTTTTTATTTTTTATTTTTTTTGTTATTTCTTTTTGTCTTTGGGGTTTGCCAAGTTTATTAATATTTCTACTGATCTGATAAGGAATCTCTACTTATCTATATATTCATCTGTTCTTATGTATCAATCTCAGTCTATTCAAATATATTCCAGTCTTTTTCTATTCCAGACAATAATTCTGATTTGATAGGTAAATATCGACCAAATCAGAATTATAATCTCTAGCTATCTATCTCACTTTGTTCTGACTTATCTATCTATCTCAGTCTGTTTCTATCTATCTATCTTACTATGATCTATCTATCTTACTATGATCTATCTATCTATCTATCTTACTCTGATCTATCTATCTATTTATTTATTTATTTATCTATCTATCTATCTTACTCTGATCGATCTATCTATCTATCTTACTCTGATCTATCTATTTATTTATTTATTTATTTATCTATCTATCTATCTATCTATCTCACTCTGCTCTGATCTATTTATCTATCTATCAATCTCTGCTCTGATCTATCTATCTATCTATCTTACTATCTTACTCTGATCTATCTATCTATCTCTCTATTTATTTATTTATCTATCTATCTATCTCTGCTCTGATCTATTTATCTATCTCACTCTGCTCTGATCTATTTTTCTATCTATCTTACCCTGATCTATCTATCTATCTATCTATCTATCTATCTTACTCTGATCTATCTATCTATATCTGCTCTGCTCTATGTGTCTATCTATCTATCTATCTATTTATCTATCTATCTATCTATCTCACTCTGCTCTGCTCTGCTCTATCTTAGTCTGTTCATATCAGTAATGCAGTTTGTAAATTACGAAATGTACAAGCTGATATCTGCGATAAAAAAGTGTTTAAACAAAGAAAAGACCAAAATAGCCATACTGTCTGAAAATAATTATTGGTATCGTAATGAAGTGGCCCCCAAAAACAAACAAAAAAACAAGGAGTTATCTAAGTTATATATGTAGAAAGTGCTCAATACGGTAAGTAGAGCAAAATTATAAGCACCTAAAGAAGTCAGAAATTATCTAACTAGGTTTCACCAGGAGCCATTTAGGCAAAACCTAGGTAGGTCATTCATATATATATGTATATATATATGTATATATATGTATATATAAAAAAGAAGGTCCGCAAAATTGATTATGTTTTTAGAAAATTTTTTTTTACATTTTTATCTTACATTTGTGACACGTGTTTCAGATCTTCTGATATCTTCTTCAGGCATTGATTAATCATATATATATATATATATATAGAGAGAGAGAGAGAGAGGAAAGTGAGATGCTGATAGGTACACATCCTGTGTCCCTGACACAAAAATCTAAAAGGATGCAGTAAAATCATATCCATGCATCTTAGTGTTTTTCTTTTTTCTTCCCTCACCATTTTTAGCTAACTGTAAATACATTTTAATAGTTTCTTAGAAATGAATTACACAGGATAGGTTACAAGGTAGGAGTTAGATGGCTTTAGTTGTTGCCCCAGATCATAAATAAAAAAAACCTACAATTTATTCAACAACTTTACTTGGGACCCATAAATTTTCCCGGGGACTCATTCAAAGCAGATATGTGCATCCCAGGATGCACTAAATCAAAAAGCACTTAGCATCACTGTATCAGGTTAGCTCAGTCAGTATAGCGTTTTGCTAGAAACCACAAAGTTCCTAGTTCGATACTGGCCCTCACCAACTCAGAGTATGTGTAGCACAAGAATCTGTGTGGTAAAGTAAGGAGCTGATGGTAGGTTTGGCGCTCCTCCTCAGATGCTAAAATAATCTACTTGGTCTAGCGCTAGCGAAAAGGAGATAGACTCCCTCACTGATTGGCTGATACCGACTTTAGGCCACCCTGACAACTTTACTTTTTTATATATAATATATATATATATTATATATAATTATAATCCAAAAGTCCAGAGAAGAAATCTTCCTTACGACGTAGGAGTTTTTTTTTTAAAAACCTGTTGCAGTTTGCATCTGATGATTTGGGAGAGTTAGACACTTTGTCTAAGCTTCCTTGGAATAGACTATAATGCAAAAATTCTATGTCTTTTGTTATTTTTACTTATATATATATATATATATATATATATATATATATTGGTTAGGAGGTTGATTTAGAAGGCTATCACAATGCAGGTGTAAAGAAAAATATAATAATACGGTAACAATGATGTTGTGTGTTAACCTGTATTTAATTCTTGAATTTTCGAGATAATATCTCTTTTTCAAAAGATCACTGGAACTGAAGCAGTCTAGTTATGGCATATGGATATATATATAAGTTAAGAATAAAATATTTTCATTTTAACAGCATTGTGTGTTTTCATATCCTTTATATATATATATATATATATATATATATATATATATATATATATATATATATATATATGGTGTCCGGACAAATGTATACATACTTTGATTTATTATAAATAGAATGTTTATCAAAATATATTTAAGTTTTATAATCCAAATTAAAGTAGGTAAGTATTGAATATTTTGAGTTCAAACTGATAATATGAACAGATGGAATTGCCAAGTTCACATTTTTCATTTCGATTGGGATGTGGGTGGGGGTAGCATTCGGTTTCAATTGATTGCTGCACACAACTCATTGATTGCTGCAGGTGATGATGATGAGGATATTAAATCTGATGATGATGATATAGGGATGAAAATAATCAGAATGATAAAATTACATCTGATGGTGATAATGATGATATAGAAATAAAAAAATAATTAGGATGATTACATTGAATGTGATGATTTATAATAATGATGATGATATAGGGATGAAAATAATCAGAATGATAACAATAATGATGATGATATAGAGATGAAAATAATCAGAATGATGACAATAATGATGATAATGTAGGGATGAAAATAATCAAAATGATAATGATAATGATGATGATGATGATATAGAGATGAAAATAATCAGAATGATAACAATAATGATGATGATGATATAGAGATGAAAATAATCAGAATGATGACAATAATGATGATGATGATGATGATATAGGGATGAACATAATCAGAATAACATTGAATCTGATAATTCAAATGGTGGTGATGATGATGATGATGATGATGATTATACTCCAAAAATAACTCTACTCCCACTAATAATAATCCGTGGTGGCTAATCATCATGTGAGATTAACCTTTCTGTAGATCAGATTAAGTACAACATTAAAATCCACCCAAGTACTGACTCTAGTTGCACGCACATATTTGGGTTAATATCTTTTAAGACAATCGTATAATTACATCATTAAGGTCAATGTCTCATTTCTATAAGTACTGCTCTCATCTCCGCAGGATAGAGACAAAGAGCGAAGGGTCTCAAAATGGCAGATACGGCATGGAATTTGAATTAGAATTACAAAAAAAAAGTGAGAGAACTTTTTAGTTCTATAAAGAAGTTTTGTATTTTGATTTTTATATACGAAGTCTGTCAAAAAATGATTGACAATGAATACAGGAATAAATATTCCTCTCCAAAAGACTCATTCCAGTGAGTTTTTCACTGGTCGAAGCACTTCTGAAAAAAAGTGAGAGAACTTTTTAGTTCTATAAAGAAGTTTTGTATTTTGATTTTTATATACGAAGTCTGTCAAAAAATGATTGACAATGAATACAGGAATAAATATTCCTCTCCAAAAGACTCATTCCAGTGAGTTTTTCACTGGTCGAAGCACTTCTGAAAAAAAGTGAGAGAACTTTTTAGTTCTATAAAGAAGTTTTGTATTTTGATTTTTATATACGAAGTCTGTCAAAAAATGATTGACAATGAATACAGGAATAAATATTCCTCTCCAAAAGACTCATTCCAGTGAGTTTTTTCACTGGTCGAAGCACTTCTGAAAAAAAGTGAGAGAACTTTTTAGTTCTATAAAGAAGTTTTGTATTTTGATTTTTATATACGAAGTCTGTCAAAAAATGATTGACAATGGAGCTGTATTTACTAAGACTAATGCGACCTACCACAGTATTATAATTTAATTATTGCAGCATTTCATATATTTACTTAAGAACTATTGCAAAATAGTTCAGTATGTAAACAGTTTAATAATTTTGATTTAACTCTCTCTCGCTCTTTTTTTTCTTTCTTTGCTTCTTTTCATCATGTTTGATTGAAACAGATTAGCATAATCGCTTCTACACGCTCAACCTCTCTCTCTATCTTTCCCTACTATCTTTCTTTCTTGATTAATATTTTTTTCTGTGTAGCATGTCCTTCTTTTTCCACTTTCTTTCTTTATGATAAAAATGGAATGGTCATTATTTACGTGTGGTGATGACACATATGAGAAATAAGAATTTGGCGGATAAGCAACACCAGATAATCAGGATTTACATTTTTGCATTTCATCTTGGATGATTTGGCCGGTCTCATTTTTAACCAGAAGGTGTTGCAAGATGATAACAGTAGTACAAATAGTGAACAGGAGTATTGATATATAGATCATATTTCTTTTATCCTATTTTGTCACTCTGTCAGCTGGGGTGTTAGAATACACTGACTGTACCTCTGCAGAGGGGTAATACGTCCCCATATGGGGCCAGCTGTTGGCTGTGGGTAGCAACCTATGAGGTTTAAAGATGGAACCCTGGTGGCTGAGTAGTACATGACATGCAACACTCCACTTAGACCTTTACTTAGGCTAGACAGGCGGTTAGAGAGGCCCCCTTCGATTAATTGGGTACTCACGTCAAGCCCTAGTCCCTATATGAATTTCCCAACCCTATTGCCCTTAAGGCAAGCCCCAATCCTTTTTATCATATGGGTGCTAGAAGGTGGTGGCTGAGGCTCTTCATGTTCTGGAAATAACATTAAGCTTTATTTGGAGGTCTGAGGAATGTGGAGCACCACTTCACCATTACTCCCAGGTCAACTCTGAGTGGTAGTACCTGTTAGGCTCCCATCCATGGTTAAATAGTAAAATGTGTTTTTTTTTTTAAATTGAGTATCCATTAAGAATTAATTTATTTCAAAACTTTGTCAGCATTAAATTACCCACCCTACATTAATATGCCATAAAACAAAGCAAACCAGGTCATTTTCACCTTTAGTTGTTAAAATTCCTAGCAAATAAGGCAATTAGAGTAACCTCCCTTGACTTTCACTTTGAAACAACCCTAGCTATTTTGAAAGTCTCCGTGCGAAATAAACAAATCATAGAATTTTTTTCGAAAACAATACAACAGCATGCTTTAACACAAAAATATCATAAAATATGTTCTTAATAACAATTAAGTTCATTTCAGATAATTTTATGCTAGGAATTTAGCCAACTGACTTTCACTTTTAAAACAAGATGGTAGCCATTTTGAATGTGTACATGCGAAATATACAGATCTTAGAATCGTTTCAAAAACAATACAACTGCATGCTTTAACACAAAAATATCATAAAATGTGTTCTTACTAACAATTAAGTTCATTTCAGATAATGTGCACGCACAATTTTATGGTAGGAATTTTTTATAACTCAAGGTGAAAATTACCGCAAACCAAACCTATTTTTTTTTATTTCTTTTATAGCAAATTTCAGTCTGTTGTTATATCCTTGGTAAATAGACAGAATTGAAAATAAAGAACAAGCCTAGTCTATGATTTGAACCTGTATCCATTATACTTGCAAACCTGTCATATGATGAAAACACCTTATTAGGTGATGAAATCTTCGACAGTTAATATTGTGCAAATTAGCTATAGAGCTTTATCTGAAATTCTAAGACTATTATCGGTGCAGCACCAATGTCTGCCAGGGAAAATGTCAATATTATTTCTCAGCCGCTTAGGAGGATTTGTTTTGTCTTTCCATTCCTGCTTCTTGTCAATCAATTTCATTTTCTCTTCAAGAATTGACATGTTATTAAAGCAACAGTGTAAGTGTTTCTGAAAGCTACTAAAATGCAATGTCTATTTTTTACCAAATTCCTTCTATACTCCAAGAATTGTTGATATACAGTATTGTATATTTAATACAAATAATTTGCATAGTTATATAGATTAAATAATTTTTGAAGCCCAATTGTCATCAAATTGGCAGACAAAGGAAGCAACCAAGCCGTAACACACATTCATATATATATATATATATATATATATATAAAAGTGAATGGAAGTGAATCCGACAGTATGAAATAAATATTTTAGAAAAAAACAAACACATGATGTTATAATTCGCTGACAGAAATCTGTTTCAACCCTTTATTGAAGTGGTCTTCATCAAGAGCGAGGTGTGTATGATAGAAAGACGGTGTGAGTGAACCGTTATAAGACAAAAGTGGTACAAATGAAAAGTTCAAGTTCGGAGACCACTTCAATAAAGAGTCGAAACAGATTTCTGTCAGCGAATTATAACATTATGTGTTTGTTTTTTCTAAAAATATTTATTTCACATATATATATATATATATATAGAATGAATAGAGAATAAATGAGAAAAGTATTGGCATGAAAAGGTGCTCAATGCTCAATTGGTAGTAGGAGGTTTTTGGAATGGTAGTAGTTTGAACAAAGCAGTGTTGATTTTTTGGAGGGTGGGGCACAGGTTGTGCTAAGGGGGGGGGGATAATAATAACCAATTGATATTACCTCCCACTAATTCCTTGCTTCTACTCATTCTCGTTAAAAACGAGACATGAAAACTATTCCATCGTTTCCCACCTGAGGATGGCAAAGTGCATTGCCGAAAGCGCTAGTGACGAAACATTCGGTGGACTAGTTTACCAGTTCCACCCTGACACCAGAAGGATGGCCCGAAGATTAGAATGGATCGACGAAAGACTTGTCAGACAGGAATTGTCTGTTCAATTCAATATATATATATATATATACATACACACACACACAGACACATACACATTGCCTATATAATACAAATAATTTGCATTAAAGCAAGAGTAATATTATCTGTGATAGTTCCTGAAAACTACTAAAATGCCAATGTGTATTTTTTACCAAATTCCTTTTATGCTTAAAGAATTGTTGATATACAGTATTGCCTATTTAATATAATACTGGTTTTATTACTTTACTTATAGATTTTATCTGCTTTCCCCTTTGTTCTAATCGAGACATCATGACTTCTAGAAGAAAATATCACAATTATTTATCTCATACGCCGAGTTGGCGAGGGCCGGTACAGAACCAGGAAACATTCAGGTTCCCAGCTGAACACTCTACCGACTGGGCTAAACCGACCCTAAGAGAGACAACGTTTGTCCAAAAAATATTGAGACTAAAGCTATATTTACCTAGTCACATATAAAATGTCTGAATAAAATATCTGTCTTCATAATTTTGGTCACACCTGATATCTGGGTACGTATACCGAGACCAGTTTAATCTACATTTTTTATGAGCATAACCATATCGAAACGTACTTCTCATAAGTATTTGAATGTTTACAGGTGCTGTTGGATTAACTTTCCTCACTCTAAAACTCTTCCAATAAGCCTTTGGAGTTTGCGTTTCAATCTCCTTGATTGATTCAGAATAAGATTTTAAAAGGAGAGAGAGAAAAAAAAATTATGCTGATTGCTTTTTGTCGTGTCACTGCTTTTAAAATCTCTGAACCAAATTGAGTAGAAGCAAATTTGTCTGTTACGTTCGAATACTTACGAGCGACACAGACATGCAATCCTTTCTCACTACAGGGTAAATGAGAAATGTTACAGACTCATTTGCCGATGTCAGAATAGAATTATATTATGTCAAACTTGATAAAGAAAATTCCGTAATTATTATTATTAAACAAAGGAGAGAAAGTTATTTATCAACTTTTTCTAACAAACATTTTTTTTTTCTATCTACGAAACTGACAGACGTCTCTATGAGAAATGTGAAGTGTGTTAAAAAAAACAAAAAAAAATATCAAGACTGAAGCTGTATTTCATTATCAGTTTGCACTGACTGCACAGATACCTAAGACACTCTCTTCACCGTCCCTATCAGTCACTGTCCCTGGCATGTCCTTCACACAGCATCCAGAATCCACACAAAGCTGATAGATGTCTATAGTAAAAATATGTGAGTTGTCTTAAAAAAAAAAATTATCAAAACTGAAGCTGTATTTCATCAACAATTTGCACTGACACCTATGACTCTCTCTCATCAACTGTCCCTCTCAGTCACTATTCCTGGCATGTCCTTCACACAGCATCCAGAATCCACACAAAGCTGATAGATGTCTAAAGTAAAAAAATGTGAGTTGTCTTAAAAAAAGCTATCAAGACTGAAGCTGTATTTCATCATCAGTTTGCACTGACTGCACAGATACCCAAGATACTCTCTTGCCCACTGTCCCTGGTGTGTCCTTCACACAGCATCCAGAATCCACACAATGCTGATAGATGTCTATAGTAAAAATATGTGAGTTGTCTTAAAAAAAAAAATTATCAAAACTGAAGCTGTATTTCATCAACAATTTGCACTGACACCTATTACTCTCTCTCGCCAACTGTCCCTCTCAGTCACTATTCCTGGCATGTCCTTCACACAGCATCCAGAATCCACACAAAGCTGATAGATGTCTATAGTAAAAAAAATGTGGGTTGTCTTTTAAAAAAATTTATCAAAACTGAAGCTGTATTTCATTATCAGTGTGCACCAACTGAGCAGATACCTAAGACACTCTCTTGCCCACCATCCCTATCAGTCACTGTCCCTGGCGTGTCTTTCACACAGCATCCAGAATCCACACAAAGCTGATAGATGTCTATATGTGAAAGGTGAAGTGTGTTAAAAAAGCTATCAAGACTAAAGCTGCACTGACTGCACAGGTACCTATGACTCTCTCTTGCCAACTTTCCCTATCAGTCACTGTCTTTGGCGTGTCCTTTTCCCGAAAAACCAACCCTAACCCCTAACCCTAACCCCTCCTAGTTAAAATTAACAGTTTTATTACAAAATTTGAGGGTTCTGTTTTTTCTGGGTAACCCTGTATATATGATGACCTAGAAAAAAAACAGAGACCAAATTATTTATTTATTTTCCCATTAAATTAACCCTAAACCCCAACCCTAAACCTTAACCCTAACCCTAGATTTTTGTCAAGTGACACCGCTTCGGCTATGGACTTCAATCGTAGCTGGTGTTTTTTTTTCAGCAGCCACTGGCTAGCAGTTTTTGGGACAGGAGGCTGGGACAGAACTCTGCGAATATACCCAATTTTTTTTGTGCACATGATCTTTTCCAATAGGAATATTCTTTAAACAGATATATCAAACTCCTAGATAAGACCCTAACATATACTACCACTTAGCTTCATAGTAGAAATAGACATTATCCCTTTATTATATACATTCTTGCTATTCTGATAATAGGCTTTGCATCTTATCCATCCCTGGACGGAGTCCTAAAAGAGACTAGCAGAGTAACTTAAGCAGCTTTCAAGAATCCT
>CM042156.1:11346974-11359754 GCA_023376005.1 Doryteuthis pealeii
ATTGGCTGCTTGGTTTCTATGATATTAGGAGGCTTCATAAATAAGCTGGCATTTTGCAGTAGTATTAGCAGCAAGACATTGAGTTACGATTGCTTGCTGCTTGTCTTACCAATTCGACGGTAATTGGAACTAGTATGATTATTCTACAATGTTAAATTCATTTTAGTAGCCTCCATAGAATCCTTACCTCGTAAGAGAACTATTTTCATTGCTACCATCTCCTCAGTGTCAATAGTTATAGGAACCTTACCAATAACCACTATTAATGACTCTTTCTTTAATGTGTTTGTTATATAGCCCTTATAAAATATCGGGTATAATGGAGAGAGACCAGGGAGAATGTTTTTGCATCTAAGGTGGAGCGCTAAACCTGCCATCAGCTCCCCACAATAAGCTGTGCTACTCATGTGCCGTTTGGTGAGGGCCAGTATCGAACTTGGAACCTTGTGTTTCCGAAGTGGATGCTCTACCGACTGAGCTAAGTTTGAAGAATTGCCTGGAAATGCCTAACCATTTTTTTGTTCATAATTGCCAATACTTTCAGAGACAACTACACAAAAAAGTAAAAATTAAACGTTATATACCCTTAGAGGAGAGAGAGAGAGAGAGAGATAATAGTTGATTGTCTTACTTTCTACAATTCTTCTTACTTTGTCTACTGGTTCTGTCTCATCGGACATTTTCTCTGTTGATCTGTTTGGGCTTCTTTTAAGGGTTGGTCTTCTTTGTTGATTCTTCTTTGTGCTGGGCCGGACATTGCTTGTTTTAATATTTAATTAACACAACAAGACTTCTTTGTTTCTTGATTAAGCTTCTTTTTTTTAAAAACCTTGCCCATTTGATTCTGTCGCGAGGGAGTTGCGAACCCCAAGAGACATTCTCTCTGATACGGTGCTGGCTTGTATCTAATTAACTAAACTAAAACTTATCCCCACGCATCTATAATGGCGTGTTTTCAAGGGGTCAAAGGTTATTAACCATTTCAACTGTCAGTAACTTTGCATGGAGACTTTAATTTTAAGTCTAACAGACACTAATTCAAAATTCTAATTACATGTACGTTCATAATTTATGACTGCTCATAAATTATGTAACAAATGATTTTACACAATTTTTATTCTCAAACTTAACTCTTTGTCAATCAAATTTCCCCTTCTAAAAACCTGTAGAATAATCATACTAAGTTCCAATTACCGTCGAATTGGTAAGATAAGGTAACAAGTAGCCGTAACAGAATACAGATCTAATCTTGTTGCAATCCTACTGCAGAATGCCAGGGTATTTATGAAGCCTCATAACATCATAGAAACCAAGCAGCCAATCAGGACTCAAGGAATGGAATCGCCCAAATACGTGAATGGACTATTCTTGAGTTGAGTTCCAGCAGTTTTGGGCCTAGTTCAGTTGTGCTTAGCCAGTTGCTGTTGTCCAAACCAACAGTATACTGACTGACTCACCTCAATAAAACCAACGTGTTGAATCCTGTCTATAGTGAAAAGGCAAGAAAAATACAGTGTTACTTAAAAGTGTGTTTCTCAGCCTTCCTCAAGTTTCTTCTTCATCTGATAAGATTGACAGTAGGTGATACTGAATTATTAACTCTTTGCCTACCACATTTCCCACACGGCTCTATCAAATTTTAGTGTTTTTTACCAGTGTGATGGGATATTTCAAAGTTCACTATCTATTCAACTTAGAACACAGTGTATTGACAGGAGGAGGAGGAAGCAAGGGGAAAGATACAGAGAGAGGGGGTGAGTGTGTGGAAGTGATAACACTAATCTGTTTCAATCGAACATAATGAAAAGATAAAAAGAAAGAAAAAAAAAAGAATGAGAGAGAGTTAAATGAAGATTATAATACTTTTTACATATTGAACTATTTAGCAATAGCTCCTAATTAAACATATCAAGCATAGTAATAATTAAATTATCACACTGATGTATATCCACAGGTCCTGCTAGTATAAAATATTGTGTTAAAATGTCCTTTATATTTGGTGCCATTTCAAGAATTCTTTCTGTAGACTTTGCATTTGTATTCAATTAAATGGAATTGCAGAATAAAAGAGAGAAATTCTGGTAATATTTTCATGCCCCCAAGAATTAATTATATTCGATGTAATGTAAAACTTTTTCTTTTCTTAGAATTACATTCAATAGTAATTTGATAGTATGCCAATACTGTGAGTGGAAATCCTTTTACCAGTGTAAAAGGCTTTCAAATATGGTGCATTTTGTGGGGTTATTACTTTTATCAAGTGAATTAGTCCTTTTTAGCTCAGTCGGTAGAGCACTGGCCTAGGAATTGCAAGGTTCCTGGTTCGATACTGACCCTCGCCAACTCAGTGTATGAGTAGCACAGTGTTGAATTAGTGAACTAGCAAAACACAACTGAACCAATGCCAAGACAACTGGTACTTATGGGAATCCAGAATAGTCCACTCATGCATTTGGGTGATTCCATTCCTTGAGTCCTGATTGGCTGCTTGGTTTCTATGATGTTATGAGGCTTCATAAATAACCTGGCATTTTGCAGTAGCTCAGTTGGTAGAGCGTTCGGCTAGGAGTCAGAAGGTTCCTGGTGTTACATAATCTATGCATAGATTATTGTCAACCACTTGTATTTCTGAAGGGATGGCCCCTTTTCATATCACGGGCGGGATTTTCCATGGAATATTACAGAAAGCCCGCGAAATACGTGAAGTCCGTGGGGCTGCGTTAATGCTCAGTTCCAGCTTGGACGTCAGGCAGAAAACATGTCTGCCTTAGCTGGGGTCAAATGCACACGCGCGTTGTGTTAGTTAGAAGAAGAAGTTTAAGCAATAAAAGTTTAAAGAAATAATATGGTGTTCTTGCTTGATGAATGTCTTGGCAAAAAGACTGACCAAGAAGAAGGAATGATTCAAAGACAAACAGCCAACATGAATCTAGAAATAGAATTCAACATGGAGAGAAAGAATAGAAATGACTAGAGATCACCAAATGGCCAAAGAAGTAAGTAATGCAAAATGCATTTGCATCTCTCTGTCTACCTATGTCTATCTCCCTCCTCTCTCCAGTAAAAGAACACTTGTGTATATACCCAACATGGGTATATGTGTATGAGTATGTAACACTGGTTCGATACCGACCCTCGCCAACTCAGCGTATGAGTAGCACAGGGATCTGTGCGGTAAAGTAGGAGCTAATGGTAGGTGTGGCGCTCTCCTTGGTCTAGCGCTAGTGAAAAGGGGATAGACTCCCTCGCTGTTTTGCTGATACCGACATTAGGCTGCCCCGAAGCCTTTACTTACTTTGCAGCAAGATAGATTCGTATTCAGTTATGATTACTTGTTGCCTTGTCTTACCAATTCGACGGTAATTGGAACTAGTATGATTATTCTACACACAGGGATCTGTGCGGTAAAGTGAGGAGCTGATGGTAAGTGTGGTGCTCCACCTCAGATGCAAAAACAATCTCCTTGGTCTAGCGCTAGTGAAAAGGGGGATAGGCTCCCTCGTTGTCTGGCTGATACCGATATTAAGCCACCCAGTTGAGTTTACTTACTTACTTAAATCTGTCTTGTCTGCATTATCTGCCATAGACAGATTATCAGTCATAGGGAAATCCAATCTCACTGACAAGTTAAATTGACAATTCTTCCAAACCGTAGTTGTATCAATGCTACTGTATGGCTGCACCACTTGGATCCTAACAAAGTGCCTTTCTTTAATTCCATTCATTCCCAACCCATTCACTTTCTTTCTTTTCATCCACGCATTCATTCCTTCTTTCTTTCTTTCTTTCTTTCTATTCACACATTCATTCCTTCTTTCTTTCTTTCTTTCACCCATTCATTTCTTCTTCTTTCTTTCTTTCTTTCTTTTCTTTCTTTCTTTCTTTCTTCCACCCATTCATTCCTTCTTCTTTCATTCTTTCCACCCATTCATTCCTTCTTCTTTCCACCCATTCATTCCTTCCTTCTTTCTTTCTTCTTTCCACCATTCATTCCTTCTTTCTTTCATTCTTTTTCATTCTTCTTTTCTTTCTTTCATTCTTTTTTTTTCTTCTTCATTCTTTCATTCTTTCTTTCTTTCTTTCCACCCATTCATTCCTTCTTTCTTTCTTCTTTCTTCTTCTTTCTTTCATTCATCCTTTTTTTTCTTTCTTTCTTTCCATTCATTCTTTCTCTCTTTCTTTCTTTCTTTCTTTCTATCCACCCATTCATTCCTTCTTTTTATCCACCCATTCATTCCTTCTGTCTTTCTTTCATTCTTTTTATCCACCCATTCATTCCTTCTGTCTTTCTTTTTATCCACCCATTCATTCCTTTTGTCTTTCTTTCTTTCTTTCTATCCACCCATTCAATCCTTCTTTCTTTCATTCTTTCTTTTCATCCACCCATTCACCCCTTTTTTTTTCTTTCTTTTCATTCACCCATTCATTCCTTCCTTCCTTCTTTCTTTCTTTTCAATTCATTCATCTACTCATTCACTCTTTATCTACCAAAAGAATAGTATTGATACCATTTGACCATCATAGCTGGGTAGCTAATATGGTTCATACCTTTCCCAAGAGTATTAGTCCAAACATGAACATAATAGTATGACTAGAGTTTGCATTCACTTACTACAATGCCACAGTCCAGCACATTAGCCACTATGCCATAGGGACTCCCCTTTGTAGAGGTATGGTCTCCCTGGGCATGGCTTACCATGAAAGAGGTATTATATTCATGCGTTCCAACATAAGTCAGTTCTACTTTGCATGCTATGTCGTCTTGTGTAGAAGCATTTCCATAGCTTGTCTCTTCAAATATTGGTTTTAGTCGTTCAAGCATATTTTTACAAAGTCGAGTTACCAATTGTGGCCCTCGCCTCTGCTGGCTTGTTGAGACATATGCACTTTTTAATTGTCTTTAGGCAAATGCTACATCTGCAACATTGGAGGTGTGTTGTGTAATGGTTAGAGTCGTAGGAAATAGACTCATCAACTTGAGTTCAAATCCTGGACAAGCTACAGTTCACATAGTGCTTATACCCTTGGGAAAGGTATGAATCCAACTATTCTCCCTCCAGCTATGGGTAAATAGTAGAGCAGACTTGGCTCTTTAACCTTAGTTAGGCAACCAGTCTAGGAGAAGGAAAACTCTGAATTCAAACCTGTTAAATCTGCTTGGGGTGGTCACTACTAGAATAGGCTCAGTCCTAATTAGTGATCTATTTCACTAATTTTAATTTTTTTTTAATTGATGAATGCTTTAGATTATTGTGGAATCTGTGACGTAAGCCGTGACGTAGTTTAGGCTTCAGACAGAAATGCAATCTATCTCCATTATATATTATATTATATATTTGTTTTACTAGTTATTATAGTAAAATGACAGTTTTTTAATTTTTTTTTCTATGAAAGTTATATATATATATATATATTCAACAACCCAGTGATTTGCATTTGTAGTGACCTTTTCCCTATGAAAGACTTCCTTAAAATGACAATTTTTGTTTTGTTTTGTTTGTTTTGATTTTTGTAATAACTAATAAATTAATTATATACAGAGCAATATTTAAACACTATCTGATGAGATTAGACTCATATTGAGTCTCTGGTCGAAATAAATTTATCATTGTCAAGTGACAGTTTAAGAATTTCTTTCTTAGAAAGTTATATATATATATATATATATATTATATATATATGTAGAAAGTTTTGAAGAAAAAACATGATGTTAAAAGTTTTGCTGACAGAAATCTGTTTCGACATTATGAATATGTCTTTATCAAAGCAACATTGTAAGCGGAAAAACGAAATAAATGTATCATTAATTACGAGGCACAGAATGCTCTCGCTTGGACGTAAAAAAAAGTCTGGTACTGATCGAGAGCGTTTTGTGCCTCGTAATTAATGATATATTTATTTCCTTTTTCTGCTTACAATGTTGCTTTGATAACATATTCATAATGTCGAAACAGATTTCTGTCAGCAAAACTTTTAACATCATTTTGTTTTTCCTACAAAACTTTCTACACATATTGTCGGATTCAATATCCATTTTTACCTTTCATATATATATATATATATATATATATATATATATATATATAATCATGCTCTACTCAGCGTATTGAGCACTTTTTACATATATAACTTAGAAAACTCCTCCTGTGTTTTTCTTTTGGCCACTACATTACTATATGATGATTATTACTTGATGAATACGGATGGGCTGATCTTTTCTTTTTTTAAAATTTTTTTCCCCTCAAATTTTTTTTATTTTGAAAAACTGAGTTATCTGTTCCCCCCACCCCCGGTAGAGTTTACAATTAAAAAATAATATATATATATATATATATATATATATATATATATATACATAATATTTTCAACAATTTGTTCATTAGAGCCTTTACATTATCTTATGCATTTAGTTCTTCTGTTTTGATTCGAACACATCATCATCTGGCTTCTCTTTGCAACATCAAATATGGGGGGCTGGCCATTGCTTCCGCATATTCCAAATCTGTCACACATTACCGAAGTTCAGTGTCATGCAATGATTCCTCAAATTCTACTTTTTTCTTCAACCCACGAGCGATGGTTAACCTTTTAGAAGCCATTTAAGATATGAAAAAAAAAAGCAACAGACCTTTTTGTTCTATTTATTTTCTTTTTTTTCCCCTGGCTGTTTGACTTTCTTGAAGGATTTTACAAGGTTAATTCATGTAGCTCAAAAGTAAAAGTAGCTCACCTCTTAATATGATCACCAGATAATTTTATCTCTGACAATGCATATATATATATATATATATAGATACATACACACACTCACACACACCCCTCCGCACGAGCAGGATGTGACACAAGGTCAATTTCTTAAGCGGAGTTCAACAGGTTTGAATTCAGAGTTTTCCTTCTCCTAGACCGGTTGCTTAACCAAGGTTAAAGAGCCCGGTCTGCCCTACTATTTATCCATAGCTGGAGGGAGAGTAGGATTCATACCTTTCCCAAGGGTATTAGCGCTAAGTGAAAATGCAGTTACCGCGTCCAGGATTTGAACTCTTGGCGACGAGTCCATTTCCCATGACTTTAACCATTACACCACGCGCTTCCATACTTTTTTGAAGGATTTTACAGGTTAATTCATGTAGCTCAAAAGTAAAAGTAGTTATCTATATATATATGTATAAGTTGACGGGGTGGCTTAATATCTGTATCAGCCATGGTATCTGATGGTGAGGTTCCAGTTTTGGAAGTTTGGGGAATGTGGAGCACTCATCACCATTGCTCCCTGGTCCACTCTGACCCGGAGTGGTAGTACCTGTTAGGGTCCCATCTATGGGTTAAATAGAAAAACATGAGTTGATAAACAAAATTGTATTATGCATTAAGAATGAATTTATTTCACAACTTTATCGGCATTAAATGACTTACCGAGGTTGATATGCTGTAAAACAAAACAAACCAAAAAAACAAAAAATGTTTAAAACTCGAGTTTAAAAAAATTGACTTTACCCATCAAGAATGCATAAAAAAAACGTCTTCGGCATAAAATAACCCAATGAGTTGACATGCCATAAATAACCAACAATAAATAAATAACCCAATGAGTTGGTAATTTGGTTATGTATTTCTTAGAAAAGAGTTTTAAAAAAATTGACTTTACCCATCAAGAATGCATAAAACAATAACATCTTCGGCATAAAATAACCCAATGAGTTGACATGCCATAAAATCCAACCAACCAACCAACCTAATTTGGTAATATATTTTTTAGAAAAAAAAAAGTTATAACTTGATAAATAGACGTCAAAGCCAACCACACCATAGCAACTATATGATTGTCCCGACCATATTTTTCAAAATCAATAGGCTACTCCTTTCATTATCTATTAATATCTATCTATATATATCTTCTATACATATATAAAGGGCAGTTGTGTGTATATGTATGTCCGGAGGAAACTACGAAAATAAAGCAATTAACAACAAAGTAAATATATATACACATTAAATATCACCAGGTCTTGGTTTTTGAGCAAAAATAATAAAGATTTGATTTATATTTGGGAAGATATTTAAAAATTCCAATTAACAGAAGAGAAATCATTTGCATGTTATTTTGTTTATCTTTTTTCTTTTTTTTTTTTTGTAGGTCTTTTTTTGCTATGAAATATAATATTGATTGATTGAATTAATTTTAATTTTAATTTGTCGACCCCGTTTTGAGATGAGGTACTAATTTCTTTGTTTAATGGCACATCAACCAACCAACCAACCAACCAACCAACATTATTTTCTAAATGAGATCTTTCTGTGAGAACCAAGAAGTCTTTTGAGTTGGTCATTTCTAGTGAATATGACTGATTAAAATATTTTACTTTAAAAGAAATTTCTCAAAGACTAATTTCTAAACTTCTGACGTTTAGCTCTATTATATCCATGACAATACCAATCAATTAGCAGGGTCTGAAAATACAAAGTTCCAAAATGGTGCAAAGTAACTTTTTTGCTTGAATGTTAATTAAGGTCTTAATAATTTTGTTGCTTTTGTTAATAAAAATAAATGAATTTGTGACAACCTAATTTGTTTCATTTCATGTATTTTGATACCCCTGCTTACCTTCTCAAAGAGGAGTCCCCCACAAAATTTTTTATATCTCCCTCGGAATTTTTAACTAGCCAAAAGAATTTGATCTGCATTAACAGCATGTTGAAATAATATAAAAAAATGACCAAAAAATACTTATGACAATACATTTATATAAAATAGAGATTCGGTGGTATAATGGTTAGTTGTAGGAAATGGATTTGTCGATCGAGTTCAATTCCTGGACGAAGCTGTTTGCATTTCACAGGTGCCAATACCCTTTGGGAAAGGCATGAATCAATCCCTCAGCTATGGATAAATAGCAGGGCAGATTGGGCTCTTTAACTGTAACTAGGTAACCAGTCTAGGAGAAAGAAAACTCTGAATTCAAACCTGTTAAACTCCGCTTAAGGAATTGACCGTGTGTCACATCCTGATCGTGCGGAGAGGTCGGTAAATATTTATAATAGAGACTCAGTTGTCTGTAATCGAAACTACGTCACTGTTTACGTAACAGCCATTTCAGGAATTAACTAGGTTAATCAATTAGTATTTATAGTCATCAACATTACTTTATAAAATATTACACAACACTGTATCATATATATATATACTCACAATCGCCCTGTCGGCTGGAGCATTAGAATGCACCAACTGAACCTCAGCAGAGGGGTAAGATTCCCCAAATAGGGCCACCTGTTAGCCGTGGGTGGTGACCAGTGATGCTTAAGGATGGAGTCCTGGTGGGAGAGCAGTCCATGACCTGCAATACTCCACTTAGAACTTAGGCTAGACGGGTGGTCGGAGAGGCTCTGTCAGATCAATTGGCTGGTCACGTCAAGCCCTAGCACCTATATGATTGCCCCAACCTTATTGCTCTTATAGCAAACCCCAACACTTTTTATCATATGGATGCTAGAAGGCGGTGGCTGAGGGTCTATATGTCTTGGAAATGACGTTAAACTCTATCTGATGGTGAGGTTCCAGTTTTGGAGGTTTGGGGAATGTGGAGCATCCCATTCATCACCATTGCTCCCTGGTCCACTCTGACCCAGAGTGGTAGTACCTGTTAGGGTCCCATCTATGGGTTAAATAGAAAATGTATTTATAAAAAAATTGTATTATCCATTAAGAATTGATTTATTTCAAAACTTTATTGGCATTAAATGACCCACTGAGGTTGATATGCCGCAAAACAAAGGAAGGACACAACCTTAGATGGTCCATAACACTTTTTATTGACATTGCAGTCTCGGAAGACTATATAGTTCTTGTGTCCCTGAAGTTACAGCGCCTCTTGTGACTTCAGGGACGCAAGAACTATATAGTCTTCCGAGACTGCAATGCCAATGATACTATTGAAGTCAGTCAGTCTACTATTGGTTTGAACAATGTGACTGTCCAAGCACAACTGAACCAGTGTCAAGACAACTGGTACTTATGGGAATTCAAACAGTCCACTCATGCATTTGGGTGATTCCATTCCCTGAGTCCTGATTGGCTGCTTGGTTTGTATGATCCTCTGAGCCTCCATAAATCCTGCCATTTTGCAGTAGTCATAGCAGCAAACTAGAATCGTATTTCAGTTACGACTGCTTGCTGTCTTGTCTTGCCAATTTGATGGTAATTGGACTTTGTATGATTATTCTACAGATACAATAGAAATACAATGCCCTGTTACTTGTGCCCTATTTTGGTTTACAACTATAGAGACTTGACTAAATTTAGAGCTCTTGGTACCTGTAAGCGAGCATTATGTTGTTAACAAGAGTCATCCACTTGTCCAGTTCATATTTCTATGGTGAGCAGTGTGGCATGAACGCAGAAGAAAATATTCTGATTGTGGCCTGATTAAGGCGACCTAGTCACTCACCCAACTTAATGTCTATTACCCTGTGTCGAACACACACGAAAGCGATGTTAGTGAATTGATTGGGACGATGTTGGCCCCTGGGAAAAGATATGGAAATTGGTTGGTATGTGCCCCCCCCCCTGAAATTGTTTATTCATGAAGGGATCAATAAGTTGCTTAAGCTTTGCTCTTTTAATTTATATACAGAGGAATGATAAAATTATCATCTCTCTCTCTCTCTCTCTACTCCTACACAAGCATGCATATATGTTTTATGTGTGTGTGTGTATATATATATATATATATATATAATTATATATAGGGCCGGTTAGCTCAGTCAGTAGAGCGTTCGGCTAGAAACCACAAGGTTCCTAGTTCGATACCGGTCGCCAACTCAGCGTATGAGTAGCCAGGGATCTGTGCGGTTAAAGTAAGGAGCTGATGGTAGGTGTGGTGCTCCACCTCAGATGCTAAATACAATCTTCTTGGTCTAGCGCTATTGAAAAGGATAGACTCCCTCGCTGACTGGCTGATACCGACTTTTAGGCATGTGGTCGACTTTAATTTTACTTTTTATATATATATATATATATATATATATATATATATATATATTATATATTATATTTTTGCTTGAAGGCAATTACAATGCATGTATCACAAAATTTGATACTTTTTGATAGAAAATGAACTTGATAAGTGTAATCCGGCAAAGGATCGCTCGTGTGTAGAACACCGTAAAGACTGTTCGACTTTTTTAATCTCATCAGCGATGTATACTACTTCCCACCGACAGAAATCGAAACCGGGACCTCAGCAAGCATAGTCAAAGACCATATTGCCTCGGCCACAGTACACAGTATGTATATTATATATATATATATATATATATGTGTGTATTTGGGCAGCATTCTTTCATTTATACATGTAGAATTAAACAAAAGACACATCTCCTGTTTAAACAATTTTCGAGTTTTCTGGCCAACTTCTTAATGTTTGGGTAGAATTTGTGATAAGTCCACCAAAGTCATGTCCCGAGTACTTTCGGTACTTCGAAGTGCCATCATCAAGGTGATGTCCTCAGTTTTTTTAAAAATTAAATTAATGTGGAGGCTGAAAGGAGAAGAATTGATGAGAAAGGTGTTATAGGCATTTAAAATGTGGTACTGCATTGGAAATTAATTTTGTTTAAGGATGGTTTGTATTGTTAATAACACCTTTCTATCAATTCTTCTCCTTCCAGCCTCCACATTAATTTAATTTTTTAAAACTGGAACACACTGATGATGGGACTTTGAAGTACCGAAAGTACTCGGGACCTGAATTGAATGGCAATCTCTGATGCAGCGACTGCAAACAAATGGTGTTGCTTGCTGGAGATGCTGTTGTCTTTCCTTCCTTATGGCTCTCTTTCTGCAGCGGCTTCTTTCCTCTCTTGTATGTGTATATATAAATAAAATCGCCGGGGTGGCCTAATGTCGGTATCAGCCAGATAGTAAGGGAGTCTATCCCCTTTAACAGCGCTAGAACAAGGAGATTATTTTAGCATCTGAGTGGAAGCCAACACTTACCATCAGCTCCTCACTTTCCCCACACGGGGCCTGTGCTACTCATATGCTGAAGTTGGCGAGGGCCAGTATTGAATGAGGAACCTTGTGATATAGTATGATCTATATATTATTATGGACCTCCCGTCGATTTTCGATGTATGAGGGTTCATACACACAATGAACACCCACACTGTGATTTGTTTATAGTGGTAAAGGCTTGTATTGGGCCATCCACACTTTTTGGCACAGTCGATAGAAAAGAATTGGTGCATCAAGGGGTTGCCACAAACCCAATCAATGACCGACCCTCAGGAATTTTGAAATTCAAGTTATCCCTCTCCTAGACTGGCCACCTACCCAAGCTGAAGGGCCCAGTCTGCCCTACTTATTTAACCCATAGCTGGAGGGAGAATATATGGATTTCATACCTTTCCCAAGGGTATTAGCGCTATGTGAAATGCAACAGCTTCGTCTAGGTATTGAACCGAATCGACAAAGTCCATTTCCACGACTCTAACCACAGCCACGTGCTTCATATATATACTAATATATATTATATTATATATATATATATATATTATATATATAATATTATAATATATATATATAAAATATAATTATATATATATATAGTATATAAAGAGAAGGAGAGACACACACACACCTACAAACATGCTTATAACACTCCAATATGTACACTCGTGTGTTATTAGAATCAATCTTTGGTGTTTGTTTATTTATTTTTGTTTTTTTGTTTTGGCTCATTTAATATTCACTCGTTTCTTTTATTGATCAACGTTCAACTTGTA
>CM042156.1:11359854-11469854 GCA_023376005.1 Doryteuthis pealeii
GTGACCAGCTGATTATCTGAGAGAAGCCTTCTCCAACCGCCCGTCTAGCCGAAGTTCTAAGTGAGTATTGAGTCATGACTGTTCTCCCACCAAGAACTCCGATCCTTAAGGATCACTGGTCGCCACCACGCAAACATGTGGCCCCTTTGGGGATCTTACCCTCTGCTGAGTGCAGTGATACCAATCTAACGCCACGGCGGACCGGGCAGTGTGAGTATATATATAATACAGTGTTGTGTTAATATTTATAAAGTTAATGTTGATGACAAATATTCATTGATTAACTTAGTAATCCTGAAAATGACTGTACGTAACAGTGGACATAGTTTTGATTCAGACAACTGGAGTCTCTATTATAAATATTTACCGACCTCTCCACCACGATCAGGATGTGACACAAGGTACAATTCCTTAAGCGGAGTTTAACAGGTGAATTCAGAGTTTCTTCTCCTAGACTGGTTACCTAGTTACAGTAAAGAGCCCAATCTGCCCTGTATTACATAGCTGGAGGAAGAATAATTCATGCCTTTCCCAAAGGGTATTGGCACCATGGAAATGCAAACAGCTCGTCCGGAATGAACCCGATTGGACAAATCCATTCCTACAACACCATATACCACCGAATCTCTTATTTTATATTAAAATTATTGTCATAAGTATTTTTGGTACATTTTTATATATTCAACATGCTGTTAATGCAGATCAATTCTTTTGGCTAGTTAAAAATTCCGAGGGAGATATAAAATTTGTGGGGGACTCCTCTTTGAGAAGGTAAGCAGGGGTATCAAAATACATGAAATGAAACAAATTAGGTTGTCACAAATATTTATTTATTAACAAAAGCAAACAAATTATATAGACCTTAATAACAACAAGCAAAAAAGTACTTTGCACCATATTGGAACTTTATGTATTTTCCAGACCCTGCTAAAATTGATTGGTTATGTCATGGAATATAGGAGCTAAACGTCAGAAGTTTAGAAATAGTCTTGAGAAATCTTTAATAATAAATAACAGCATATTCACTAAGAAAGCCATACAAAGACTTCTGGTTCACAAAAGATCTAAGAAATAATGTGGTTGGTTGTTTGTGGTTGGGTGGTTGATGTGCCATTTAAAACAAAGAAATTAGTACCTCATCTCCAAACGGGTCGACAAATTTAAAATTAAAATTAATTCAATCCAGTCAATATTATATTCAAAGCAAAAAAAGACCTACAAAAAAAAAAAAAAAAAAAAAGATAAACAAAAAACATGCAAATTGATTCTCTTCTGTTAATTGGAATTTTAAAATATTTCCCAAATATAAATCAAATCTTTATTATTTTTGCCCAAAACCAAGACCCTGTGATATTAATGGTTATAATATATTTACTTTGTTGTTAATTGCTTAATTTTCGTAGTTTCCTCCAGACATACATTATACAACACAACTGCCCTTTATATATTTGATAGAAGATATATTATATAGATATATAGATAGATATAATAGATAATGGAAAGGAGTAGCCTATTGATTTTGAAAATTATGGTCGGACAATCATATAGTGCTATGGTGTGGTTGGCTTTGACGTCTATTTATCAAGTTATACCTTTTTTTTTCCTAAAAAAAATATATACCAAATTAGGTTGGTTGGTGGTTGGATTTTTTATGCAATGTCAACTCATTGGGTTATTTTATCCGAAGATGTTATTGTTTTATGCATTCTTGATGGGTTAAAGTTGATTTTTTAAAACTCTTCTAAGAAAATACATTAACCAAATTTTAGGTTGGTGGTGGTTGGATTTTACGGCATTGCCAACCTCATGGTATTTTATGCCGAAGACGTTATTGTTTTAGCATTCTTGATGGGTAAAGTCAATTTTTTTTTAAACTCTTTTTTCAAGAAAATACATTTACCAAATTAGGTTGGTTGGGTGGTTGGATTTTATGGCAATGTCAACTCAATTTGGGTTATTTTATGCCGAAAGACGTTATTGTTTTATGCATTCTTGATGGGTTTTAAAGTCATTTTTTTTAAACTCGAGTTTTAAACACATTTTTTTGGGGGTTTGTTTTGTTTTACGGCATATCAACCTCGGTGGGTCATGTTAATGCCGATAAAGTGGAAATAAATTCATTTTAATGCATAATACAATTTGTTATTCAACTCATGTTTTTCTATTTAACCCATAGATGGACCCTAACAGGTACTACCACTCGGGTCAGAGTGACCAGAGCAAGGTGATGACAGGGGTACTCCACATTCCCCAAACTTCCAAAACTGGAACCTCACCATCAGATACCATGCTGATACAGATATTTAAGCCACCCCGTCAACTTATACATATTATATAGATAACTACTTTTACTTTTGAGCTACATGAATTAACCTTGGTAAACCTTCAAAAAAGTATTGGAAGCACGTGGGTAATGGTTAAAGTTCATGGGAAATGGCTCGTCGCCAAGAGTTCAAAATCTGGACGCGGTAACTGCATTTTCACTTTAGCGCTAATACCCTTGGGAAAGGTATGAATCCCTCTCCCTCAGCTTATGGATAAATAGTAGGGCAAGACGGCCTTTAACCTTGGTTAGGCAACCGGTCTAGGAGAAGGAAAACTCTGAATTTCAAAACCTGTTGAACTCCGCTTAAGAAATTGACCTTTGTGTCACATCACTGCTCGTGCGGAGGGGTGTGTGTGAGTTGTGTGTATGTATGTATTATATATATATATATATATATGCATTGTCAGAGATAAAAATTTATCTGGTGATTCATATTAAAGAGGGAGCTACTTTTACTTTTGAGGCTTACATGAATTAAACCTTGTAAAATCCTCAAGAAAGTCAAACAGCAGGGGAAAAAAAAGAAATAAATAGAACAAAAAGGTTGTTGCTTTTTTTCATATCTTAAATGGCTATCTAAAAGGTAACCATCGCTCGTGGGTGAAAGAAAAAAGTAGAATTTGAGATCTTGCATGACACTGAACTCAGGTAATGTTGTGACAGATTTGGAATATGCGGAAGGCAATTGGGCCAGCCCCCCATATTTGATGTTTGCAAAGAGAAAGCCAGATGATGATGTGTATCGAATCAAACAGAAGAACTTAAATGCATAAGATAATGTTAAAGGGCTCTAATTGAACCAAATGTTGAAAATATTATGTATATATAATATATATATTTATAATATATATATATATATATTATTTTTTAATGTAAACTACTACCGGGGGTGGGGGGGAACAATACTCAGTTTATTCAAAATTTAAAAAAAAATTTGAAGGGGAAAAAAAATTTTAAAAAAAAAGAAAAAAGATTCAGGCCCATCCGTATTTCATCAAAGTTTAATAATCATCAATATAGTAATGTTAGTGGCCAAAAGAAAAACACAGGAGGAGTTTTCTAAGTTTTATTATGTAAAAAGTGGCTTCAATACGCTAAGTAGAGCATGATTAATATTATATATATATTATAAATATATTATATATTATGAAAGGTAAAAATGGATATTGAATCCGACAATATGTGTAGAAAGTTTTGTAGGAAAAACAAAAAATGAGTTAAAAGTTTTTGCTGACAGAAATCTGTTTCGAACATTATGAATATGTTTATCAAAAGCAACATTGTAAGCAGAAAAAGGAAAATAAATATATCATTAAATTTACGAGCACAAAACCGCTTCTCGATCAGTACCAGACTTTTTTTACGTCCAAGCGAGAGCATTTCTGTGCCTCGTAATTTAATGATACTTTATTTCGTTTCCGCTTACAATGTTGCTTTGATAAAGACATTTCATAATGTCGAAACAAGATATTCTGTCAGCAAACTTTTAACATCATTTTTTCTTCAAACTTTTACATATATTATATATATATATATATTATAAATTAACTTTCAAGAAAGAAATTCTTAAACTGTCACTGACAATGATAAATTTATTTCGACCAGAGGGACTCAATAATGAGGTCAATCTTATCAGATTAGTGTAAATATTGCTCTGTATAAATAATTATTAGTTATTACAAAAATCAAAACAAACCAAAACAAAACAAAAATTGTCATTTTAAGGGAAGTCTTCATAGGGAAAAGCTCACTACAAATGCAAATCACTGGTTTTGAATATATTATAATATATATTATTACTTTCATAGAAAAAAAAAATTTTTAAAAACTTCATTTTACTTATAATAATAAAAACTAGTTAAAACAATATAAATATAATATATAATGGAGATAGATTGCATTTCTGTCTTGAAGCCTAAACTACGTCACGGCTTAGCCACAGATTCCACAAAAATTCTAAGCATTCATCAATTAAAAAAAAAATTAAAATTAGTGAAATAGACACTAATTAGGGGACTGAGCCTATTCAGTAGTGACCACCCCAAGCAGATTAACAGGTTTTAATTAGAGTTTTCCTTCTCTAGACTGGTTGCCTTATACTAAGGTTAAAGAGCCAAGTCTGGCTCTACTATTTAACCCATAGCTGGAGGAGAAAAGTTTGGATTTCATACCTTTCCCAAGGGTTATAAGCACTATGTGAACTGTAAGCTGTCCAGGATTGACTTCAAGTTGATGAGTCTATTTCCTACGACTCTAACCATTACACAACCACACCTCCAATGTTGCAAGATGTAGGCATTTGGCTCTAAAGACAATTAAAAAGTGCATTATGTCTCAACAAGCCAGCGAGGCGAGGGCAACACAATTTGGTAACCTCGACTTTTGAAAAAATATGCTTGAACGACTAAACCAAATATTTGAAGAGACAAGCTATGGAAAATGCTTCTACACAAGACGACATAGCATGCAAAGTAGAACTGACCTTATGTTGGAACGCTGAATATAATACCTCTTTCATGGTAAAGCCATGCCCAGAGACCATACCTCTCAAAAGGGAGTCCCTATGGATTAGTGGCTAATTTGTGGACTGTGGCAGAGTAAGTTGAATGCAAAAACTCTAGTCGATTGCTATTTATGGTCATTTTTGGACTAATACTCTTGGGGAAAGGTATGGGGGAAACCATCTAGCTACCCACTATGATGAGTTCAAATGGTATTCAATAACTATCTTTTGGTAGATAAGAGTGAATTGAGTAGATAATGAAATTGAAAAGGAAAGAAAGAAGAAGGAGAAGGAAGGAATGGAATGGGTGAATGAAAAGAAAGAAAAATAGGGTGAATGGGTGGATGAAAAGAAAGGAATAAAGAAAGAAGGGATTGAAATGGGTGGATAGAAAGAAGAAAGAAAAAGACAAAGAAAAGACAAAAGGATGAAATGGTTGGATAAAAAAGAAAGACAGAAGGAATGAATGGTGGATTTAAAAAGAATGAAAGATAAGACAGGAAGGAATGATTGGGTGGATAAAAAGAAGGAATGAATGGGTGGATAGAAAGAAGAAAGAAAGAAAGAGAGAAGGAATGGGAATGGGTGATAGAAAGAAAGAAAGAAAAACAAAAGGAATTGAATGGTGGGAAAGAAGGAAAGGAAAGAAAGGAATGAATGGGTGGAAAGGATGAAAGAAAAGAAGGAATGAATTGGGGGAAAGAATGAAAGAAAGAAGGAAGAATTGAATGGGTGGAAAGAATGAAAGAAAGAAGGAGATGAATGGGTGGAAAGAATGAAAGAAAGAAGGGAAGGAAGCGAAGAATGGTGGAAAGAATGAAAGAAAGAAGGAATGAATGGGTGGAAAGAATGAAAGAAAAGAAGGAAGGAAGAATGGGTGGAAAGATTGAAAGAAAGAAGGAAATTGAATGGGTGGAAAAGAATGAAAGAGAGAAGGCAATGAATGGTGGATAGGAAAGAAGGAATGAATGGGTGGATAGAAAGAAAGAAGAAGGAATGAATGTGTGAATAGAAAGAAAAGAAAGAAAGAAAGAAGGAATGAATGGTGGATAGAAAGAAAGAAAGAAGGAATGAATGTGTGAATAGAAGAAAAGAAAGAAAAGAAAGAAGGAATGAATGCGTGGGATGAAACGAAAGAAAGTGAATGGGTTGGCGAAATGAATGGAATTTAAAGAAATGCACTTTTGTTAGGATTCCAAGTGGTGCAGCCATACAGTAGCATTGATACAAACTACGGGCTTTGGAAGAATTGTTTCAATTAACCTTGCAGTGGAGATTGGATTTACTTATTGCAGCAAGATAGATTCGTATTCAGGTTATGATTACTTGTTTGCCTGTCTTATCAATTCGACGGTGATTGTAACTAGTATGATCTTATACCTACACACAGGATCTGTGCGGAAAGTTGAGGAGCTGATGAAGTGATTGGTGCTCCACCTCAGATGCCAAAAACAATCTCCTTGGCTAGCGCTAGTTGAAAAAGAGGGGATTAGGCTCCCTCGTTGTCTGGCTGATACCGATATTAAGCCACCCAGTGAGTTTTACTACTTACTTAAATCTGTCTTGTCTGCATTATCTGCCATAGACGGATTACAGTTATAGGGAAATCCAATCTCACTGACAAGTTAAATTGACAATTCTCCAAGCCGTAGTTGTATCAATGCTACTGTATGGCTGCACCACTTGGATCCTTTTAACAAAAGCTGCATTTCTTTAATTCCATTCATTCGGCCCCAAACCCATTCACTTTCTTCTTCATCCACGCATCATTCTTCTTTCTTCTTTCTTTCTTTCTATTTCCACAATTCATTCCTTTCTTTCTTTCTTTCTATCCACCCATTCTTCCTTTCTTTCTTTCTTTCTTTCTTTCTATTTAACAAATCATTCCTTTCTTTCTTTCTTTCTATCCACCCATTCATTCCTCTTTCTATCCACCCATTCATTCCTTCTCTCCTTTCATTCTTTCCACCCCCATTCATTCCTCTTTTCTTCATTTCTTTCCAACCCATTCATTCCTCCTTCTTTTTCATTCTTTCCACCCATTCATTCCTTTCTTTCTTTGCATTCTTTCCAACCCATTCATTTTCCTTCCTCCCTTCTTTCTTTCAATTCTTCCACCCATTCATTCCTTCTTTCTTTCATTTCTTTCCCACCCATTCATTCCTTCCTTCTATCTTTCATTCTTTCCACCCATTCATTCCTTCTTCTTTCATTCTTCCACCCATTCATTCCTTCTTTCTTTTCATTCTTTCACCCATTCATTCCTTTGTTTTTCTTTTCTTCTTTCTATCCACCCATTCATTCCTTCTCTCTTTCTTTTCTTTCTTTCTTTCTATCCACCCATCATTCCTTCTTTTTATCCACCCATTCATCCTTCTGTCTTTCTTTCATCTTTATCACCCTTCATTCCTTCTGTCTTTCTTTTTATCCACCCCATTCATTCCTTTTGTCTTTCTTTCTTTCTTTTCTATCCACCCATCAATCCTTTCTTTCATTCTTCTTTTCATCCACCCATTCACCCCTTTTTTTTTCTTTCTTTTCATTCACCCATTCATTCCTTCCTTCCTCTTTTCTTTCTTTTCTTTTCAATTCATTCATCTACTCATTCACTCTTTATCTACCAAAAGAATAGTATTGATACCATTTGACTCATCATAGCTGGGTAGCTAAGATGGTTCATACCTTTCCCAAGAGTATTACCAAACATGAACATAATAGCACGACTAGAGTTTGCATTCACTTACTACAATGCCACAGTCCAGCACATTAGCCACTATGCCATAGGGACTCCCCTTTGTAGAGGTATGGTCTCCCTGGGCATGGCTTACCATGAAAGAGGTATTATATTTCATGGCGTTCCACATAAGTCAGTTCTACTTTGCATGCTATGTCGTCTTGTGTAGAAGCATTTCCATAGCTTGTCTCTTCAAATATTGGTTTTAGTCGTTCAAGCATATTTTTACAAAGTCGAGTTACCAATTGTTGGCCCTCGCCTCTTGCTGGCTTGTTGAGAACATATGCACTTTTTAATTGTCTTTAGGCAAATGCTACATCTGCAACATTGGAGGTGTGTTGTTGTAATGGTTAGAGTCGTAGGAAATAGACTCATCAACTTGAGTTCAAATCCTGGACAAGCTACAGTTCACATAGTGCCTTATACCCTTGGGAAAGGTATGAATCCAACTATTCTCCCTCCAGCTATGGGTAAATAGTAGAGCAGACTTGGCTCTTTAACCTTAGTTAGGCAACCAGTCTAGGAGAAGGAAAACTCTGAATTCAAACCTGTTAAATCTGCTTGGGGTGGTCACTACTAGAATAGGCTCAGTCCTAATTAGTGATCTATTTCAACTTTAATTAATTTTTTTTTAATTGATGAATGCTTTAGATTATTGTGGAATCTGTGACGTAAGCCGTGACGTAGTTTAGGCTTCAGACAGAAATGCAATCTATTCTCCATTTATATATTATATTATATATTTGTTACTAGTTATTATTAGTAAAATGACAGTTTTTTTAAATTTTTTTTCTATGAAAGTTATATATATATATATATATATTCAACAACCCAGTGATTTTGCATTTGTAGTGACTTTTCCCTATGAAAGACTTCCTTAAAATGACAATTTTTTGTTTTGTTTTGTTTGTTTTTGATTTTGTAATAACTAATAAATTAATTATATACAGAGCAATATTAAAACACTATCTGATAAGATTAAGACTCATATTGAGTCTCTGGTCGAAAAATAAATTTATCATTGTCAAGTGACAGTTTAAGAATTTCTTTCTTAGAAAGTTATTATAATATATATATATATATATATATATATGTAGAAAGTTTTGAAGAAAAAACAGATGTTAAAAGTTTTGCTGACAGAAATCTGTTTCGACATTATGAATATTGTCTTTATCAAAGCAACATTGTAAGCGGAAAAAACGAAATAATGTATCATTAATACGAGGCACAGAATGCTCTCGCTTGGAACGTAAAAAAAAGTCTGGTACTGATCGAGAGCGTTTTGTGCCTCGTAATTAATGATATATTTATTTCCTTTTTCTGCTTTACAATGTTGCTTTGATAACATATTCATAATGTCGAAACAGATTTCTGTCAGCAAAACTTTTAACATCATTTTGTTTTTCCTACAAAACTTCTACACATATTGTCGGATTCAATATCCATTTTTACCTTCATTATATATATATATATTATATATATATATATATATATAATTCATGCTCTACTTTAGCGTATTGAGCACTTTTACATATAAAACTTAGAAACTCCTCCTGTGTTTTTCTTTTGGCCACTACATTACTATATGATGATTATTACTTGATGGATACGGATGGGCTGATTCTTTTCTTTTTTTAAATTTTTTTCCCCTCAAATTTTTTTATTTGAAAAACTGAGTTATCTGTTCCCCCCCCACCCCCGGTAGAGTTTACAATTAAAAATAATATATATATATATATAATATTATATATATTATATATATACTAAATATTTTTCAAACAATTTTTCATTAGAGCCTTTACATTATCTTATGCATTTAGTTCTTCTGTTTTGATTCGAACACATCATCATCTGGCTTCTCTTTGGCAACATCAAATATGGGGGCTGGCCATTGCTCCGCATATTCCAAATCTGTCCACACATTACCGAAGTTCAGTGTCATGCAATGATTCCTCCAAATTCTACTTTTTTTTCAACCCCACGAGCGATGGTTAACCTTTTAGAAGCCATTTAAGATATGAAAAAAAAAAGCAACAGACCTTTTTGTTCTATTTATTTCTTTTTTTTCCCCTGGCTGTTGACTTTCTTGAAGGATTTTACAAGGTTAATTCATGTAGCTCAAAAGTAAAAGTAGCCACCTCTTATAAATGATCCCACCAGATAATTTTATCTCTGACAATGCATATATATATAATATATATATATACACATACACACACTCACACACACCCTCCGCACGAGCAGGATGTGACACAAGGTCAATTTCTTAAGCGGAGTTCAACAGGTTTGAATTCAGAGTTTTCCTTCTCCTAGACCGGTTGGCTAACCAAGGTTAAAGGGCCCGGTCTGCCTACTATTTATCCATAGCTGGAGGAGAGTAGGATTCATACCTTTCCCAAGGGTATTAGCGCTAAGTGAAAATGCAGTTACCGCGTCCAGGATTTGAACTCTTGGCGACGAGTCCATTTCCCATGACTTAACCATTACACCACGTGCTTCCATACTTTTTTGAAGGATTTTACAAGGTTAATTCATGTAGCTCAAAAGTAAAAGTAGTTATCTATATATATATGTATAAGTTGACGGGGTGGCTTAATATCTGTATCAGCCATGGTATCTGATGGTGAGGTTCCAGTTTTGGAAGTTTGGGGAATGTGGAGTACCCCTTCATCACCATTGCTCCCTGGTCCACTCTGACCCGGAGTGGTAGTACCTGTTAGGGTCCCATCTATGGGTTAAATAGAAAAACATGAGTTGATAAACAAAATTGTATTATGCATTAAGAATGAATTTATTTCACAACTTTATCGGCATTAAATGACCCACCGAGGTTGATATGCCGTAAAACAAAACAAACCCCCCAAAAAATGTGTTTAAAACTCGAGTTTAAAAAAATTGACTTTACCCATCAAGAATGCATAAAACAATAACGTCTTCGGCATAAAATAACCCAATGAGTTGACATGCCATAAAATCCAACCAACCAACCAACCTAATTTGGTAAATGTATTTTCTTAGAAAAGAGTTTTAAAAAATTGACTTTACCCATCAAGAATGCAAAAAACAATAACGTCTTCGGCATAAAATAACCCAATGAGTTGCATGCCGTAAAAATCCAACCAAACAACCAACCTAATTTGGTTATGTATTTTCTTAGAAAAGAGTTTAAAAAATCACTTTTACCCATCAAGAATGCATAAAACAATAACAATAAAAAACCCCAATGAGTTGACATCCATAAAATCCAACCAACCAACCAAACCTAATTTGGTAATATATTTTTTAGAAAAAAAAAGGTATAACTTGATAAATAGACGTCAAACCAACCACACCATAGCAACTATATGATTGTCCCGACCATATTTTCAAAATCAATAGGCTACTCCTTTCATTATCTATTAATATCTATCTATATATATCTATATAATATCTTCTATACATATATAAAGGGCAGTTGTGTGGTATATGTATGTCTGGAGGAAACTACGAAAATAAAGCAATTAACAACAAAGTAAATATATATACACATTAAATATCACCAGGTCTTGGTTTTTGAGCAAAATAATAAAGATTTGATTATATTTGGGAAGATATTTAAAAATTCCAATTAACAGAAGAGAAATCATTTGCATGTTATTTTGTTTATCTTTTTTTTTTTTTTTTTGTAGGTCTTTTTTTGCTTTGAAATATAATATTGATGATTTGAATTAATTTTAATTTTAATTTGTCGACCCCGTTTTGAGATGAGGTACTAATTTCTTTGTTTAATGGCACATCAACCAACCAACCAACAAACCAACCAACCAACATTATTTTCTAAATGAGATCTTTCTGTGAGAACCAAGAAGTCTTTTGAGTTGGTCATTTCTAGTGAATATGACTGATTAAAATATTTTACTTTAAAAGAAATTTCTCAAAGACTAATTTCTAAACTTCTGACGTTTAGCTCTATTATATCCATGACAATACCAATCAATTAGCAGGGTCTGAAAATACAAAGTTCCAAAATGGTGCAAAGTAACTTTTTTGCTTGAATGTTAATTAAGGTCTTAATAATTTTGTTGCTTTTGTTAATAAAAATAAATGAATTTGTGACAACCTAATTTGTTTCATTTCATGTATTTTGATACCCCTGCTTACCTTCTCAAAGAGGAGTCCCCCACAAAATTTTTTATATCTCCCTCGGAATTTTTAACTAGCCAAAAGAATTTGATCTGCATTAACAGCATGTTGAAATAATATAAAAAAATGACCAAAAAATACTTATGACAATACATTTATATAAAATAGAGATTTGGTGGTGTAATTGTTAGTTGTAGGAAATGGATTTGTCAATCGGAGTTCAATTCCTGGACGAAGCTGTTTGCATTTCACATGGTGCCAATACCCTTGGGAAAGGCATGAATCTAATTCTATCACTATGGATAAATAGCAGGGCAGATTGGGCTCTTTAACTGTAACTAGGTAACCAGTCTAGGAAAGAAAACTCTGAATTCAAACCTGTTAAACTCCGCTTAAGGAATTGACCTTGTGTCACATCCTGATCGTGTGGAGAGGTCGGTAAATATTTATAATAGAGACTCAGTTGTCTGTAATCAAAACTATGTCACTGTTTACGTAACAGTCATTTCAGGAATTAACTAAGTTAATCAATGAATATTTATAGTCATCAACATTACTTTATAAAATATTACACAACACTGTATTATATATATACTCACAACTGCCCGGTCGGCCGCGGCGTTAGAATGTATCAACTGCACCTCAGCAGAGGGGTAAGATTCCCCCAAATGGGGCCACATGTTGGCCGTGGGTGGCGACCAGTGATGCTTAAGGATGGAGTCTTGGTGGGAGAACAGTCCATGACCTGCAATACTCCACTTAGAACTTCGGCTAGACGGGCGGTTGGAGAGGCTCTCTCAGATAAATCAGCTGGTCACATCAAGCCCTAGCACCTATATGATTGTCCCAACCCTATTGCTCTTATAGCAAGCCCCAACACTTTTTATCATATGGATGCTAGAAGGCGGTGGCTGAGGGTCTGCATGTCCTGGGAATAAAGTTAAACTCTATCTGATGGTGAGGTTCCAGTTTTGGAGGTTTGGGGAATGTGGAGCATCCCATTCATCACCATTGCTCCCTGGTCCACTCTGACCCGGAGTAGTAGTACCTGTTAGGGTCCCATCTATGGGTTAAATAGAAAAATGTATTTATAAAAAAATTGTATTATCCATTAAGAATTGATTTATTTCAAAACTTTATCGGCATTAAATGACCCACTGAGGTTGATATGCCGTAAAACAAACCAAACTAATATATACTCACAAAGGAAGGACACAACCTTAGATGGTCCATAACACTTTTTATTGACATTGCAGTCTCGGAAGACTATATAGTTCTTGTGTCCCTGAAGTTACAGCGCCTCTTGTGACTTCAGGGACACAAGAACTATATAGTCTTCCGAGACTGCAATGCCAATGATACTATTGAAGTCAGTCAGTCTACTATTAGTTTGAACAATGTGACTGGCCAAGCACCACTGAACCAGTGTCAAGACAACTGGTACTTATGGGAATTCAGAACAGTCCACTCATGCATTTGGGTGATTCCATTCCCTGAGTCCTGATTGGCTGCTTGGTTTGTAGGCTCCTCTGAGCCTCCATAAATCCTGCCATTTTGCAGTAGTCATAGCAGCAAACTAGAATCGTATTTCAGTTACGACTGCTTGCTGTCTTGTCTTGCCAATTTGATGGTAATTGGACTTTGTATGATTATTCTACAGATACAATAGAAATACAATGCCCTGTTACTTGTGCCCTATTTTGGTTTACAACTATAGAGACTTGACTAAATTTAGAGCTCTTGGTACCTGTAAGCGAGCATTATGTTGTTAACAAGAGTCATCCACTTGTCCAGTTCATATTTCTATGGTGAGCAGTGTGGCATGAACGCAGAAGAAAATATTCTGATTGTGGCCTGATTAAGGCGACCTAGTCACTCACCCAACTTAATGTCTATTACCCTGTGTCGAACACACACGAAAGCGATGTTAGTGAATTGATTGGGACGATGTTGGCCCCTGGAAAAGATATGGAAATTGGTTGGTATGTGCCCCCCCCCCCCCTGAAATTGTTTATTCATGAAGGATCAATAAGTTGCTTAAGCTTTGCTCTTTTAATTTATATACAGAGGAATGATAAAATTATCATCTCTCTCTCTCTCTCTACTCCTACACAAGCATGCATATATGTATCTATGTGTGTGTGTGTATATATATATATATATATATATATATATATATATAAAGGGGCCGGGTTAGCTCAGTCAGTAGAGCGTTCGGCTAGAAACCACAAGGTTCCTAGTTCGATACCGGTCCTCGCCAACTCAGCGTATGAGTAGCCCAGGGATCTGTGCGGTAAAGTAAGGAGCTGATGGTAGGTGTGGTGCTCCACCTCAGATGCTAAATACAATCTTCTTGGTCTAGCGCTATTGAAAAGGGGATAGACTCCCTCGCTGACTGGCTGATACCGACTTTAGGCCATGTGGTCGACTTTAATTTTACTTTATATATATATATATATATATATATATATATTTATATATTATATATTATATTTTTGCTTGAAGGCAATTACAATGCATGTATCACATAAAATTTGATACTTTTTGATAGAAAATGAACTTGATAAGTGTAATCCCGGCAAAGGATCGCTCGGTGTGTAGAACACCGTAAAGACTGTTTCGACTTTATTAAGTCTCATCAGCGATGTATACTAACGACTTCCCACCGACAGAAATCGAAACCGGGACCTCAGCAAGCATAGTCAAAGACCATATTGCCTCGGCCACAGTACACAGTATGTATATATATATATATATATATATATATATGTGTGTATTTGGGCAGCATTCTTTCATTTATACATGTAGAATTAAACAAAAGACACATCTCCTGTTTAACAATTTTCGAGTTTTCTGGCCAACTTCTTAATGTTTGGGTAGAATTTGTGGATAAGTCCACCAAAGTTCATGTCCCGAGTACTTTCGGTACTTCGAAGTGCCATCATCAGAGGTGATGTCCTCCAGTTTTTAAAAAATTAAATTAATGTGGAGGCTGAAAGGAGAAGAATTGATGAGAAAGGTGTTATAGGCATTTTAAAATGTGTGTACTGCATTGGAAATTAATTTTGTTTAAGGATGGTTTGTATTGTATAACACCTTTCTCATCAATTCTTCTCCTTCCAGCCTCCACATTAATTTAATTTTTTAAAAACTGGAACACACTGATGATGGGACTTTGAAGTACCGAAAGTACTCGGGACCTGAATTGAATGGCCATCTCTGATGCAGCGACTGCAAACAAATGGTGTTGCTTGCTGGAGATGCTGTTGTCTTTCCTTCCTTATGGCTCTCTTTTCTGCAGCGGCTTCTTTCCTCTCTTGTATGTGTATATATAAATAAAATCGCCGGGGTGGCCTAATGTCGGTATCAGCCAGATAGTAAGGGAGTCTATCTCCTTTTAACTAGCGCTAGAACAAGGAGATTATTTTAGCATCTGAAGTGGAATGCCACACTTACCATCAGCTCCTCACTTTCCCACACAGGGGCCTGTGCTACTCATATGCTGAGTTGGCGAGGGCCAGTATTGAATGAGGAACCTTGTGATATAGTATGTCTATATATTATTATGGACCCTCCCGTCGATTTTCGATGTATGAGGGTTCATACACACAATGAACACCCACACTGTGATTTGTTTATAGTGGTAAAGGCTTGTATTGGACCATCCACACTTTTTGGCACAGTCGATAGGAAAGAATTGGTGCATCAAGGGTTGCCACAAACCCAATCAATGACCGACCTCAGGAATTTTGAATTCAGAGTTATCCCTCTCCTAGACTGGCCACCTACCCAAGGCTGAAGGGCCCAGTCTGCCCTACTATTTAACCCATAGCTGGAGGGAGAATATATGGATTCATACCTTTCCCAAGGGTATTAGCGCTATGTGAAATGCCAACAGCTTCGTCTAGGTATTGAACTCGAATCGACAAGTCCATTTTCCACGACTCTAACCACAAGCCCACGTGCTTCCATATATATATATATTATATATATATATATATATATATATTATATATATATATATATAATATATATATATATATATATATATATATATATATATATATATAAAGAGAGAGAGACACACACACACCTACAAACATGCTTATAAACACTCCAATATGTACACTCGTGTGTATTAGAATCAATCTTTGGTGTTTGTTTTATTTATTTTTGTTTTTTTGTTTTGGCTCATTTAATATTCACTCGTTTTCTTTATTGATCAACGTTCAACTTGTATAACAATGACTTGGGTGAATTCCATTTTGGAGAAATGAATTTTTTATACGACAATGTTTACTTAAACGATTAGTTTTATCTTCAAGTCAGAAAAGTTTCCTTACGTATTTAACCCCTTCCCACCTGGAGGCGCGGTACTTTGCCTCATTTTGAAAATGAACAGGCTCTACTACTCTTTCCTGCTTGTAAAATCATTTAGTTAGATTACAAGGCAACAAGTAAATCGTTTCCCCTCTCCCTTTCTCCCCTAGTAAACATATTCTGCCATTTCATTCACTGCATGTTCGATACTAATTAAAGTTTTTGCCCCCTCCCCTCCCCCCCAAAAAGATGAAGAAAAGTAAAAACATTCAAAATTCATTCATTAAAGTCCTTTTGAAGGTTGTAAAATAGTAGGGCAATGAGTACAAAGGCGTATGCAGGTGTTGGCCCTGCATATATAGAAATATATATATATATATAGTATAATAAAAAAATTGAAAAAACACAGGTTTAAATGAGTTAAGTGGTGAGTTTATTGGCCGACGCGCAGTGTTTCAATCTATTAATTAGATCATCTTCAGGGCTTTTGTTGGTATGTGGAAGGTGATAAAAAATTTTTTTATCTCAGAAAGGCGAGTAATAGTCCTTGTTTATCGGTCTGTTTAAAATTTGAAGTCTGAGAAAAAAGAACGTTGAAAAAATTAACGATATTTTTTTATCACCTACCACATACCAACACAAGCCCTGAAGATGATCTAATTAATAGATCAAAACACTGCAGCATCGGCTAATAAACTCACCACTTAACTCATTTAAACCTGTGTTTTTTCAATTTTTTATTATACTACATACCGTCGGATTCACTTCCTTTTATTCACATATATGCGTATGTATATATATATGTGTGTGTATGAAGAGAAAAATGGATGTGAATCCGACAGTATGTAATGTCGTGAAAAATTTGAAAAAACGCAGGTTCAAATAATTGTGTTGAAAATTGAGATGGTGCTCGTCGTTAAGAAAAATTCTTCTGCTTTTTAGGGAGTTTGTGGAGATGAGTAGCTTCTTATATTTCCGGATTAAAGGGCGATTATCCATAATTGTTAGTTTTCCTTGTTCGTCGCGTGTTTTTTTTTCAAAGACAAGATGTGCAGAGAAAAATGGAAGTGAATCCGACGGAATGTAATGGAGTGAAAAACAAAAATAAACAAGGAAAATGAACAATTATGGATAATCTCACTTTAATCCGGAAATATAAGAAGCTACTCATCTCCGAACATAAAAAAAAAGATCTTATTTTAATCCGGCCTGGTGGTAGGTCAGGGAATTTTTTTTCTCGTCAGAGTAGAGGAAATGACATCACATAATGATATAGGAAGAAATTTTAATTCTATGAATAACTATATTTTTTAAATAAAATATAAATGAAGTGATTTGCTAAATTTCAAATTAATATTTCAATGCAAAAAAAGAAAAATTAAATTAAATAAAGTAATCAAATTAATGTAAAATGATGACTTGATTTTATTATGAAGAGTTTATCTTATTAAAAAAAATTTGAACAAATAAAAAAAAAAAGAAAAAAAAGAAGAGAAAGAAAAAAGAAGAGAAAGAAAAACTGATATTTGAACAAAAAAAAGTAAAAAGAATGAAAAAAATTAAAAAAAACAAAGAAAAAGAAAGAAAAGAGAAATTGTAGTGATGGTGGGATATTGAACATTTGTTCATTTGAAGAAAAACATTTACATCCCTAATTCTGCCCCTTTGGGGGCAGGGCTGGGTTTATTGCCCAGCGCCTGAGGCGCCCCCCTTTAGGGGGGAATGCCGATGGGATCGACGCAATTTTTGTTCTCTCCCACCCATTAGCTTCGGCTTGTGGGTGGGCCCACGTTAAAACGGAGCCTTGTGCCCAGTCCATACAGGTGGGGTATGAGACAAATAAACCCTAATTTTGTAATAGCACTATACGAAACGGTTTCGGTTTTGTAAAATATTTCAATACGGTATTCTGGTGTGCAGATCAAACTGGAAAAAATAATTTTTTCAGTTATATATATATATATATATATTATATATATATATATATATTGTAGGCAGGTGTTATTAAACAACACGGAACATTTCTTTTTCATGATCTTGATTTGTATCTTTTCCAGTCTTCAGGCTATCTTTCTAATATTAGGATCCAGTTGAAATAGGATTCTTCCCATACTATCAGCCTGAGCACTTTCAACTGTTTCTTCAGTCGTCATCAGGGGGGTATATGATTTGGTATTAGTTCTATTTTTTTTTTTCAAATATGGCTTGGAAGAATTGTCACTTTAACTTGTCAGTGAGATCAGATATATATATATATATATATATATATATATGGTGGGGAGTTGTGAATCTAAATTTAGTCCGCCCTGTTGGCTGGGGCGTTAGAATGCACTGACTGCACGTCTGCAGAGGGGTAAGACTCCCCCAATGGGGCCACCTGTTGGCCGTGGGTGGCAACCTGTGATGCTTAAGGATAGAACCCAGGTGGATGAGCAGTCCATGACTTGCAATACTCCACTTTGACCCTTTCTTGGGCTAGATGGGTGGTCGGAGAGGCCCCCTCCGATCAATCGGCTGGTCACGTCAAGCCCAAGCACCTATATGATTTTCCAAACCCTATTGCCTTTATGGCAAGCCCCAATCCCTTTTATCATATGGGTGCTAGAAGGCGGTGACTGAGGGTCTACATGTTCTGGGAATGACGTTAAACTCTATCTGATGGTGAGGTTCCAGTTTTTGGAGGTTTGGGGAATGTGGAGCACCCCTTCATCACCATTGCTCCCTGGTCTACCTTGACCCGGAGTGGTAGTACCTGTTAGGGTCCTATCTATGGGTTAAATAGAAAACATGAGTTTATAAACAAAATTTTATTATCCATTAAAAATGAAATTATTTCAAAACTTTGTCGGCATTAAACATTTTTTAATACCAAATTACCAATAGAAGTATTCGGCATAAAATAACCCACGTGGTTGACATGCCGTAAAACCCAACCAACCAACCAACCAACCAACCAACCAAACCAACCAAACCTAAATTTAGTAACTGGATTGATATAGAGCCAATACTTGGTTAAAGACAGTTTCATTGTTAAGGTCCAAGTGGTGCAGCCATACAGTTGTACTGATATGGCTTGGAAAAATTGTCGCTTTAACTTCTCAGTGATATCAGATATATCATGTATATGGTGGTGAGTTATGAATCTAAATTTACTGACTGGATTGATATAGACAGTTTCTTTGTTAAGGGCCTAGTTTTATACATGCTGTTTTAAAATATTTTTATACTTACCTGTCTTTTTTACTTATTTATACTTATACTTTATTTTTATTTTTTTATTGCAGGTGAGTGATTCTTACTGAATATCTTATTGGTAAGGTATCTTTTTACATTTTTTTATGTCGCCATTTTAAGAATGAATGTGAATCATCAGATTTAGTAAGAAACTTTTTTCTGTTTTAGCTGATATGGAAATCTTCTCTATAAAATTTCAATTAATCATGTGACAATTCACACACACACACACACACACACACACACACATGTATGTATGCATATGTACATATGTGTATTTGGGCAGCATTCTTTCATTTATACATGTAGAATTAAACAAAAGACAGATCTCCTGTTTAAGAATTTTATTTTTGATCTTTTCGAGTTTTCTGGCCAACTTTTTAATATTTGGGTGGAATTCGTGGATTAGTCCACCAAAGTTCATGTCCTGAGTACTTTTAGAAGCTCTATACATAAAACAATACAAACCATCCTTAAACAAAATTAATTTCCAATGCAGTACACACATTCTAAAATGCCTATAACACCTTTCTCATCAATTCTTCTCCTTCCAGCCTCCACATTAATATAATTAAAAAAAACTGGAACACATCACCCCTGATGATGGCACTTCGAAGTGCCGAAAGTAATCGGGACCTGAACTTAGGTGGTCTTATCCACGAATTCCACCCAAATATTAAAAAGTTGGCCAGAAAACTCGAAAAGATCAAAAATAAAATTGTTAAACAGGAAATGTGTCTTTTGTTTAATTCTACATGTGTGTGTATATATATATATATTATATATATATATACAGTGATGCTGATAGCTTTATGATTTAGTGCATCCTTGGATGCACGGATTTGATTTGAGTGAGTCCCCAGGAAATTTGATAGGTTACACCTAGTTTTATCTGTGAACAACTAAAGCTGTCTAGCTGGCTATCGCAATGCAAGTGTAAAGAAAAAAGGTTATCGCAATGCAAGTGTAAAGAAAAAGGCTATCGCAATGCAAGTGTAAAAATGCAAGTGTAAAGAAAAAAAGGTTATCGCAATGCAAGTGTAAAGAAAAAAGGCTATCGCAATGCAAGTGTAAAGAAAAAAGGCTATCGCAATGCAAGTGTAAAGTGTAAAGAAAAAAGTATCGCAATGCAAGTGTAAAGAAAAAAGGTTATCGCAATGCAAGTGTAAAGAAAAAAGGTTATCGCAATGCAAGTGTAAAGAAAAAAGGCTATCGCAATGCAAGTGTAAAGAAAAAAGGTTATCGCAATGCAAGTGTAAAAAAAAAGATCGCAATGCAAGTGTAAAGAAAAAAGGCTATCGCAATGCAAGTGTAAAGAAAAAAAGACTATCGCAATGCAAGTGTAAAGAAAAAAGGCTATCACAATGCAAGTGTAAAGAAAAAAAGACTATCGCAATGCAAGTGTAAAGAAAAAAGGCAATGCAAGTGTAAAGAAAAAAAGGCTATCGCAATGCAAGTGTAAAGAAAAAAGGCTAAATGCAAGTGTAAAGAAAAAAGGCTATCGCAATGCAAGTGTAAAGAAAAAAGACTATCGCAATGCAAGTGTAAAAAAAAAAAGCTATCACAATGCAAGTGTAAAGAAAAAAGGCTATCGCAATGCAAGTGTAAAGAAAAAAGGCTATCGCAATGCAAGTGTAAAGAAAAAAGGCTATCGCAATGCAAGTGAAAAAAAAAAGGCTATCGCAATGCAAGTGTAAAGAAAAAGGCTGCAAGTGTAAAGAAAAAAGGCTATCGCAATGCAAGTGTAAAGAAAAAAAATATATGTATATACTTCCATACATACTCCAAGAAAAGTACTTTTTACATTGGTTTGTGTTTTGACTCTTTTTGGTATATTCTGCATAGAATTTGACATTCTGCATTCATTTATCACAGACACTTTTAGTTTCTAAAATCAGGAACCAGGCAGAATATTCCTCGTGGAACACTTTTACCATTTTCTCTTTTCTTTCCACTTTTTCCGTTTTTTCTTCTCATCTTTTCTGACCAATCAAATCCAGTTTTAGTTTCTTGTTCATTTCTTCACAAATGAAACTATTAAGCCCATTCCTTCTTCATCTTCATCCTCTTCTCGCTGGCAGCTGTTCTGCTCATTGATTTGATTAAAGACAGAATCTTCTGGGTGGGTCAGCACAAGGCAGGTGGGGTGGGGTTTGAGCGTGAGACTGAAGCAAAAAGATTCCATTGTTTTCAAAGAGAAAACCTATCCCTTCAAGAACATGCTGTCTATCTAAATACGAGTCTTTCTGACAGATTTGTTTTTTTCTTTTTTCTTTTTCGATGCTTTTTCCCTTTCTCGGGCAAATTAAGCTACAAAGCAGTTACTCTCTTTCAAAATAATACTCAATGCGCTCCTTGTATCTTCTATTACCAAATTACTTAAAACACTCAACCAGCCAGCTGGAACCTTGTCTTGTCTTTTCCGAGGAGAGAAGAAGAAGAAGCCTTGTCTGTTATCAAAAACAGGAACTTTACCTAAGAAGAAGAAGAAGAAGAAGAAGAAGAATGGTGTTGGTGGTAGTGGTGGTGCTTCTAAGTGGTTGGCTTGTAGGGGTTGGTTTTCTATGGTTGCAAATGGTGGTTTTGCTTTCTCGTTTATTTTTATTGATGGGGGAAAAGGTTAGGGGTCACTCACTAGGCGGTTTCTTGTCTCTGGCTCACAACTCTGACATGAAAAGAAAATTTGATCTCTTTTGTTTCGCATAAGTGTGCCTTCCTTTTATGGCAAGGAACTGAAGCGCTGATTCCGTAGACAATTGGTTTGTTGGTAGAAATAGATCCAGGCAGATTTGAATTTCATGAGATACATTCAAGTGATGCAAAAACAAAAAACAAACCCTATATATATATATATATATATATATATATATATATATTACCAACCCCTCCGCACGAAGGCAGGATGTGACACAAGATGAATTTCTTAAGCAGAGTTTAATAGGTTTGAATTCAGAGTTTTCCTTCTCCTAGACTGGTTGCCTAACCAAGTTTAAAGAACCCAGTCTGCCCTACTATTTACCCATAGCTGGAGGGAGAACAGTTGGATTCATACCTTTCCCAAGAGTATTAGCACTATGTGAAATTCAAACAGCTTCATCAAAGATTTGAACTCTGGTTGACGAGTTCATTTCCTAAGACTCTAACTATTAAACCATGCGCCTCCATACTTTTCTAATATATATATATATATATATATATATATAGTCGAAAGGAGTGTAAGGTCAGGTCTTCTTTCTTACCTGCTACTAGTACCATGTAAACTAGTACCATATTTTCCATGGTCAGTTTGCTAGCAACTAAACTGGCACCCCCATCAGACATGCCTTGGCTTGTCTGGTGAGGTGGGTGTGTAGACACCCAACATCATTAAAACATCAGCTGTCAAAGGACGGATGAGCTCCAGGGGAGCCAACAGTCATCCACAACGATAGATAGTAGTAGGATTGGGGTACTCTCTACTCACATAAATCCCCAATAGAACCTGTCACTTGGGTGCAAGTGCTGGGGCTTCCGGGGAGACTTTCATCTAGTGAAGTGACTCAATACTACCTGAAACAGCACTCTGCAGCAGCTCGGCAGCCCAGTCGTCTCAGACTTTTCCCTGCCACTGGACCAATTGTGGGACTGCCAAGATAGGGGACTGGGGTCTGTGCAGCCTCTTTCTACTTAAAAAATCTCAAGTTTCACTGCATGCCACCAGTAGAAAGGTGTATATATATATATATATATATATATATATATATATATAAAGATATGAAAACACCACAAAATGCTGTTAAAGTGAAAACATTTTATAACATAGTTGATATTGAACAATATTTCGATTTTATGAAAATCATCATCAGAGCTTGTTTATATTGTGGTGTTTTCATATCTTTTTATATATACTCATACCATTGGATTCATTTCCTTTGTTTTTAACTTATATATATATATAGATAACCTACTTAAGTTTCACCAAAAATTGATTGTCAGGGTTAATTGTAATGAATTAATCAAGAAATTGATTAATTAAAGACAATTGCGGAAGTGAATAATACAAAGCATGGTGAAACTTAAGTAGATTATCTATATATAGCTTTCTACTAAATCCGCTCTACTAATGTATTGAGCACTTTTATGTTTTTTATAACCCTGACTTATTCGGTTAATATTTGTATTGACCGTTGATGTTGCGATTAACTTGATATTCTGTTACCTGGTAAGTCAGTTGTAGACATTCAAGTCTTCTAGCAGGATGCAACACAAGGTCAATTTCTTAAGCGGAGTTTAACTGGTTTGAATTAAGATTTTTCCTTCTCCTAGGCTGATTACCTAGCCATGATTAAAGAGCCCAGTCTACCCCTACTATTTACCCATAGCTGGAGGAAGAATATATGGATTCATACCTTTCCCAAGGGTATTAGTGCTATGTGAAATGCAAACAGCTACATCCAGGAATTGAACTCTGGTCGACAAGTCTATTTCCTATGACTCTAACCATTACACCACACACCTCTGTTACTGGACTGTAATGTGTGTGATAGGAGGTAAGTGGCTGTACAGTTGCTTTTTCTTGGGGGCTGTAGCTAATATTTTTAAGAGTTTTTTTTTTAATTTGTAGAGCTTAGCAATTTCTCAAATGTTTCTCTGTTTAAAACAGGAATGTGAATGAGAATGAGGCTTTCTTCAAAATGTCAGTTATATCAACCCTATTTAGGTTATTTAATGCTGAATCAAGTCATTTTGATAATAAAGAACTCCAGTTGCATGCAGTACCTGCTGTTTCTTAAGTAGCCACCCAAGTGACCACTTGCAGTAAGTTGTAGTGACATAAATCGGTCAAGTTTCCATCTCAGCCTGAAAAGAAATGCATGTCTAGCCGCACTGAGACATTATAGATTGAAACAGGACTCTCTATACATGACAGTTCATATACTCCCCAGCCCAGGTGGGTTGAGCTCTCCAGAAATGGAATTTTCTGGTGGGTGCTAAATTTACGCTAAATTGCATAGCTCCCCCAAAATGGATTGAGCACTCTAAGACTGTATGTAAATGACTATTTATATATATATTGGAGAGAACATGAAGTGTTGGAAATGTCAGACATGTGGTCGAATTCTGCTTTCTAAGGCTGGTTATGTCAATCATAGGAAATCTCATCAGGGACAATTCATGCAAACTCGAGGAACAAACAATGTGTCTTGTGCAATCGGTAACAAAGTCTGTAAGTCAGCTTCTGGTCTTAAGAGACATATGGTGGTGCATAAGCATCAAATTTTATCATCTGATCCATCTGATAGAATGAGAAGGGCGTCCTTCCTATGTTATATTTGCATCAAACTTTATGGATCTGCAGCGGGTTTGATGAGTCGTTTGAGGGCTCATGAGAGGAAAGGTTCTGGTGGTGGAGTTATAGGATTGATCTGTAAAGATTATGCTATTGCTATATATATATATATATGTGAGTAAACCAAAATTTGTATTTTAGGGTATTATCATCTCAGTGAAAGAATCAGAGTTAGAATATTCTAGGCCAAACAAAACAAAACAAAAAAAAGGAAAAAATTCATTGACCAGGAATAACAAATAAACTAGGGAATTGTAATTAAAAAAAAATCTGTGGCTTTTTGCCAAAGAAAAAAGAAGAGCAGAAAAAAAAAAAAAATGTGACCATCGAAAACATTAAAATACAATAAGAGTGAAAATAAAAATTTCAGATGAAAAACAAATAAAATTAAAAATAAATTCATATTCCTATTTTTTACCAATAAGACAGTTTTTTTGATTGATCTAATTTTACACACACACACACACACACACACACACATATATATATATATTATATATATATATATATATATATATATATCATTCATTCATTGGCATTGCTGTCTCGGAAGACTATATAGTTCTTGTGCCCCTGAAGTTACAGTGTCTCCTGTGAATGTGAAGTCTGATGTTTGAAAAACATTCTCGACCACAGATGTCACATGTGAAGGCTGTCCCTGAAGATGTTGATGTGCCGGTGTTTTGTTGCCGCCACTTTCTTCTGGACCTCTTGGCTTCATGGTGTTGCGCCAGGGTGACTTCAGACATGAACAGTCTGCTACTAGTGAATATTTACCAACCCCTACGCACGAGCAGGATTTGACACATGGTCAATTTCTTATGCAGAGTTTAACAGGTTTGATTTCAGAGTTTTCCTTCTCCTAGACTAGTTACCTAGCCAAAATTAAAGAGCCCAGTCTGCCCTACTATTTACCCATAGCTGGAGGGAGAATAATTAGATGCATACCTTTCCCAAGGGTATTAGCACTATGTGCAATCCAAACACCTCGTCTAGGATTTGAACGACAAAATCAACTCAAACAAGCAGATGTAGGAGAAATATTTCGTTGCACATTAAGTGCAACTTTGTCAGTCTTTCAAATAAAAGACTGACAAAGTTGCACTTAATGTGCAACGAAATATTTCTCCTACATCTGCTTGTTTGAGTTGTTTTTGTCCATACTTTTTTCCCTCTATTCTTAACCACATTCTGTCAGATCTATTCCAATCCTCCTATCCTCATATATATATATATATATATATATATATATATATTGATTAAAAAGTATAAACATCTTTTGTCAATATATTATGGTTTCAATCCTTTCATGTCGCCAAATGGATGATACAATATCCGGACAGAATTGGCTAATAAATTTGCCATAACTAATTTGTTCCCAAGTACTTTTGGTCCAGTCATGTGCCATCATTAGGGATGTGTATATTGCAAAAACAATACAACTTTGGAAGCGTTCTATTTATACTGATGATCGAGTGGCCATATTTACACTGAAAAGGTTGGCATCCGTCCGTCTACTGAAGACGGTGGCGTAGTGTCCACTTTTTTTTTTCTTTTTCATTATCATTTATCTGCAGCTGTGTGAGTGGCTGATTAGACCAATTTTTGAATGGCTATCTCTGGTGCAGTGACCACAAACAAACAGTGATGCTTGCTGGGGTTGTTGTTGTCTCTCCTTTCTTCTGGCTCTCTTTTCTGTGGCGGCTACTTTCCTCTTTTTTTCACTCCTTCTCGTTTCTTGTTTGTCGAGGAGACGCCAGGTTGCACAGTCTTTTGCACAAGTCTCCCGTGTGTTGGTGTCGATGTGGCATGCCTTCATGTCCCTCTTGCAGACGTCTTTAAAATGCAGGCATGGCCTCCCAACTGGTCAGGTGCTCTCCACTAATGAAAGCAAGCAAAATGGTGTGATCAGGCTCAAACTTCAATCACATGACCACAACAGTGACAACTATATGCATGCATGTGCAGAACGCAGTGTAACAATAAAAAATATATGTTATGGTGAGAGTGTGGATCAGTTTTTGACTCCCCCCCCCTCTTGCTCATTAACTGGTACACCACAAAAACGACAATTATAAGGATCGGATCCTTTATAAAAAAAAAAAAAAAATGCTTCAACTATCAACATTAAGCATTGAGCTATGAAGAAAGTTTAGACTTTCTGTATTTTTTTTTTTTTTTTAATTTTTAAATTTTTATTCAAAGATTTCCCTAATGCAATTACAACTATTTGATTGGGCAGGAGGTGAAGGTCATGCGACCCGTGCAAATGCTAACGTTTTTAAATGCTTTTTCAACACAAATTTAGCTGACGCGCATGTCCCAGCAATTTCTATTAAGTTTAATTACATTGAAGAATGTACACAGTTACAGCCAGACAACGGTAATTGAATTTGTCTTAACGTGGAATAATTTTAAACTTGACAAACTTCTCTTTTTTTTTTTTTTTTCGTTGACATTGTTACTTTACACTTCATAGAGGTGTACAGGAAAAAAACTGACATTTTGAAGAAAGAGTCGTTCTCACTCACAGAACCTGCACATTTCCGTTTTAAACAGAGAATGAATGTTCAAGAAATTGCAAAAATCTGCAAATTAAAAAAAAAACTCTCTTCAGAATTTTAGCTACAACACCCCACAAAAAACATCTGTATGGCCACTTACCTCCTATCACATCCATTATAGTCAAGTCATGCTGAAACCACCAGTTCCCATGTGATCATTGAACTTAAGCAATAATGAGCCTGGTCAAGTCTTAATTTGGTGACCACTTAAGCAATAGCTGGTACTGTAAGTGACCGGAGTCCTTAGTTTACCAAAATGACTTGATTTTGGCAATAAATGACCCAGAAAGGGTTGATATGCCGTAAAACAAAACCACCAACCAATCATCTCTCACTGAGTCCTTTGTTTACCAAAATGACTTGATTCAGCATTAAATGACCCAAATAGGGTTGATATGCCGTAAAACAAAACAACCAACTAATCAACAATAACGTTTTACATAATTGCTTTCAACTTAGAAAAAGAGAGAATGGAAAAATAATGAGGGATCAGTTTATAACTACATTAAAATAGGAAATGAAACCCCACTTTAGGATCAAATCCATTTTTCTTGTTTCTTTAATAATGATTCCCAACAATAATATTTCTGTCAAGTTATTCTGAAAGCCCTAGTTCCCACTACATCACTAAAGTTAAGCAACAATGAACCTGTTCAATACTTAGTTGGGTGACCACTTAAGCAGGAGCGGGTACTGTAAGTGACCAGAGTCCTTTGTTCATCAAAAGGACTTGATTCAGCATTAAATGACCTGAATAGTATCTTCTATTAATAATGGAGATTCGCTTCCAGTTTTTGTCTGTAACAAAAACTATGTCACTGCTTACGTCACATTACCCAAAATCGTCATAACATAGAATAAATACACTCAAAATTTGAACATGCAACATTAGACAGTCCTCATTGTTTTTTAAAACAAGTTTTAATAAATACATAACTGGTATTATATATCTATATATAGTTTGTTTTATTTTAATACATATTTAAAGTTTACATTTCAAATTGTTTTATTTTTTAATCCTTTAATGAATTTGATGATTTTACTTACTTAGGGTACAAACTCGCTGACATTGAATTTTTTACTCCCAACCCACAGGCAATATGTTTCAAAAATCTATTTTTACATCGCCCGGAGGGTGTTTTTTATTTTGTACTAGTTAATATAACTGACATTTTGAAGAAAGAGTTGTTCTCACTCACAAAATCTGCACATTTCCAATTTAAACAGAGAAACGTTCGAGAAATTGCAAAGATCTGCTATTTAAAAAAACTCTCTTCAGAATGTTAGCTACAGCTCCTCACAAAAAGCAGCTGTATGGCCACTTACCTCCTATCACACACTTTACAGTTAAGTCACGCTGTAAGCACCAGTTTCCATGTGATCACCAAAGTTATGCAGCAATGAGCACTGCTCAGCACTTAATTAGGTGACCACTTAAATTCATAGATATATATCTAGCATGTACAAGTTTTAAAGGTCAAGAAAAATCCCAACTATGTTTTAATTGACACAGTACATAATGTTGCTTTTGGTCTACCATAGATTTTGTGCTTCTGTGAAAATCTGAGATATTATAGCATTAAATATCCACACACACTTTTTTTTTCTTTTTTGCTTTATCAGGTTTTCTACTCAAACATGTGCTATGTCTTTGTTGGGCTACCATACTTTATTAGATTTTTGTTGGCTAATTCAGCGTGATAGACGACCAGATGACGTGAGAAGTTGTAAAATACACTGATAAGAAAACAAACAACAAAACGAGAGAGAGAGAGAGAGAGAGAGAGAGAGAGAGAGAGAGAGAGAGAGAGAGAAAACAGCTAAAGAGAAAAGAAAGTGATTGTAGAGACAGTGAAAGCAATGAGAGAGAGAGGGAGAGAGAAAGAGAAATGAGTTGATAGATTATAAATAAAAAGGAGAGAGAGAGAGAGAGAGAGAGAGAGAGAGAGAGAGAGAGAGAGAGAGAGAGAGGAAACAGCTAAAGAGAAAAGAAAGTGATTGTAGAGACAGTGAAAGCAATGAGAGAGAGAGGGAGAGAAAAGAGAATGAGTTGATAGATTATAAATAAAAAGGAGAGAGAGAGAGAGAGAGAGAGAGAGAGAGAGAGAGAGAGAGAGAGGAAAACAGCTAAGAGAAAAGAAAGTGATTGTAGAGACAGTGAAAGCAATGAGAGAGAGAGAGAGAGAGAGAGAGAGATAAATAAGTATTTAGATTAAAAATGAATGAGCTGTTATTTGCTAATTTTGGCTTAGTCTAGTACACAGGATTTTCACAAACAAGTGAAACTTTGATTTGGCACGAAGCCACAAGAGTCACCTTGTGAGGATCAAGCTCACTACTCAGTACTGATTGATTAACAAGACAAGCTGATTAGCCATTACATCACAACAAAGTGCCCCGATGGTAAATAGAGAGTTACTGAGAGAGAGGGTGAGAGAAATGTTATATAAAAAATAGACTGAGAGATGTCTTGAGAGACATGTTATATAAAAATAGAGAGAGATAGAGAGAGAGATGTTATATATATGAGAGAAAGAGAGAGAGAGAGAAAGAGAGATGTTATATAAAAAATAGACTGAGATGTCATGAGAGAGAGAGAGAGAGATGTTATATATAAGAGATAGAGAGGGGGTTATATATAAGATATATATATATATATATATATATATATATAAAAACATCTCACTCATATATAAGAGAGTAAGAGATGTTACATATGATATATATATATATATATATATAAGAGAGAGATGTCATATATGAGAGAGAGAGAGATTTCATATGAGAGAGAGAGAGATGTCATATGTCATATATGAGACAGAGAGACAGAGAGAGAGAGAGATTTCATATGAGAGAGAGAGAGATGTCATATGTCATATATGAGACAGAGAGAGAGAGAGATGTTATATAAAAAAAGAAGAAATGTATATTGTATATTGAGATGTCATATATAAGAAAAAGAGAGAGAATGTCATATAGAGAGAGAGAGAGAGAGAGAGAGAGAGAGAGAGAGAGAGAGAGAGAGAATGTCATATATAAGAGAGAGAGAGAGAGATGTCTCATATATAAGAGAGAGAGAGAGGAGAGGGAGAGAGATGTCATATATGAGAGATGTCATATATAAGAGAGAGAGAGAGAGAGAGAGATATCATATATAAGAGAGAGAGAGAGAGAGATGTCATATAAGAGAGAGAGGAGAGAGAGAGAGAGAGAGAGAGATGTCATATATAAGAGATAGAAAGAGAGGTGTTATAAAAAAAATTAGAAATATATGTTGTTTCTAAATAAAAAGATATTGAAGGAAGAAGAGTGAAATCCAAGGAATGAGTTGAAACCTTTGAGAGAGAGGGGGGATAAAGAAAGAAAGAGAGATATAGTGTGTGAGAGAAGAAGACAGTATAGGAAAATAAGAAAGAGGGCTAAACTTGCAAAATTGGTCGGAAAATTCAAACGGAAAGTTTTTTGGTGGTCCCCCATGACAGTCTATTTAACTACAGTCTATGAATGAACTTTTTTGCGAATTGGGTCACGGTTTAGGATTTGGGGATTAAGGTTGTTTTTAATTACGTATTGCTTAAAAAAAACAAAAAAACAAATTACAATACATTTAATGTTAAAAAATATTTTTTTAAAACCAAGTTTAATTGAAATTATACATTGCAATACTAACACAAACAACTGAGACCGTTGGGTTCAATAATTAATTTCAATGGTTAATTAAGTGTATAGTTACTATACAATAGGTACCACCAAACCGTTTATGCCATCTTGAATAAAACGGAAATAGATATTTCCGAACTTTGTTTATCAAAAATCTCGTAAAAAAAGATCGTACAGGGTTGTTACAAAGAAAAATAGTTAATTCAAAGATCAAATTATCCGATTGGGAAAAATTACATCGTTATCTTAAAAAATAAACAAACCTGCCCGTATTACATGCGAAAGGGTAATTTTCAGACCGTAATATAGACAGAAAAGTTACTAATTATTTCCCTTTTACAATTAACTCGTAAAAGTATGGAATGAAAATTTGAATATTTTTTCTCAGAGAAAAACTGATAAAATAATCTATTTATACTTACTTTTTATTTTATTATTGAAAAAAGTTAAATAAAATAATTTTTTCACGCTAACACTGTCAGCCTAACAGGAACAAACTTTGGTTTACTTAGAAGCGTCTCGTCTCTTTGTAAAACAAATGTCAGCAATGCTCTTCCGTACATTCTAAGGATCACACATTACTATTCAACAAAAAAATTACAAATTCTTTTAAAAATATTAATCGAGCTCGTATCGGACCAATGTTTAGTGCACCTGAATTTATAAAATTCATATTTTTAAATATCCGTGAAAAATTCGATTTTTTGACACAGGAAAAAAAAATTTAATTTATTTCACGCAGAAAATAAAAATATTTAATCACACAAAAGATTGAAAATCTCGTAAAATTTAATTTCTTAAAAAAAAATTTTTTTTTGTGACAATTTAATAGAATATAGTACATACCAATTATAAAAGTAAAAAAAAGTTTTCAAATATTAATATTATGACATTTTTTTGCACTTTTTTATTTCCGATTTCATTAATTTTTCCTCAAAAAACTAGACCTTGTACATTCATACAATTTCATTGATATAGTTATTCAGACTCTTATCTTTATAGAAAAAAAAGAAAAAAATTTTTTCTGACGCGTCATTTTTTTTTATCTCATAAAATAAATAGGGGGGGGGAATAGACCTCGTAAAAAAATATTTCCCCTAATATATTTTAGAAAAAAACTATTTCAGATGTATTTACATCCAATGGTAAACATTTATGGAAAATTTCGTGAAAATCAGATTATTAATTGATTTTTCATAGAATTTTAAAAGTCCTCTTATCGTAACTTGTTTTTAGCTACGTTAAATTTCAGTTGATTTAACAGTGCAAAAAAGGAAAACATTGTTTTTCAATCATAATTTTCATTATTTTCGTAGCTGATAAAAAATTAAAAAAATTATCAGGAGTTTGTTTAATGTTTTTTCTTTCGAATGGAAAAAAATCTTTCAAGAAAATATTATTTTTCTGCAATTTCATTGTGTTAAATGTAGGGGGGGGGTAAATTGCACAGGGTCAAATTGGTGGTACTACTATACACTTAATTAACCATTAAAATTTTTTTAAAAACCCAAAATTACTATACTATAGTAATTTTGGGCTTTAAAAATTTTTTTAAAAAGCAATACGTAATTAAAAACAACCTTAATCCCCAAACCCCAACCCAATTCGCAAAAAATTAATTCATAGACTGTAGTTAAACTGTCATGGGGGACCACCAAAAAACTTTCCGTTTTAATTTTCCGACCAATTTGCATGTTTAGCCAGAAAGAGTTCCCATTTAAAGAATGAAAAAAAGAAAAAAAAGATATGAATGAAATCCGTTATGTTTACAACTCAGTTGTATTCAAGTCCTTTTTTGGCGATGGTATTTTTTTTTTTTTTTTTGAAAAAACATACAAAAGAAACTCAACGTCGAAAAAAACTGGAGGCGAAAGAAGAAAGACGTTGAAAAACGGGAAAGAGAAAGCAATTTATCTCCTTATTGAGAAAGACGACGAACGTTGAAGAGCGGGGAGAGAGGGGGGGAGTGACTATTGTGTTGAGTTGTTCAACAGTAGCGGCTAATATTAGCCCGGTTGATTATGGATCCGTTGTATTTGTGGGTTACACGTCAAAACAGTTGGCTGACCGTCTATTCAGTAGATTTATTATGAATCTTCTTGTCTTCCCTTTATTCCCTTTTGCCTCTGGGGGGAGGGGATGTGGGTGGTAAGGCCTCTTGCTCATCCTGTAAACATGTTGATCCTTGAACCGGTCAGGTTACTCAGGGGAAAACACCAGACCATGAGCATTTGCAACGAGGATTATGTTACTTGGTATTTTCTTTGGTACTCTTTGCGGAGTTCCGTCTCGGCCTCCTGCCTCAAAAACCGCTAGCCGGTGGCTGCTGTAAAAAAATAAAAAACACCAGCTACGATTGAAGTCCGTAGCCGAAGCAATGGCACTTGAAAAAAAAACTAGGGTTAGGGTTGGGTTTAGGGTTAGTTTAATGGGAAAATAAATAAATAATTTAGGCTCTGTTTTTTTCTGGGTCACCCTTTATACAGGGTGACCCAGAAAAAACAGAACCCACAAATTTTGTAATAAAACAGTTAATTTTAACTAGGGGAGTTTAGAGTTAGGGTTGGATTTTTGGGAAAAACGTCTTAAGTTGGTTGGTTTTTTTTTTCAAGTGACACCGCTTCGTCTACGGACTTCAATCGTAGCTGTTGTTTTTTTTTCAGCATCCACCGGCTAGCGGTTTTTGAGGCAGGAGGCCAGGACGGAACTCTGCAAAGAGTACCTTTTCTTTAATGGCATATCAACCCTTGTGAGCTATTTAAGGGCACATCTTATTTATTTTTTAGTACAAATGTAGAATAGCGCACTAGGGATAATACCATTAGGGTAATCTGAATATTAGCTACATAAATGAGAGTAACCTCCCTTGTTTGTTTCACTTTGAGGAAGCCGTCTGTTTTGGTTGGCCATTTTCATTTCACCGTTAATCTACACTGAAAATACAAATTTGTTTGAATCAATACAACTGCATGTTTTAACACAAAAATATCATAAAATGTGTTCTTAATTGTGCTTGCTCTTTATTTGAAATAAACTTAATTGTTATTAAGAACACATTTTATGATATTTTTGTGTTAAAACATGCAGTTGTATTGTTTCGAACAAGTTCTGTATTTTTAAATCTATTTCTGGGGTCATTCTTCAGTCAATTACTGGCACCCTTATTAGCTTTAACCTTTGTTCTTATTTCTTTTTCTTTTCTTCCTCCTTTCAATCCCCAAATTCCCCATAGACCACAATAATTATGCTAGACTACTCATGCACTGAGTTGGCGGGAACCAGTATCTAACCAGAAACCTTGCAATTCCAAGGTGTGTGTTCTACTGACTGAACTACTTTTAAGATATCATAACTAGATCGAACGTTAATAATTTGGATTTTTTATTTTTTACGCAGTATTCAAACTTTTAAACTATTATTATTTATATATATATTTTTTTGCTTGAAGGCAATTACAATGCATATATCACATAAAATTTGATAATTATAGTAAATAAACATGATAGGGATTTTCGGCAAAGGATCGTTCGGTCTGTAGAACATCGTACAGACTGTTTCGACTTTATTAAGTCTCATCAGCGATGTATACTAACGATTTCCCTCCGACAGAAATCGAAACTGGGACCTCAACAGGCATAGTCAGAAACCATACTGTCTCGGCCAATCACCGAACAATCCCTGCGAAATTAACCTTAATGATACTTATACGCCTCTACCCTAATAGGTACGGGGATGTTGAGTGAATAATAACAAACAAGGCCTTAAGCTCTTCGGCGAAGGGAAATAAGATTTGTTTTTAGATGTTTGTTTTTTAGAAGCATTGTTGAATATATTATTATTTATATATATATTTTTTTTTTTGCTTGAAGGCAATTACAATGCGTATATCGCATAAAATTCGATAATCATAGTAAATAAATATGATAGGTGAATTTCGTTAGTATACATCGCTGATGAGTCTTAATAAAATTCACTTATCATGTTTATTTACTATAATTATTGAATTTTATGCGATATATGCATTGTAATTGCCTTCAAGCAAAAAAGAAAAAATATAGATAATAATATATTCAACAATGCTTCTAAAAAACAAACATCTAAAAAAAAATCTTTTTTTAAACCATTAGTCATTTTCAGGATGTTATCTGGAACCCGAGTTCAATACTGAATGAAAGCAGTTAGAAAAATAATTAACACAACTCCTACCCCAGCTATGGTTAGCGGAATGAGAACAGGATACCCCTGTGGACTAAATAAAGGGTTAGGTTCAAAGTTCCGTGATGGCTCCCAATTACGACAAGAAAGTTCCCGAGTTCGAAAAGAAGGTTCCGAGTCCGACAAGAAATACCTGAAGAAGGCTGGAGGACATATCGACCGAAACATTGTACAAGTAACAATGAAGATGGGGACAATAGTCCGAATAATGCAGATAATACTAATAAATAATAATATATTCAACAATGCTTCACTTATGTTTATTTACTATAATTATCGAATTTTATGTGATATATGCATTGTAATTGCCTTCAAGCAAAAAAAAAATATATAAATAATAATATATTCAACAATGCTTCTAAAAAACAAACATCTAAAAAAAAAAGTATTTTTTAAAACTATTAGTCATTTTCAGGATGTGTCTGTTATTTGCCATGAAAAGTTTTCTATTTTTTAAAGACTTTTCTTCTTTTTTTGACTGCATCATTTTTTTTCTTATCCATATCTATAGAACGCATATGTTGTTTTACTGTCACAGAATAGTGGACAATTCTTTCTTTCTTCCACCCCCACCTGCCTTCAGCCAACATTCGGAATTCCTACTAATCATATTTTACCTGACAGGTCTCAGGTGTTAGATAGTCTTCTGAAGATTTACTCTACATTTATGAAAAACTACTTCACTCTCTCATTCACACACACACACACACACATACATACATATGCACACACACACACACACACACACACATACGCACACACTCATATATATATATGTGTGTGTGTGGTGTGTGTGTATATGTAAGTATATAAAAATGAAAAAACAACAAGGTTTTTAAAAGAATGATATTCTACTTAGCTGGCACTATAGCATTTCGGTTTGTTCATCAAACCATCATCAGGACTATCATCTATGTAGAAAGAATTTTTTTTTCACAAACTGAAGTTTGTAAGCTTTTGAAATTTATTATTTAGATTAGTGAAATAGATCACTAATTAGGACTGAGCCTATTCTAGTAGTGACCACCCCAAATGGATTTAACAGGTTTGAATTCAGAGTTTTCCTTCTCCTAGACTGGTTGCCTAACTAAGGTTAAAGAGCCCAGTCTGCCCTACTATTTCACCCATAGCTGGAGGGAGAGTAGTTGGATTCATACCTTTACCTTCAGGTATTTCTTGTCAGACTTGGGAGCCTTCTAACAATAAAGATAAGGACAATAGTCTGAATAATCCAAATAATCCAAATTATTAAGCCTCATCCAAAAAATTCAAAGAAATAGTATGATGAATGAAATTAAAGGAAAAAAATTGTCTATATTTTCATAATATATTTTTTCTGAATGTTTCCAGTATTCTGGATGTTAGTATACTGTTGGTTTGAACAACAGCTAACTAAGCACAACTAACTGAACTAGTGCCCAAAACAGCTGTTATTTATGACACTCAAGAATACTCCATTAATGCATTTGGGTGATTCCATTCCTTGAGTCTTGATTGGCTGCTTGGTTTCTGTGGTGTATGGTGCTTGATAAATAAGCTACCATTATGCAGTAAGTTTGAGACAATGCAAGATACGTATTGAGTTATGGCTTGCTTGTTGCCTTGTCTTGCCAATTCAATGGTAATTGGAATATTGCTTCTACAGTGAGTATAATGTTTATTCTAAATCCATATCATCATTACACCTTCAAGCTGGAAGATCTGGTCTCCAGCAGACAGGATTGACGAAACACGTGCTGCACAGGAGCTGAGCAGCTCAATATCGAGATCTATAGGGCTGCAGAGCACCGACGTCTTCATTGTCATGCACTACAGAATGCAGATGAAAATTTCCCTGCAATGTGTGTGACCACATCTGCAAGTCTAGAATTGAACAAATTAGCCACCAGAGGATGCATAACTGATGAATGACATGGAGTGCCATCATCGTCGTCTGCGATGGTCTACTAAAAGAAAAAATATCGAACACATTGTAATAGAATTCTAATAGAATGTAACGATTTGGAAGAATTTTAAATTCTAAAGTGTACACAGACCAAGTCACTAATAGGCACCCCAGCTGAGAGTAGTTTTCAAAAGAACAGCTTTTGCTTTTCACTGCAAACTTCCAGTTGTTAGTAAACAAAATCAACAGACAATTTTTTGACATTAGAATTTCATCCAAACTAAAGACACGTTTTGGTTAAATCAAACTGAACGGACCGAAATTCCACCATCGTATGTCACCCCACTGAAATAAAAAAAAATTACCAAAAATCAGGAATTAACCGAATTTAATCAAATTTTCAGTGTTTATATATTAATAAATAAAAGATATAATGCACTAGTTATTTTATTTAAAAACTTTAACATTTTTTCATGTCAGTTAATTTTGAACCACATATCTTTGAGGCGTAACACAGATTCTCAAAGATACTTTTCTTTCGGTGGGGGGGGGGGCATATGATGGTGGAATTTATCCTACATTTTTATACGTAGTTTGGATGAAATTCTCAATGTCAAAAAATTGTCTGTTAATTTTGTCTACTAACAACTGGAAGTTTGCAGTGAAAAGCAAAAGCTGTTCTTTGAAAACTTCTCTCAGCTGGGTGCCTATTGAATTCTAAGTACACTTGAGTGCTGGTCATACACAGATAAAACCAAATCTTATCATTTAATTTTGTGTTTAATTCTCCAAGCCTCCACCACTTCATACCTATTTAATAATCTGTGTGAAAAATAACAAGTGCTTGTTTAATCGTAGTTGACCTTTAAGCTCAGCAATCATAATGATAAAATCCTTCGTGTTTAGAATGTCAAAACTGGCATTTTTTTTTTTCTGGGTTTCCAGTTTTTGTGCAACTGTGCCCTCGTTCGTACGACCAGACATCGACGGTTGAAGCAGGTGTTTGTGTATCAATTATCCAATCTTAAAATGTGAAAGTAGCTTTTAATTTTTTACATTTTTTTTTTTTCAGTCTGAGAAGCCGAGATAAGTTTATTAAATGTCCGCAAATAATGATGCATTGACATATGTGTCTTTGAGGTTGGTTGGTTGGTTGGTTGGTTTTTAATGTTATATTAATCCTTATGGGTTATTTAATGCCAAATATTGTTTTCATATAGAGATATATATATATATATCTTATTATAATGGAGATTGTGTGTTTGTCTGTCTGAAGCCGAAACTAAATCACTACTCAAGTCACAATTCCCTTAGTTATTGACGTCACATTCACCATGAATTTATTTTTATTTAAACCTCAGTTATTGATAAAATTGCTATACCTTATTAATACTTTTGACTTTATCTACATTCTAATAACATGCAATTGTATTTATATATGCAACTAAATAGCAGGTTACAGTGTGAACAGGAAAGCTAATTTGCATATTGATATTAAAAGTTTAATTTTATTAAATATGCGCTTGGTATTATTGATTTCTAATTGTTTGTTTTTTTCTTAATGAATATGAGCAAAAAACTCGGGGATAAATCTTAAAAGAAATCCTTTAATATAAAGAAATAACAGTAATTTTATTCTTTACTTCCTAATTTAACTAAATAGTTAAATTAGGAAAATTCAGCAATAAAGGAGGAGTGATGAAAAAATGATGGAAGACTTAGTTTCAAAGTTGTTCTATTCTTCGATTATACCCCTCTGTTTCAAATCATTTTATTTGGATTTTTATTTAGTTTCAAAAGTATTTCAAATTTAACATATTTCATTACATTAAAATTCAATACTTGCACCCGGAGGGTGCATATATTTGCTAGTATATATAAAGTAATCTGCAGACGCGCGTTTCGGGGTTTCACCCCTCATCAGTGCAGCTAGACTTATTTTTCAGCAGCTACCTCTAGTCGGGATCGAGACCCGAACGAACTTTCGCTCGTCAAGTCTCTTACTGATGGGTCCACAAGCAACTGCCTAGAATAGAAGGCAGAATAATTGCTATATTTCCTAAACCGGAATAAAAACTCACCCGGTGTCTAACTTGTAAACAAGTGGACTAGCATTTCGCCGAAGCAGTGAATTTTCGCAATTAGTCCCTTCTACACAGACTGCTGCTCAACTTGAAAATTGGGAAGTGTATATAAAGTAATCTGCAGACGCGCGTTTCGGGGTTTCACCCCTCATCAGTGCAGCTAGACTATTTTTCAGCACTACCTCTAGTCGGGATCGAGACCCGAACGAACTTTCGCTCGTCAAGTCTCTTACTGATGGGTCCACAAGCAACTGCCTAGAATAGAAGGCAGAATAATTGCTATATTTCCTAAACCGGAAATAAACTCACCCGGTCTCTAACTTGTAAACAAGTGGGACTAGCATTTCGCCGAAGCAGTGAATTTTCGCAATTAGTCCCTTCTACACAGAGTGCTCAACTTGAAAATTGGGAAGTGTATATAAAGTAATCTGCAGACGCGCGTTTCGGGGTTTCACCCCTCATCAGTGCAGCTAGACTTATTTTTCAGCAGCTACCTCTGGTCGGGATCGAGACCCGAACGAACTTTCGCTCGTCAAGTCTCTTACTGATGGGTCCACAAGCAACTGCCTAGAATAGAAGGCAGAATAATCGCTATATTTCCTAAACCGGAAATAAACTCACCAGAGGTCTCTAACTTGTAAACAAGTGGGACTAGCATTTCGCCGAAGCGGTGATATATTGTAATACAGGTACAAGTAATAACCTATTCGAGTTTCACCATAAGGATCTTCAGGGTTAGATCCACTGGATTAATCAAGATATTGATTATTGCAGTCGATTACACGTGTGTGTCTTTTGCGCCTGTAACGAACCGTTTATCGCGACAGACACACACGTGTAATCGACTGCAATTAATCAATATCTTGATTGATCCAGTGGATTTAATCCTGAAGATCCTTATGGTAAAAACTCGTGTAGGTTATCACTTGTACCTGTATTACAATAAATTTGCTCTACTAACGTATTGAGCACTTTTTATTTGTTATATCGCTGTCTTACCTTTCTGAATTTTGCATCAACTAACCATTGTGACCATATTCACCGGTAAGTCACCTTTTCCAAAATAACATATATATATATATATAGATGAAAAAGTAAACAAACAAACAATGTGTTTTTATATGGCTTTTTTTAGCGAACAATTTTTGGAGAATATGTCTTAATTGAAGTTGTACCTAATTTTGAAATTAATTAATTAATAATTAATTAATTAGGCGCATACCTATTCAAATGTAAGGCTAAACAATTTTTCTTGCATTTGTTTAGCCTTACATTTTAATAGGTATCCCGCCTAATTCATTAATTATTAATTAATTAATTTTCAAAATTAGGTACACTTCAATTAAGCACATATTCTCCCAAAATATATATATATATACGTATATATGTATATTCTCAACCCCTCTACACAAGCAGGATGCAGTACAAGGGTAATTTTTAAATGAGTTTAACAAGTTAATTCAAAGTTTTCCTTTCCTAGACTAGTTGCCATACCAAGAACTCATTCTGCTTTACTATTCACCTTGAGTTGGAGAGAAATAGATATGTTGCTCAAGGAATTACGCAATTTGAAATGCCTTATACAGGATTTGAACTGGTTTGCCGTGTTCATTTCCTATAACAATAAACATTACACCACACAATACTCCATAACACATACACAACACACACACACAACACACACAACCACACACACACATATATATATATATATATATATATATATATATATATATATTGATAAGTCATCCATAGACACGTGTTTCGGCGTTTCACGCCTCTTCAGTGTGGCTAACACAACCATCTTTGGCTAGGGTCGAACTCAGACTGACCGTATGGTAGCCGTGATATCTTATCCCCTCTCCACTGACATGTAGCGGGACTGTGTTTTTAAACTATTAAGTACATAGTTTGTTTATGTATTTTACAGTCACTGAGAGATCAAATTTTCCGGGGAACGATCATTGCTTATATGCTTAGTAGTGAGAGTTAATTTAAATTCCATTAAGAGAGCCAGTATACCAATTTATGGGAGCATATATTAATAATTCCACTGTATGTCGTATATATATATATATCAATACAGTGATGCTGAGAGTTTTTTAAATTTAGTGCATCCTGGGGCACATGTATTTGATTTGAATGAGTCGCCGAAATTTGAGGGTCCCAACTAAAGTTTCTTAATAAATTAGAGTTTTTATTTATGAACAACTACAACCGTCTTAACCCCTACTTGTACCCCATATAGTGTAATTTTTCCAAGAAAATATGAAATGTATTTAACATTAGCTGGAAATGATGCGAGAGAAAAAACAATACCTGGCATGCATGAATTGATTTGAATGAGTCCCGGGAAATTTGATGGGTCCCAACTAAAATTTTCTTGTAATTTGAGTTTTTTTATCTATAACAACTAAAGCCATCTAAAACCCTACCTTTACCATCATAAGCGTAATTCGTTTCAAAAATATTGAAATCTATTTACAATTAGCTGAAATGATGCGGAGAAGAAAAAGAAATACTGGGACGCATGATATTGATTTTATCTGCGTCTTTTTATGTTTTTATGCATCAGTGATTGCAGGATGCATACCTATCAGCATCTCGCATCTGTATTAATATCATCATTCATCATCATCAGGTCGCCACTGGCAGCACAGGATACCATGACTCTCTCACGCATCAACCATCCCTATGTCATCATACACACCAACTGTCTTTTATATATGTAATAGATTTATGAGAAGTGAGTAAAATAAACAATAGCCGACAATTTTTGGAAGATATGTGCTTAATTGAAGTCCTACTAATTTATTGAAAAATTAATTTAGTTAATAATCTAAGGAATCTTTAGCCGCATTACAATGTGAACATAATATGCCACCTAAAAATCATTATTATTAACTAATTAATTTTCAAAATTAGGTATGACTTCAAGTATAGATTTATGTAGTGTCTGCCATTAGACTCACCATTCTATTTGGTAAATAAAACTTTAGTTTTGTTAGAATAATCAATACTAAAGTCCAATTACCGTCGAATTGGCAAGACATAGACAGCAAGCAGTCGTAACTTAATACGATTTCTGGTATGCTGTAACAACACTGCAAAATGCAGGATTTATTGAGCCTCAGAGGATCATACAAACCAGCAGCCAATCACAGGACTCAGGGAATGCGAATCACCAATTCATGAGTGGTGTTCTGAATTCCATAAGTACAGTTGTACTTGCACACTGTCAGTTGGCTTGCGCCAGCACATGCTTCAAACCGATAGTAGGACTGACTGACTGAACTGACTTCATAAGTTGAATCCCTTTTTTTTGAATGCACCATATATTTAGAGATAATTTAACTAATTGCAACTTGTTAATAATTGTGTAGTGTCTGCCATTATATTCATTCCTCTCATAATTTCTCAAGAGAGAATGATAACGATGATAAAACTGCAAAAACTCTTCTTTTATGCATTAAGTTGCTTTAATATGAAGCATGTGCTTGTGTTAGATATTTAAAAAAATAGATACTGTATTTTAAGAATGTTCTTATTTTCTTCTATAAAGTTTGAGTGAAACTTCTACACTCTCTTTTTACAATGAGAATCGGATCTGTCTGTCTGTAACCAAAACTACTATAATACCCTCAACGAATTCCTTCAGTTATCAATAATTATTGATACATAGAATAAATATTATTTATATTTATGGATTATGACATATGTCTCATGGTAATTTATGAGGAGTGCTCCCGTTCCTCTCTCAAAAATTGCTACCCGTGACTATCAAAATAACACCAGCTGTCTGTAATTCTGTGTTATTTACTCGAACGTAAATTTGTTAATTCTTGTTAGATGATGAAAGATATATAGTTTGGAATAGACTGAGATGATAGATAGATATCAATAAAACAAAATATAATATAGATAGTATGAAACAAGAGATAGATATTTTCGACAAGTAATAATTTTGGGGGGGGTTGGACATCTTTTTTGTCGTAATTCTTGTTTATTAAACTAAACAAACAAGACTTTAAACAACGATGAATAAAAATAATCTTAGTATTTAAAGTTAATGATAGATAAATATGAACATTGGAGATTGATCATATGAATATGGATATTTTGAATAGACTGAGCTGGGTGTTATTTTAATTCACGCGGTAGCAATTTTGAAGCAGGAGACCGGACGCACTCCTCATAAAATTTACTCCTCTATCTTATTGTTACTCATACACACTTTCGGCCAATGTGCCTCCGGCTATCTTCAGGTTGTTCTTTATTAATGAGATTGTCTGTCTTTAACCGACTACATCACACATATCACAAATTCCTTTATATTATATATTAATTTCTCAATGATTATTAAATAATCATTATTCATTATTATAGCATCTTTTATTAACAATATCTCTATTAATGGTCGAGCTGAAAAGTATTTACCTCAAAACACCCATATTATTAATGTGTTTAAATCCTGCAATGTGTGTATATATCATTAGGAAATAAATGTTTCATAGTTTTGGTATAATTGAATACTGATTTTATAATATTTAATTGTTATATATTCTAATTGTTTATTTTCAACATATTAAAACCAATCATATGTATTTTTTATATTGGAATCATTAGAATAAGTAAAATAAAATCTTTTTTGTGTTCGTATTTATTTCATTAGAGAGTTTCTAATTCAGTATATATTTGATTATAATAAACATAACATATAGACGATAGCTTTTTTTTCTGGGTTTATGCAAAAATTTCTAATCCAAAGAACGAGATGGAGAGATCGAGAGAGAGAGAGAGAGGTGTAATGAAAATGTGAGTAGCATGGACATAGTCAATGCTGGTTACTGTCAGTTTCTCGCTTATTTGATCTTCGGACCAAAAACCATTGGCGAGAAACTGTCAGTAACTTGCTATTGATTCCATTGGCAGTAGATAATGGCTGATAATATTCACTCATTTTATTGAACCTGTGTTTTTTGAATTTTTCATATATATATATATATATATTATATTATATATAATATATAATTAAAAGTAAGGAAATGAATCCGACAGTATAAGTATAGATAAAAGGATATGAAAACACACAATGCTTTTAAAATAAAAATATTTTATCTAATATTCATAGCTAATATTGAACAATATTTCGATTTATAAAAATCATCATCAGGCTTGTTTTTAATCCGGACTCAGAGAAGCAGAAAATAATTTAAATTCAAAATGAAACAATAATGTTCCAACAGCATTGTGTGTTTTCATATCCTTTTATCTATCTATCTATCTACCAAAATCCTCTGACTAGTTTGGGGGTCCTTGAAAATAGGTATCATCTATTCTTTCTACAGGGCTGGAGAATAACAGTGTCCCATTGTCTCAGGGGTAATAGAATATTGATAGGGGGACACAAAGTACCCTTCTCAGGATCACGGTTGGGAATATCCATTCAGGAAAGTAAATTTTAACAAAAATTATATATATTTACCAACCCCTCTGCATGAGCAGGATGTGACACAGTCGATTTGTTAAGCGTGGATTAGGGTGAAACTTGGATGAAGGTGGTGCTCTACATTCCCCCGATCTCCAGAAATGGAACCTCACCATCAGTTAGAGTTTAACGTCATACCCAAGACATGAAGACCCTCAGCCACCACCTTCTAGCACCCATAGGATAAAAAGGGTTGGGGCTTGCCATAAGGGCAATAGGGTTGGGACCATCATATAGGTGCTAGGCTTGACATGACCAGCTGATTGATCCGATGGAGCCTTCTTAAGTAGAGTTTCACAGGTTTGAATTCAGAGTTTTCCTTCTCCTAGATTGGTTGCTTAACCAAGGTTAAAGAGCCCAGTCTGCCCTACTATTTACCTATAGCTGGAAGGAGAGTAATTGGATTCATACCTTTCCCAAATGTGAAATGCAAACAGCCTCGTCCAGGAATTGAACTTGTGTTGACGAGTCCATTTCCTATGACACTAACCATTACACCATACACCTCCATATTAACTTATTATAACTGATTAATAACGGATGAAAGATTTTTATGGATTTGGACATCTTTTAGGGATCTTTTTTTTTTTTTTGTTTTTTGTATGATCCATTAGAGTTCATACTTAGGTTACAATTAAATTTATATTTTACTAGCAGGACCTGTGAATATAACCGTATGTATCCAACGAATTCACCTGTGGTGAATTCACGGAAGAAGTAACAAGGAAATAAGAAAATCACTAGCAGTCCCCATACACCGCATGCATATCCTGGTCAGGGGAAGGAGATACCCTTGTTTGCTGTAGATTGTCAACAGACGCAGTGACAAGTAAGCCAAAAGCACTGTGTGAAATGCAAACAGCCTAGTCCAGGATTTGAACTTCTGTGGGCATGTCCATTTTATTTGTTGGTTTGTGTAGAATAATCATACTAGTTCCAATTACCGTCGAATTGGTAAGACAAGGCAGCAAGCAATCGTAACTTAATATGAACCTGATTTGCTGCAAGACTACTGCAAAATGGCAGGTTATTTATGAAGCCTCAGAACATTATAGAAACCAAGCAGCTAATCAGGACTCAAGGAATGGAATCACCCAAATACATGAGTGGACTATTCTGAATTCCCATAAGTACCAGTTGTCTTGACACTGGATCTGTTGTGCTTGGCCAGTTGCTGTTGTTCAAACCAATAGTAAACTGACTGACTGACTGACTGATAGATATAAATAGTTTGGACAACAGCAACTGGCTAATTACAACTGAACTAGTTTCCAAAACAGCTGGTACTTATTCCATTCCTAGGGTCCTGATTGGCTGCTTGGTTTCTATGATGTTATGATGCCTGATAAATACCCTGGCATTCTGCAGTAGGATTGCAACAAGATTAGATCTGTATCAAGTTAGAGCTAGTTTGTTGCCTTGTCTTACCAATTCGATGGTAATTGGAACTTAGTATGATTATTCTACAATATGACGATAACCATTACATGATGAGTGCCTTTTGGACACTTTTTGCTAAAAAACCAGAAAGTCATATAGAATAATCTTAAGAAAATTAAAAAATAAAAAGAATAAGATCCACATCTGTTGTCTCCCCTGATGTTATCTTATAATTTCTGTAATTTTTTCTGTGATAAATTCTTCGATTTTCAACTGTCTAATTACAATTTTCATTGTTCGGCTGCAAATTTTACTGAAGCCCGATACAAATCTGACAACTTAGAAATGGTTTAAGAATTATGGAAATTTTGGCTTTCACTCGGAAGGAAAAAGAAGATAAAAAAAAACTTTCGGAATGTTTTCAAGTCATCAATGCCACATTTAGCGCTAAAATGGTGGTACCATTTGTCTTGAAATCACCTTGGAATAGCGGAATTGATTTTTATGGAATTTAGATTGTCAACAGATTTTAGAGGCCTGATAACGAAGATTGGTTTTGAAAATTTGAAATTGACTTAAAAATAAATTTGCCAAAATTAGCGTCTCATTTTGGAATCATCAGATTGTGTGTCTTCTTTAGCATTCTGATATTTTACTATACACTGTAAGCCCAATATTTTAGTCAAGATGCTATTTTATTATACACTGAAAGCCCAATATTTTAGTCAAGATGCTATTTTATTATACACTGTAAGCCCAATATTTTAGTCAAGATGCTATTTTATTATATACACTGTAAGCCCAATATTTTAGTCAAGATGCTATTTTATTATACACTGAAAGCCCAATATTTTAGTCAAGATGCTATTTTATTATACACTGTAAGCCCAATATTTTAGTCAAGATGCTATTTTATTATACACTGTAAGCCCAATATTTTAGTCAAGATGCTATTTTATTATACACTGCAGTGATTGCTGATAGCTTTTTGTTTTAGTGCATTCTAGGATGCACATATTTGCTTTGAATGACCCCCTGTGAAATTTGATAGGTCCCAACTAAAGTTTCTAAATAAATTGTAGGGTTTTTATCTATGATTTGGAGAAACAACTAAAGCCATCTAACCTATCGTGTGTACTTCGTTTTTTAAGAAACTATTGAAATAAATTTACAGTTAGCTTGAAATGGTGAGGGAAGAAAAAAGAAAACACTGGGACGCATGGATAGGATTTTACTACGTCCTTTTAGATTTTTGTGAGTCAGGGATGCAGGATTCATACCTATCAGCATCTCTGCACTGTAAGCCCAATATTTTAGTCAGGATGCTATTTTATTATACACTGTCAGCCCAATATTTTAGTCAGGATGCTATTTTATTATACACTGTCAGCCCCCTATTTTATTTTAGTCAGGGTACTATTTTACGATACACTGTAAGCCCAATATTATGGGCTAAATGCTATTTTACTATATACTGTAAGCCCAATATTAGTCCAGGTGCTATTTTATTATACACTATAAGCCCCATACTTTTGTCTGAAGTCCATTTTATTATACACTGTAAGCCCTATATTTTATTCTGAAGGCTATTTTATTATACCCTATAAGCCCCATGTTTTGTTCTGAAGGCTATTTTATTATACACTGTGAGCTCCATATTTTGTTCTGAAGACTATTTTTATTATACACTAAGCCCTATTTTTGTTCTGAAGGCTATTTTATTATACACTGTAAGCCCCATGTTTTGTTCTGAAGACTATTTTATTATACACTGTAAGCCCCATATTTTGTCCTATTTTATTATACACTGTTTTTACTATACACTGTAATATTTTACTATTAAAAATATATTACTATAAAAATATTAATAAACGTATAAAGTTATAAGTATTATATTAAATGGTTGGATCGATCTTGTTGAAATTAATAAACATAATGAAATGATAAACCTTCCTAGAGGGATAAGATCCTATGCTGTGAGAAAGAAATTCATATGCTTTATTTAGAAACCTGGATAGAGTTGCCATGGTAATAGAGTGGGGGGGCGGATAAAACTTTTGAGATTGATCAATTTAGCTGAAGTTAATAAACATTATGAAAGGTTTTGAGAGACTTACATACTTGAGAAGAGTTCCTTTAATTGTTGGTTGGCTTTCATTTACAGTTGCCACGGCCTTGTCAGCTGGGGCGTTAGAATGCACCGACTGCACCTCTGCAGAGGGGTAAGACTCCCCCAATGGGGCCACCTGTTGGCTGTGGGTGGCGACCCGTGATGCTTAAGAATAGAGCCCGGGTGGATGAGCAGTTCATGATTTGCAATACTCCACTTTGGCCCTATCTTGGGCTAGACGGGCAGTCGGAGAGGCCCCTTCCGATCAATCGGCTGGTCACGTCAAGCCCTAGCACCTATATGATTTTCCCAACCATATTACCCTTATGGCAAGCCCCAACCCCTTTTTCATCATATGGGTGCTAGAAGGCGGTGGCTGTGGGTCTACATGTCCTGGGAATGACGTTAAGACTCTATCTGATGGTGAGGTTCCAGTTTTGGAGGTTTGGGAAATGTGGTGCACCCTTTCATCACCATTGCTCCCTGGTCCACTCTGACCCGGAGTGGTAGTACCTGTTAGGGTCTCATCTATGGGTTAAATAGAAAAATGTATTTATAAAAATATTGTATTATCTATTAAGAATTGATTTATTTCAAAACTTTATCGGCATTAAATAACACACTGAGGTTGATATGCCGTAAAAAAAAAAAAACAAAACAAAAAAAAAACCCAGTTGCAACGGTAATGGAGGAGAGACTACAACTTTTGAGATGGATTGATCTAATTGGCATATTGATGTCTGTATTTTATTTTCCGTTGCCGTTTTCTATGGGAATGAGGCTTTTCCGCTTTTCCTTGTGTGAACGCGTGATGACATTTGATGAATGGATCAGTCAGAACATGTTAATAACATCAGGATAATAAAGAATGGGTTCCCTTGTCGTCGAAACATTGTTTTTCGAAATGTTCTACCATTTGTTTCTTGATAAATGTTTGGCATCGGTATGTGTCAGTTATTAATTTTCTTGTGGAAGCTAACTCAAAGAAATGAGGGTACTAGTTCCTATTTGGCACTGAAAGGTTTTCTTGTCTGCTTTCAGCAGGTGGTTTTTGAATATGGTAAATTGCAGCTATAAGAATATGTGCTGTGATTCTTATGATGCGTTAGAAGGCTCAGAATGACCTTACATATTGTATATACATAAGAAAAGTAAGAAGAGCGTAATGGTTAAAGTCATGGGAAATGGACTTGTCGCCCCGAGTTCAAATCCTGGACTTAGCTGTCTACATTTCACATAGCGCTAATACCCTTGGGAAAGGTATGAATCCTACTCTCCCTCCAGCTATGGTTAAATGTTTATCAAAAATGACTTGATTCAGCATAAAATGACCTGAAAAGGGTTGATATGACCTAAAACTAAATAACTGTAGCGATTGTCTGCCCCTGTTGGGATCGATTTGGGGTCCAGAAGGGTTATCTTCTCTTTCTGCAGGTTTTCGCTGATAGGTGGCTAGAGTATTTAGGCAGGGGGAAAATCACTTTCTTTTCTCTGGGCCTGGCAACCACAGCACATGGGTTAGGCACGGAGAAAACATGGCGCTTTCCAAATCCATTTTAGTGAATTTTTTAACTCCAAAATATCATAAAATGTCTTTTTAGTAACAATTAAGTTCATTTCAAATAATTCACAAGTACAATTTTATTGTAGGAATTTAGTCACCTAAAGTTTAGATTACCAAAATTTTGTTTACACTTTTGCTGCAAACGAAGAAAATCGGACTTCAAAGTAGAAAGTAATTAAACACCACACAACCATTAAGTTATCTCTTTTTCTTTTTCATATTTGAGTCTATATATATATATATATATATATATATATATATAGATGAGAGGTATATTACTACCATAACTTGGTAGTAAGGGATGATTCTATATGTGATTTCAAAGATACATTGTATTATTATTGTAAGATCCAGTATGTACAATATAGTGAGTCTTTAAATTACTACAGAGAGCTCAATGTATAATAAACTTTTTAGATTATATACAGAGCAATATTTATCTTTGAAAGGAAGGAAAAACTCAATACCGTTATTCCATAATAAATTTATTTCGAGCAAAATTGGGGCCTTTATAAATCTAAGTTGATTTAATATACCTCCCCAAAATTTTGTGTCATCAGATGGTAGATATATATATATATATTATATATAGAGAGAGAGAGAGAGAGAGTAAACTACAGACACGTGTTTCGAGGTATCACCTCTCATCAGTGCAGTTATACCATTTTAGCAGCTACCTCTGGCCGGGTTCGAGACCCGAACAAACTTACGCTCGCCAAACCTCTTACCCATACGGCCACAGTCAGCTGCCAAGTATAGCAGGCTATTTAATCGCTACATTTCTAAGCGGAAATGAATTCACCTAGAGGTCTCAAACTTTGTAAACAAAGTGGCCTTAGCTGAACGCTGAATACGGTGAATTTTGCAATTAAATCCCTTCTAAATAAAGTGCTCAACCGAAATTGGGAGCGTATAATAGAGTAAACTACAGACACGTGTTTCAAGGTATCACCTCTTATCAGTGCAGTTATACCATTTTAGCAGCTACCTCTGGCCGGGTTCGAGACCTGAACGAACTTACACTCGCCAAACGTCTTACCCATATATATATAATTTTTTTATGCATATATACAGAGATGCTGAGGTATGCATCCTGCATCCCTGATGCACAAAAATCTAAAAGGATGCAGTATATATCCTCGTATATATTTACATATACAATTGAGAAGGCATAACAAAACCTTGATATTTATTGGAAAATGCATTATTTGGCACAAAGCCATCTTTGTTAAGTATCCAGTAAGTGACAATATGGTTATTGGTCAGCTGCGAGTCTCATATGCTGACCATTGCTCTACAGTAGGTGCCTTTTATGTACGAGACATTGTATGTTGTTTTAGAATCGTTGAAAAGTCGCCAGTTCCAAATTGTTGGGGCAAAGATCGATAATATATTTGCATAACACATGATGAAGTAATGGAACTGGCAGAGTTTCATAAGGAATCCGAGGCCAAGTAATTTAATCTATTAGTGAATTGGAATATAACGTTAAGGATGGGTTTTCTGCTTCTTCTTCTTCTTCTTCATCGTTTTAATTAGTGATGGTTCTGGGGTAGGGAAACTTAATTGTTTTTTCTTATGCATATGCCCTTCAGGTATGTTTTTTCATATATGTCCTCGCTTTTCTCTGGCTTTTAATCCGAAAGGAGAATTTAAAAGAAAAAAAAATCAAAATCAGATACAAGGTGTGTTCATTCAAAAAGTATCAAGACTGAAAGTGTATTTACATATTGACAGAAATGAAAATTGAATGAAACATTAGTTTACTTCAAAATATATTGTTGCATACTGGTATTTACATCTGTCCCACTTTCACACGATATGGCACAAGGCCGCTTTATGTGGGGACCACCCACAAGCCGAGGCTCATGGGGTGGTAGGTAGAAAAATTGCGTCGATCCCGTTGGCATTCCCCCTCAAGGGGGGCGCCTCAGGGGGGGATGGGATTAATTATAGCAATCCCTCCCCTGAGGGGTGGGTTTGCATACTGGCATCAAATTCTATACATTATATAGTGGCTTCTTCAAACTCACGCAACAAATCGGCGTACGTAGCGGATATTGTCACTAACCCTAGACGATGTCTGTAGTTGACGTTTAATGAAATCTACAACACATGGTATAGTAGTAGTTTTTACTTTATTTCTTCTTCTCGGCTGTGGGTGACGAGCGTGACAATGACTACTGTTGGGATCTGGCGATGTTGAGGTAAAGGGGTGGCTGGTGACGGCTCACAACCCATCGGCTGTGATCGTGAGTGCGGTCACTCACTTGTTTTCCGTTCGCCGTCTCCTGTCTGACTGACGATTCGACCCTCTGGCTTTTGTATTGACGACACGCCTACGCATCTTTATCTTTTGATCTGATAACGGGCAAATCCATTTCCGAACTTATTGTTACCCATACTTCTTTTGTTCGCTTTACCGGGAAAAAAAGTCCTTTGTCATTTTTGTCGTCTTTTCTTTGCTTTGTTTAATTTGACCGGAAATTCATATTTCCGTTTGTACAATATCCAACAATATGAGTTGTGTTGAAAAAGTCTCAAAACTTAAGTTGTATTTTACCAGGATAGAAGTGAACAATGAATGAAATATTAATTTACTTCAAAATACACACTCTGTTCAAAAAGTGTCGACACTGAAGCTGTATTTACCAAGACAGAAATGAAATATTAGTTTACTTCATGCTATGTTCAAAAAGTCTCAAACTGTAAGCTGTATTTACCAAGACAGATATGAACAATGAAGTAAACGATAATTTTTTTCAAAATACAAGCTGTGTTCAAAAAGTATCAAGACTGAAGCTGTATTTACCAAGATAGAAATGAACAGTAAATGAAACATTAATTTACTTCAAAATATATGAGTTGTGTTCAAAAGAAGAATTGTAAAAAACATTACATTAAAGAAATTACCATGTAAAAATTAGTCTGGGGTGAAAAACTTATATTACGCATTTTCAGCTGTTCGACGCAAATTCCCGTTTTAACTCGCCGTAAAAAAATAATTCATGGATAAAAATACATAAAAATTACATATTTAGAAAGATTATTTTCTTTTCTTTCCATCCATATAAATATTTTTAAGTTTGGACCAGAAATATGCAAGAAATTGTGGTTTAAACTGATAAGACCTTAATTATGATGTCTATTGAGAGATTGTGTTTATGTCTGAAAACAAGTAAATTTGATTTTTTTTTTTTTTTCAAAATTTAAAGTTTACAAAGCAAAATCCTGACGGTACAGCATCATTAATATTTCACACATTGTGTAATGGTTAAAGTCATGGGAAATGGACTCGTTGCCTTGAGTTCAAATCCTGGATGTGGTAATTGCATTTCACTTAGTGCTAATACCCTTGGGAAAGGTATGAATCCTACTCTCCCTCCAGCTATGGATAAATAGTAGGGCAGACTGGGCTCTTTAACTTTGGTTAGGCAACCGTCTAGGAAGAAGGAAAACTCTGAATTCAAACCTGTTGAATTCCGCTTAAGAAATTGACCTTGTGTCACATTCTGCTCGTGTGGAGGGGTTGGTAAATATAATATATATGAAAATAATTCTGAGACTATCTTCTATTAGTGATATAGTGCTTTTTTTTCTGATCTTATACTTTTTGAAAAAATCTCCGTCAAATTTTGTCTATCACATTTTCGCTTCCAAAGGTCAGAAAAGAAAAAATCAAGTTCCTGCTTCTATTGTAAAGTGTATTGTAATTAAGTGTAAAATTTCAAGAATATTGATAAAGATTAGCCACTTTGATTTTACGAAAGAAATTACTGTGTAAAATTTAGTCTGGGGAAAAAAACTCATATTACACATTTTCAGCAGTTCGAAGCAAAATACTGTTTTAACTCGCCGTAAAAATAATCTAATGGATAAAACCACATAAAACATACATATTTAGAAAGATTATTTATTTTCTTTCCAGTCATGTAAATACTTTTAATTTTGGACCAGAAATACACGAGAAATAGTGATTTAAACTGATTAAGGTCAGAATTTGTCAATTTTCACTAAAATCAACAAAAGTGCTGGGGTTTTGTTATAATTCATAACAAAGTTGTAGACGACGTTACCATAGAAACCGTTTATGATATTTAGAATTTGAGAATTATTGGAGAATTTCATTATTATTGTTATTATTATAAAATCCATCAAAAAGTTATTAATATTATTTGTGGATTATAACTGATAATTGTTATACAAGAAAAAAAGTATTGGAATCACAATGGTTGCTTTATTCTATTTTATTTTTTATTTATTAATATTCGATTTTGTGTAAATATCAATTCGGCCAGAAATAGAAATTTATAAAAAGTGAAACATCTTATCAATAAATAGTTATTTTCAACAATTTCGTTTTTAGTTTTCTACAGAGATTTTTCAGAAAAATATTGTCAGATACCATTATCTAAAATAAATGTGTGAGTGTGTGTATATATATATATATATATATATATATATTATATATATATATTATATATATTAGCTATACTCAAAATGAGACTAAATTGCATTTTTTGACAAATTTCCCTAGGGAAAATAATTTACCAAAAATCAGGGAATTATCGGATTTTAATTAATTTTCAGTGTTTATGTATCAATTATCTTTATAATGCATTACTTATTTTATTTCAAAACTTTCTCATTTTTTTCAGGTCACTTATTTTTAATCTCTGATATATATATATAATATGTATATATAAAGAATGTACAAAAACACGTATAGTAGTATAGCCAATGTAACTTATTGTTTTAATATATATTCATTGTGTATGCATTATATATATATATAATATATATATATAATATATATATATATATATATATATATATATCCTTGTAAAAAGAAATCATTTCATCGAAATATTGGATGAAATAAAATGGAACTTACACATAACATCTAACTCTGTTTCTCATTTATTTCAAGCTTTACCCATGCTTTACATTAAATCCAAAAAATATATATTATAGACACACCTAATTACACACACACACCCACATATATATATTATTATTGAATCCTTTCTGTTCACCAAGGACGATGGCGTAGTGTCCAAAAAAAAAAAAAATTATCTGCATCAGTGCAAGTAATTCTGCAGGCCAATTCTTTGATGCACTGAATATATACAAACTGTGATGCTTTCTAGGGCTGCTGGCTAGATATATATTCCCTATATATATATATATATATATATATTGAAAATTAGACTCATATATATGTATATATATATATATGTATATTTATATATATATAAAGAAAGCAATTGCAAGAATAACACCTTTGGAATCAATTTTGCCTCAAGTAATATATTTGTTTCACTATTGTTTGCAAAGATTGTTAGAATATATTATGGAAATCTACTCTTGTTATTTTGTTGAGAAAAATAAACAAAAACTTTATAATGGTTTTTAAGTCATCATTTCTATATCTTAGTGCAAGAAACACCCTGGCATTCTGCAGTAGGATTGTAACAAGATTAGATCTGTATTCTGTTATGGCTACTTGTTGTCTTGTCTTACCAATTCAATGGTAATTGAAACTTATGATTATTCTACAATACCAAAAATGTTATCAAAATATGATAATTAGCCAATTTAAAAAAACGTTGAACGCCAGACTTTGTGCTTGAGACGAGTTGAGCGCCAGACTTTGTGCTTGAGACAAGTTGAGCGCCAGACTTTGTGCTTGAGACGAGTTGAACGCCAGACTTTGAGCTTGAGACGAGTTGAATGCCAGACTTTGTGTTTGAGATTAGTTGAACGCCAGACTTTGTGTTTGAGACGAGTTAAACACCAGACTTTGTGTGTTTATAATATCTGCATGTACATTCCATTAAGGAAAGTTTTTCCATTGCATTTTGGACTTCTTTTAAAATCTTTGGAAGAAAAAAATGAGTTTTAAAGCAATGTGTTTAAAAAAAGATTGAGTTTGAAAAAAAAAAAAAAAATATCCATCAAGCATTAATAGAATAAATATCTTTAGCATGAAATAACCCAACAAGAGTTGATATGTGGTAAAATCCAATAGACCAATCCAGCCCATAAATTATTTTTTATTGTTTTTAATATTATTTTGACTAGTACAAAATAAAAAACACCCTCCGGGCGATGTAAAAATAGATTTTTGAAACGTATTGCCAGCGGGGTGGGAGTTAAAAATTCAATGTCAGCGAGTTTATATCCTAAGTAAGTAAAATCATCAAATTCATTAAAGGATTAAAAAATAAAACAATTTGAAATGTAAACATTAAATATGTATTAAAATAAAACAAACTATATATAGATATATAATACCAGTCATGTATTTATTAAAACTTGTTTTAAAAAACAATGAGGACTGTCTAATGTTGCATGTTCAAATTTTGAGTGTATTTATTCTATGTTATGCCACCCTGTCGGCTGGGGCGTTAGAATGCACCGACTGCATCTCTGCAGAGGGATAAGACTCCCCCAATGGGGCCACCTGTTGGCTGTGGGTGGCGACCCGTGATGCTTAAGGATAGAACCCAGGTGGATGAGCAGTTCATTACATGCAATACTCCACTTTGGCCCTTTCTTCGGCTAGACGGGTGGTTGGAGAGGCCCCTTCCGATCAATTGGCTGGTCACGTCAAGCCCTAGCACCTATTACCCTTATGGCAAGCCCCAACCCCTTTTTATCGTATGGGTGCTAGAAGGTGGTGACTGAGGGTCTACATGTCCTGGGCATGACATTAAACTCTATCTGATGGTGAGGTTCCAGTTCTGGAGGTTTGGGGAATTTGGAGCACCCCTTCATCACCATTGCTCCCTAGTCCACTCTAACCCGGAGTGGTAGTACCTGTTAGGGTCCCGTCTATGGGTTAAATAGAAAAACAGGAGTTGATAAACAAAATTTGATTATCCATTAAGAATTGATTTATTTCAAAACTTTATTGACATTAAATAACCCACTGAGGTTGATATGCCGTAAAGCAAAACCAAACCAAACTAAATCTATGTTATGACGATTTTGGGTAATGTGATGTAAGCAGTGATGTAATTTTTGTTACAGAAAAAAAACGGAAGCGAATCTCCATTATTAATAGATATTATTTCTGATATTATTTTATATCATTTTTTGGTATTATTTTAATAATTTATGTTTTGATATGATTAATTATTGATAATTCAAAAAACATATTTTTGAAAAATAGAATTTTTAATGCAGATTTTCCAACTGATTTACCTTGTTATTTCTGTTCTGTTTTTTTTATTTGATCTTTATGTTAAATAATTCATGTTGACTTAATTAGAATGAATAATTATTATTTCATGGTTAATAATCTTTAAGTAGAAATGCACCGCTGATAATTTCTAAAGTTCTACTGATTCTATATCTCGCATGAAAGCACATGTGATTTTCATGAATTTCAAAAACAGGGTGTTGTTAATATTATAAATTGATTCATTTGTCTATTCACTAAACCTGTAGCGTAATCATTATGGTCTATGGAGAATTTGGGGATTGAAAAGAAAACGGTAATCGGATTTCTGGAGAAAGAGAAGAAAAATAAATAAGAACAAAAAGAGGTTAAAGTTTGGAATTGTAAACACTCAACGGGTGCCAGCCATTGACCGACCAATGAACCCAGAACTAGATTTAAAATAAAAACGGAAGTCCCAGGTTTTCTGTGGAGGGCTGAAGTGGATATGTCCCTTCCCCCACCCCTGGGACCACAATAATAAGAAGAGAAAAATTGGTCTTTTTTTTTTGTCAGGGCCTTGGTCGGAGGCAGACTGGATTTTTTGGAGTCCCACGCTGACATGTCTAGGCTAGCAACGAACAGCACGCATGAATGTGATCTATGATAGAACAACTTAACCTTACCCTCTCTTTCTCCTTCTCTCTGAAAAAGAATCCACAAGCCTAGAAATAAATAAATAACTCCTTTTCGACTATACGTCTTAGGTATGTTGTTTCTCTGAGCTAATGACAGCTACTACTACTAACAACTACTACTATAACTTGACCTTGGCCCCAGTGTGCCCTACTATTTACCCATCACTGGTGGGAGAAAGTTGGATGCACACCTTTCCCAAGGGTATTAGCCTTATGTGAAATGAAAACATGTTTAGTTTAATGAAAATTATACTAAATCATTCCTTACTTTTAAGATTGAGTTATGTTTGAAAAAAAAATCCATTTCAATTGGTTCTAATTTGCAATTAAATCAAAAACTGACTTGTTCCTTACTTTACATTCTGCCTATCACTTTCCCCTTCTCTGTGTATATCTTGATTACCTCCTCATTATATATGTTAGTTTCTCTGGGAGAGAGATGGGAGAATTTGAAATGTATTTGTATGTTAAATTTCTTAAGCAGCCACTGTAGCTTAAATTAGGTCAAACATTCCTTTTCTTAAAAATCTTACTAAATGATTTTAATGTTTTGTCCGGGCGTATTTATTTAAAAAAAATTTAATTCACTTTGCAAACTCACTTTTCCCTAGTCTTAATTATCTACCCAGAGCTCAATGGGTGACCCAATGGGTCATGTTTTGTCTAGATGATCACAAATTCTGAAAAGTCAATCACCCTAGTATATGTACGACAAATGCAAATTTTTTTTTTTTTTTATGAATGTCAAAATAATTAATGTTTGTTAGAAATTTTATATTTGCCAAATTATTTTTTGAAGAAACAGGAAAAAATTAAATGAAAAAAAAACACAACAAAATGAACAATTGAAGAAATCCAGATAAAATGCAGATAGGAATGCAACTATTTGCAGTGCCATTTCGAGTATTTTCACATTTCATCACAAACGGTAATCGGATTTCTGGAGAAAGAGAAGAAAAATAAATAAGAACAAAAAGAGGTTAAAGTTTGGAATTGTAAACACTCAACGGATTCCTCTAGCTTTCTTTTTTCTTTTTCATTCATTCTTTCATCAACTATCAAAATAGGGGAAAAAAAAAAAGGAAAAGAAATCTTTCTTTTTTTCCCACCAAACACAAACAAGGGATGACAAGTAATGATTGTGGTTCCCTCATATTTTAATATATATATATATATATAATTCTTCTCCTTACAGACCCTATACCCCTTAATATAATTTCTATGAGTTTCCCTCCTAGTTACTCTCACTACTACTAACTTGATGAAACTGGAACATAAACACATCACCCCTGATGATGGCACTTCGAAGTACCGAAAGTAATCGGGACCTGAACTTTGGTGGACTTATCCACGAATTCCACCCAAATATTAAAAAGTTGGCCAGAAAACTCAAAAAGATCAAAAATAAAATTGTTAAACAGGAGATGTGTCTTTTGTTTAATTCTACATGTATAAATGAAAGAATGCTGCCCAAATACACACACACACACACACACACACATATATAGAGAGAGAATATTTGACGTCATATTTCAAACCGTCCACTTTTTTCAGCGTCCTTTTTTCAGTCTTCAAATTTTGAACAGACTGATAAACAAGGACTATCACTTGCTTTTCTCGTTATTCTGTGATGAACATTTTTTATCACCTTCCATATACCAACAAATGCCCTGAAGATAATCTAATTAATAGATCGAAACACTGCAGTGTCGGCCAATACACTTACCACTTAACTCATTTTAAACCTGTCTTTTTTCAATTTTCTTAATATACTACATACCGTCGGATTCACTTCCTTTTTCTTCACACACACACACACACACACACACATATATATATATATATATATATATATATATATATATATATATATATATATATATTATTATGAAATGGGTACAAGAGATAACCTACTCGAGTTTCACCATAAGGATCTTCAGGTTTAAATGTAAGTCAACTTTTCCATTTATAAATATATATATATATATATATATGATCACAAATCCTGGACGGGCAATTACCCCAAACATCTTAATGCAGAGTATGCATTTTTTTGTGTGCATTGTATTCCAATTTTTTAATTTTTATGATTGGCTAAATAATTAATGTTTCTTAAAATTTTATATACCGGGGAACTTTGAAGAAATAGTTAAAATAAAAAGGAAAAAAAATGTGAACGATTGAAGAAATACAAAGAAAATTCAAAAAGGAAAACCACTAATGTAACTATTTGTGGTGTCGTTCCGAGTATTTTCTCCTGCCTGATGCATCAACTATCAAAATAGGAGAAAAAGAAAAAGAAATAAATTTTTTTCTTTTCTTTCCCCCCAAACAAAAACAGGGGATAACAAATAATGATTTTTATTTTTATCTTATTTTTATCCTTTTTTTTCTTTTTCCCCAAATAAATTTAATGACTTTCTTGTGTTTATTCAACTGTGGGATTGTTGACTGTGTTAAACTTGTGTGTAAAGAACTGGATGATATGAAGCAGACATTAGTGTTGCATTCGTTTTAGAATTTGATTTTTACTGGATTTTAGCAACGTTTTCATGTTTAATGGATATAATAAAAGCAATTTTTTTATTTTTTTATTTTAACAAAGATTTTTTTTTTTAATTTTAAATTATATTTTAAATATTTATCAATTTCATTTTTTTGTTGTTGTTGATTGTTCAATCAGTACTGCTGTCAGAGGAGAGAAAGGGAAAGTGAAGAAGAAAATGAAAGGAGGAGGGAAGTAGGAGGATTATAGAAAGAAAGAGAGAAAGAAAGAAAAAAGTCAGAGAAGTTGAAGGAGAAGATGAAAATGAAAGTAGGAGGAAAGAAGAATTATAGAAAGAAAGAGAGAAAGAAAGAAAAAAGTCAGAAGTTGAAGGAGAAGATGAAAATGAAAGTAGGAGAAAGAAAGAAATTATAGAAAGAAAGAGAGAAAGAAAGAAAAAGTCAGAGAAGGAGAAGATGAAAATGAAAGTAGGAGGAAAGAAGAATTATAGAAAGAAAGAGAGAAAGAAGAAAAAGTCAGAGAAGGAGAAGATGAAATGAAAGTAGAGAAAGAAGAATTATAGAAAGAAAGAGAGAAAGAGAGAAAAAAGTCAGAGAAGGTGAAGGAGAAAATGAAAGTAGGAGGAAAGAAGAATTATAGAAAGAAAGAGAGAAGAAAGAAAAAAGTCAGAGAAGTTGAAGGAGAAGATGAAAATGAAAGTAGGAGGAAAGAAGAATTATAGAAAGAAAGAGAGAAAGAAAGAAAAAAGTCAGAGAAGGTGAAGGAGAAGATGAAAAATGAAAGTAGGAGGAAGAGAATTATAGAAAGAAAGAGAGAAAGAAAGAAAAAGTCAGAGAAGGAGAAGATTAAAATGAAAGTAGGAGGTAAGAAGAATTATAGAAAGAAAGAGAGAAAGAAAGAAAAAAGTCAGAGAAGGAGAAGATGAAAATGAAAGTAGGAGGAAAGAAGAATTATAAGAAGAAAGAAGAAAGAAAGAAAAAGTCAGAGAAGGTGAAGATTAAAATGAAAGTAGGAGGAAAGAAGAATTATAGAAAGAAAGAAGAAAGAAAGAAAAAAGTCAGAGAAGGTGAAGGAGAAAATGAAAGTAGGAGGAAAGAAGAATTATAGAAAGAAAGAGAGAAAGAAAAAAGGTGATAGAAAATAAAATAGAAAAAAAGAGAGTAGAATGAATGAAGAAAGAAATAAATAAAAAGAAAATCAAGAGAGAAAGAAATAAAAAGAGACGTGGTTCAGGATTAAGGAATGAAAGAATAGAAAGAAAGAATGATTGGAGGAAGAAAGAAAGAAAAAAGAAATAGAGGTTAAGAAAGAAAGAAACATTAGAAAGAAAAAAAGAAAGAAAGAAAGAATGGATAAAGAATGAGTGAGGAGGAAAGAAAGAAAGGAGTTTAAGGGAAAAAAAACTTTAAGAAGAAAGAAAGAAAAGTTGAGGAAAGAACAAAGAAAGAATGATATGATAAAGAAAGAAACAAAGAATGGAAGGGAAAAAAAAAGACGTTAAGAATACAGAAATAAAGAAAGCTGAGGAAAGAATGAATAAAAAAGAAAAAAGAAAGCTAGAGGAAAGAATAATGGGATGAAAAAAGAAAAATAGGAGGAAAGAAAGAAGAAAAAAAAAAGAAAATGCATTGTTTTTCTTTTTCTTTCTTCTTTCTTTCCTCCTACTTTTCTCTTTCTTTATCTATTTCTTCATTTTTTTACCATTATGGGAAAAAATGAAGAAATAGATAAAGAAAGAGAAAAGTAGGAGAGAAGAAAAGGGAAAAGAAAAGTAGGAGGGAAGAAAAGAAAAGAAGAAAAGTAGGAGGGAAGAAAAAAGAAAAGAAAAGAAAGTAGGAGGCAAAGAAAAAAGAAAGAAAAGTAGGAGGCAAGAAAAAAAAAAAGAAAAGTAGGAGGCAAGAAAAAAAAAAAAAAGTAGGAGGGAAGAAAAAAAAAAAAGTAGGAGGGAAGAAAAAAAAAAAGTAGGAGGGAAGAAAAAAAAAAAAAGTAGGAGGGAAGAAAAAATGAAGAAAAGTAGGAGGGAAGAAAAACAAAAAAGAAAAGTAGGAGGGAAGAGAAAAAAAAAGAAAAGTAGAAAGAAAGTAAAAGGAAAGTAGGGGGAAAAAGAAGAAAGAAAGAAAGAAAGAAAGAGCTTAACAAGGATAAAAAAGAAGAAAGAAAGAAAGAGCTTAACAAGGATGAAAAAAGAAGAAAGAATGATATGAATATTTTTGTGGTTCTTCTTCTTTCTTAGTGGAATAATCTTAATAAATAATTGACTAAGGTGATTGGGGGGGGGGCGGAGAGGCATTAAAACATGAAATGCAGGACAAACTGCAATACATTTTTAAAATAATTGTATTACATGATTGATTTGCTTATGCGCTCGAGGTGAAAATTATCACACAGGCAGCATTTTATTTAAGATTATAACTTGTGACTGCCACTTGGCTAATAACGTTGAAGATGAAGATGAAGAAGAAGAAGATGGGTAGAATGTGTTAAATGACGTGAGGCAGCTGGTTGCTTTATTTTCAGTGCAGGAACACAATTCATGGATTTTTCTTTTCCATTGTTTTTATTTTTTTAAATTTTTTTATTTTTTTGATCAGAACGGGTGGGATGGAGGATTGTTGCTTGGTGATTTTGGATCTGACGATATGCAAAGACTTCGTTAATTTTGATTTGGTTTTCTTAAAGTCAAAATCCGTCAGACGTTTATTTTTATAAATGTCCTTAATGATAATTCAATATTGACTATTTCTTTGTCATTTGGTTTGGTTTGGTTTAATGGCATATCAACTGGTACGGGAGGGGTTCATGCCTTTCCCAAGGGTATTAGTCCAAAAGTAAGCGCAATATTGACTAACATAAAATGTTTTTAATGTTATTTCTATGTCGTGACTAATGATGGTGAGGGGTGATCTTGAATGAAATATTGGCCCTTGTGTCTACAAATTGTACCACTGAAACTGTGACTGCCTGGATATCACCTATTCATATTACATAATTCATAAGTAGCTTATGATTTATGTACATACCTGTAGTTAGAATATTTGAATAAAGTTCGGTAATTTATGAGGAAGTGCGTCCCGGTCTCCTGCCTAAGAAATTGCTACCCGGTGACTATTAAAATAACGTCCCCAGCTATGTCGGTGTTACTTGAAAGAAAACAACCAACTTAGGGCGTTTAATGTATTTTAGAGGGGGGGGGCTTCTCTTTTTTGGCGTAATTCATATTTATTTATCGTAATTTGTCGTAATTCTTGTTTAGATATGAAGATGGATATATAGTTTGGAATAGACTGAGATAGATAGATAAAAAAAATAATATAGATAGATATGAACAAATGGAGATAGATAGATATTTTCTATAAGTAAATGTATTTGTGGGTGTCGCTTCTTTTTTGTCGTAATTCTTGTTTATTTAAACTAAAAACAAGACATTAAACAAACATGAATAAAAGAAAATCTGAGACGACATAGCTGGGGATGTTATTTTAATAGTCACCGGGTAGCAATTTCTGAGGCAGGAGACCGGGACACACTTCCTCATAAATTACCTAAAGTTCATTAGAGTCAGAAGAATGGGGATTCAGTGGAAAGTTACCATGGCTGATGATTGACAACCGGTGACATTCCTCTGATTAGATGTGAGATAGTTTTTGATGCGATTAGGTGTGAGATAGTTTTAGCTTTCACAGAGCGAGTGGACTCGAAGTCGCTCACTCTGAGGGTGTGGCGGATAAATATGGGCTGGATTGTAATAAAACTTTAAAAGAAAACAAGTCTTTTGTCAAGTTAATTTAAACAAGAACTGACCAGCCCAACCCAAAGAAATTGCCATGGTAAAGCACCCCCAAAAGAAACCCAGTAGATTGACGGAAGAACATGGCAGCCGACCGAGTTAGACAAAGTAAGCAGAGGTTAACAAGTAAGAACCATCATCCCATCAGTTATTTTATTTAAAAACATTTTTTCAGGTCAGTTAACTTTGAACCACATATCCTTGAGGCGTAACACAGATTCTCAAAGATACATGGTTCAAAGTTAACTGATCTGAAAAAAATGTAAAAGTTTTTAAATAAAATAACTGGTGCATTATATCTTTTATCATTAATATATTGTAGAATAATCACACTAAGTTCTAATTACCATTGAATTGGTAAGACAAGGCAACAAGTACTCATAACTGAATACGAATCTAATCTTGTTGCAATACTACTGCAAAATGACAGGTTATTTATGAAGCCTCATAACATCATAGCAGCCAATCAGGACTCAAGGAATGGAATCACCCAAATACATGAATGGACTATTCTTGACTTCCATAAATACCAGCTATCTTGGGCACTTGTTGAGTTGTGCTTAGCCAGTTGCTTTAACAGGTTTGAATTCAGAGTTTTTCTTCTCCTAGACCGGTTGCCTAACCAAGGTTAAAGAGCACAGTCTGCCCTACTATTTACCCATAGCTGGAGGTAGAATAGGATTTATACCTTTCCCAAGGGTATTAGCGCTAAGTGAAATGCAATTACCACGTCCAGAATTTGAACTCGGGGCGATGAGTCCATTTTCCATGACTTTTTTAACCATTACACCACGCGCTTCATATGTGGGCTCTCTTTAAAAAAAACTGTTCATAACAAAGTTTTAACCTGCAAGTCTGATTTAATCGAGAAAGCTGGAAGCATCTTGATGAAAAATACTGTTTTCGTTAAGTCCATGCCTCGAACAACTGAAGCTGTCATAAAAGCCATGAAAAGGGAAGCAAAATACTGATAAGGTTTTTTTTTTTTTTGGTATCTTAAAAAAAAAAGATTGCATTACAACATATTATGAACCTGGCTGAATGGTGTGTTCTTATTAAGGAATTGTAATAATACCCTGTCCATTATGGTAACGTTATTCCATAAGGGGTTGTGTCTCTGTGTTTTTCTTTCCAGGAATGGTCAGCCATTCTGGATATGAAGAGTCTCATCTCAATTTATGCTTTTTCTGTGTTCCTCAATCTTTTTTCTTTTTTAAGGAGCAGTTGGTGTTCCTCTTTGTTTTGTCACCTGCAGGATATTGTAAATGTAATTTTTTTTTTTTTTTTGTTGATCTATAAGTGGTTTTCATTTTGGTGATAGATAGTTGCAGAATATGAAGTTACTTTGTATGGAAGATGTAGTTTCTTAATCTTTTCTGTTGTGCCTTTGGAATATGTGGAAAAGAATATATATATATATATAGGTTTCTCTGTAACGATAAATCTTATTCAATGAACATACGTTTTTGCATTTCATCTTGGATGATTCGGATGGTCTCATTTTTAACCATAAGGTGTTGCAAGATGATAATGGTCATACAATTAAACACGAGTATTGATAAATAGATAGAAATATATATATATATATATATATATATATAATATACCAAGCGTGTTGGTAGATCCTTGCGGAGAGAAAAAACCCAGCAGAGAGTTTGATTGTAAAAATATACTACCAAACATCAACCAGGAAGAAAAAAATTTTTGAAAAAAAGAAAAGACCAAGATATTCGTACCAACAAAAAATAATCTATTGGTATAGTATTTGGCCAAAAGAAAAAACAATTTATATGTATATATGTATATAAGATATATATATATATTCATATAACCGCTAGGAGAAGCTAATCTGTAAAAAGTGCTCGATACCTAAGTAGAGCCAAGTAATAAAGATAATCTACTGAGTCAGACGAACCTACGATTAGTTTCGCATAAAGCTCTTCAGGGCTAAAATCTGACTCAGATTTTAGCCCTGAAGAGCTTTATGCGAAACTAATAGTAGGTTCGTCTGACTCAGTAGATTATCTTTATTATATATACTAGCAAATATATGCACCCTCCGGGTGCAAGTACTTAAGTTTTAATGTAATAAAATATCATATTAAATTAGAAAGACTAACAAAATAAGAATGAAAAAAAAAAGATTTGTAACATTGCAAAAATTTAGTAATGGAAACGGGAGGGGTGGAAGAGTAAGTTTCAGTTCTATTTTTTTTTATTATAGGAATAAAAAAAATAGAACAACTGAAACTTACTCTTCCACCCCTCCCGTCTTTCATTACTAAATTTTTCTAATTTAACTATTTAGTTAAAATAGGAAGTAAAGAATAAAATTACAGTTATTTCTTCTTGTAAATAATTTTCTTTTAAGATTTATCTCCGAGATTTTTGCTCATATTCATTAAGATAAAACAAACAATTAGAAATCAATAATACTAAGCACATATTTATTAAAATAAAATGTTTAATATCAATATGCAAATAAGCCTTCCCATTCACACTGTATGCCGCTATTTTGTTGTATATATAAATACAATCACATGTTATTAGTATGTATATATGGTCAACAATATTAATAATGTAAAACAATTTTATTAATAATTGAAGGTTTAAAAGAATGAAACCATGGATAATTTGACGTAAACAATTAAGAGAATTGTGACTTGAGTAGTGATATAGTTTCGGTTACAGACAGAAAAACACACAATCTCCATTATAATAAGATATATATATATATATATATATATAAGTTAAACCTAATGAGCTAGATATACGTATCAATTCATTTATATATCTTGTTATATCTGTAGGAATATATATGAATAAGAGAGAGAATAGATTACCTAATGTCAATCTCCACTGATTCTGTTGTTTTTTTTTTGTTTTTGTCAAAGAATAAAAACAATGATTATCAAAATGAAATTACATATTTATCTACTAGACCAACTCTTTGCGACTAACCTTGGCCAATTCAAGGAGTCCTGTTTTTAAGAAGTATGTTAAATCTCTTCCTGAAGCTGACCTCTTGATCTTCCTTCTTCTATGACCTGCCACACTCTGCTGGTTTGATTAGCATGAACTCAACATCAAATGGGTAGGCCATGTCTGTTGCAAGTTCATAGAAATAGCATCAAGAAAGGAAGTAGGTGTGTTTCCGATATGGGCTTTAAGGATTCTTTGTGATTTGCTGTTTTGTCGTCTACAGTCTGATTACGGTTATAGGCATGTTCGTTTTTCAAAAGGTTACTAGAATTGATCAAAAGTCGATCTTGTCAATCGTGCAAGATCAGAAAAACAATTCATCTTTTCACTTTGTCTTTATTGTCTCAAGAAGAAGCAATGAAAATTGCACACTTGGTTTTCAAATGTATTTAGCGTTTGCTTTTTATATTGTCGAGATTTGTGTAAACTGATCAGTTTCCGAGAATCCAGACTGGGTAGGTGGTTTAAATAGCAGCTTGGGCTATTCCACTTTGTGGAATGGTCAAGTCTATTTCCAGCATTTTAATTGGCTGGTGGTTTTAGTGTGTATATTTGTATCCATATATACTGAACACTTAACCATGCCCTCTCAGTTGCTACAGAGTGTGGACACCTGCCCCCCATCTCACAAACCATCCGAGTGAGACGGATAAGGCATGCTGGACACTGCTGGAGAAGCAAGGACGAGCTCATAAGTGACATTCTCCTGTGGAAGCTAACACATGGGCATGCTAGTGTGGGCTGCCCACCAAGGACCTACATTGACCAACTCTGTGAGGATGCTGAATGGTGTGTGGAGGACCTTCCTGGGTCAATGAATGATAGGGAGGGTTGGTGAGAGATTGTCATGGATATCCGTGTTGATTGTGCGACATGATGATGATGATATATTCAGTTACTCTCTGTCTTTATTTTGTCCGGTGACTGGGCGCTAGTCACAGCCTTCTCGTGAAGATGACTATGATGTTTATTCTACAATCTATATTTTCATACTCTTGTTCCTTAATTTTACAACCATTATCGCTCCAAACTTTTTTTCTTTTCTAAAACAGAAAACGAGCTGAACCTATCTTTTGCTGTTCTCTTGATTCTTCAACAAACCTGCAAATTCCTTTCCGTAGATATCTTTGGGGTGCTTTTCCTCCCTCTTTTTTTGGCACCTTTCCAATTAGTCTCTATCTGTTTCTCTCTTTCTTTCCTCCCCCTCCACCCTAATCTTATCTGCCAACCTCCAGGTTCTTTTCCTTCCTCTGTCTCTCTTTCTCTCTCACACACACTCTCTCTCTTGCTTCTTGCTTACATAATCTGGAAAACTTTTTCGCTTGCTGATACAGTAGCCTCTTCAAATCCCTCCATCTTTCTTCTTTACAGTTGTGACGGAGAACGAGTACTACCGTGCTTATTTGGATAAAGAGCAAGACATTGTCTTGCCTGTCTGAGGTGAACCCGCATCCTCACGAATGCAAAGAAATGCAATTTAGGTGCTGGATGGACGCAAGTAGGAATTCAGGTGCCCGGATGTTGGGGCCTACATGCGTCCATCCGAATGCGCGAGAATTGTTCGACTGATGTGCCCAGATGTTGAGGGACTGTGCCCATAAATAATTGAAGTGAGTGGAGTGCTGGTGAGAAGAGACAGGTAGTTGGCCTACGCAAGACTGCAGTCATTGAGGATGACCCTGCACAAGAATTTAAAAAAAAATTCAACCAAACAGTGAAGGCTGCCCCCCTCTCTCTCTCTTATGTTAAGATAAGACTTTTCTCCTCCACCCAACATACATTTTATATATTAGTTGGCAATGTGAAGTTCCTTCCTCCCCTTCCTCATCCATTTCTATTTCCAATCAGAAAGAAATATTTTAACACAAATACTATGTAAAGTATGCAGAATTGTCGGTATCAGTCGAACAGCGAGGGAATCTATCCCCTTTTTGCTACTGCTAAACCAGGGAGATTATTTATGCATTTGAGGTGGAGTGTCACACCTACCATCAGTTCCCCACTTTACCACACAGAATCTGTGCTACTCATACACTGAGTGGGCGAGATCTGGAAACTTGTGGTTCTGAGACAGATGCTCTACTGACTGATTTAAACTTACTCGAGGGAACTGTTTGAGAATACTAACATGGATGATATTTTATCCTTCTTGAGAGAAATAAAAATATATTGAAAATTATGAATCAGATATCAAATACATCCATGAGATACTTTTACAAAAATGACACCTGTAAAGGAAACTTGAGTACCAACTTTTATCTCACACTAACAGTTTTTGGCATTAAATAACCCACAGGATTATCATACCATTAAACAAACCAAACCAAAATCGGCTCTAGATTTGATCCCCGACAAGTTCAAGATTCCATATACTGACTTGAACCTAAAATTAATAGATTCCTTCATACAAAATGGAAAGAACGCTGGAATAACAACACCCGCAATAAACTCTTCCTAATCAAACCCACACAAGACTAACACACTCCAATATACTCAAACAAGAACAACAACCACAATGTAAAACATGTCAAACACCTTTGACCGTTAAACACTTATTCATGGAATGCAGGTTTTTTACTCACATCAGAAACTGTTATTTTAATGCAAACAACAATATGAAGATCTGTTTGAAAATGTCAACATGGAGGACATTCTGACCTTTTTGAGGGAAATAAAATTATACCATAGAATATAGACATGAACTTAATCAATACCATACAACACGATCCCCAATGGTGTTAAAACCACATTGTTAAAACCAATTACTAAAACATATAAATATAAAAAAACGATATTCCTAACTGTTAGGCATGATATAACCCGAGATGGGTTGATATGCCGTTAAAATCAATAAACAAACAAACAAACAACAACAACACAGGAAGATGTATCATACATCAAAATGAATCTGGTCCTCTATGGATCATATCCCTTTTTGTCCACTTTAAACTATATTTTGATATCATTTGAGATGTAGCGGAGGGTTCAGGGATATTAATAACATTTCGTTATACAAGTGTTAGTAAAAATGTATTGCCATTTTGTTCTAACACATTATTAAAACCAATTACTAAAAAGTATAAATATAAATACACAACATATATTACTTCCTAACTGCTAGGCATGATATAACCCCAGATGGGTTGATATGCTGTTAAAATCAATAAAACCAACCAACCAAACTAAATAAAGTTAATGAAGATATTAAGAAATTTTGAAACATAAAAACTTTTATTGAAAAGACTTGTTTCATCATTAAATGACCCAAAAAGTGTTGATATGCCGTAAAACAAACAAACCAAACCTATCTATATATCAATACTCTTGTTCCTTAATCTTCTGACCGTTATCATCTTACAACACTCTCTGGTTAAAAATGAGACCATCCAAATCAAAATCCAAGTTGAAATGCAAATATTTAAATCCTGATTATCTAGTGTTGCTTATCTGTCGAATTCTTATTTCTTATGAGTGTCATCACCTCAGCTAAATAATAGACCATTCCGTTTTTATTATAAAGAAAGAAAGGTAATAAAAGACATGCTACACAGAATAAATTTAAGAAAGAAAGGTTAAATATAGAGAGAGGGGTGAGCACACAATAATGCTAATCTGTTTCAATTGAACATAATGGAAAAATGAAAAGAAAGAAAGAAAAAGAGTTAAATAGGCCACTCCAACTACTTTACCACCCTGTCGGCTGGGGCGTTAGAATACACCGACTGCACCTCTGTAGAGGGGTAAGGCTCAATGGGTCCCCCTGTTGGCCGTGGGTGGCGACCTCTGATGCTTAAGGTGGCTGTGCAGTCCATGACTTGCAATAATCCACTTTGACCCTTTCTTGGGCTAGATGGACGGTCTGAAAGGCCCCCTCTGATCAATCGGCTGGTCACGTTAAGCTCTAGCACCTATATGATTACTCTTTTTATCATATGGGTGCTAGAAGGCGGTGACTGAGGGTCTTCATGTCCTGGGAATGATGTTAAACTTTATCTGATAGTGAGGTTCCACTTTTGGAGGTTTGGGGAATGTGGAGCACCCCTTCATCACCATTGCTCCCTGGTCCACTCTAACCTGGAGTGGTAGTACCTGTTAGGGTCACATCTATGGGTTAAATAGAAAAACATGAGTTCAAAAAAATTGAGTATCCATTGAGAATGAATTTATTTTCAAAACTTTGCCGGCATTAAATAACCCACTGAGGTTGATGTGCCATAAAACAAACCAAACCAAACCAAACTGTGCATCTTGTGTGTCATCCAACTGTAACAGCATAGAGGCCGAGAGGAAAGCAGAGGAAACTGTGTAAATGATTAAAGAAATTCCTTTTCTTATAGGAATAAATTATGCGTGTCTTTTTTTAGCTCACCTTAATTAAAATTGTTCAAAAGTTTAATTATGAATAATTATTTCAAAAATTATTAGGTAGCTTTGATGCCCCTACTAGCAATAGTACGTGATGCCATACACACAGCACATGGTGAGTGAGCAATAGCATATTGCAGAAACCCAGACACACACATACACACACACATATATATACATATATATATTATATATATATATATATATATATATATATATATATGGAGGCGCATGGGCTAGTGGTTAGAGTTGTGGAAAATGGACTCGTTGATTCGAGTTCAATTCCTAGACGAAGCTGTTGACATTTCACATAGTGCTAATACCCTTGGAAAAGTATGAATCCATATATTCTCCCTCCAGCTATTGGTTAAATAGTAGGGTAGACTCTTCAGCCTTGGGTAGGTTACCAGTCTAGGAGAGGGATAACTCTGAATTCAAAATTCCTGAGGTCGGTCGTTGATTGGGTTTGTGGCAACCCTTGATGAATCAATTCTTTCCTATCGACTGTGCCAAAAAGTGTGGATGGTCCAACACAAGCCTTCACCACTATAAACAAATCACTGTGGGTGTTCATTGTGTGTGTGAACCCTCATGCGTCGAAAATCGACGAGAGAGTCCATAATATATATATATGGGAGTAAATATGGAAATAAATCCGACAATATGAAGAAATTTGAAAAACGAAGTGTTCCAAAAATAAGATGAATTTATTTATCAACGCTTAAAAGTTTCGGTTTATCTAAACCTCCATCAGGATTGATTATGGGATGAAGAAATTGATGGATATTTTGTAAATGACAGAAGTTAGAAAAATAAACTTTTTATAAATATTTTCTAACCCCTGTCATTTAACAAATGAGCTACTCACACGCTGAGTTGGCGGGGCCGGTATCGAACTTAGGAACCTTGTGGTTTCTAGGCCGAACGCTCTACCAACTGAGATACTAAGTTCCAATTTACTGTCAAATTGGTAATTACCAAACACGAGGGAATCATCCCCCTTTTGCTACTGCTAAACCAGGGAGATTATTTATGCATTTGAGGTGGAGTGTCACACCTACCATCAGTTCCCCACTTTACCACACAGAAGCTGTGCTACTCATACACTGAGTGGGTGAGGGCTGGATGATCTGGAAACTTGTGGTTCTGAGACGGATGCTCTACTGACTGATTAAACTGACTTGAGGGATCTGTTTGAGAATACTAACATGGATAGCATATTTATCTTTCTTGAGAGAAATAAAAATATATTGAAAATTATGAATCAGATATAAATACATCCTATGAAATACTTTACAAAAATACACCTGTAAAGGAAACTTGAGTACCAACTTTTATCTCGTACTCATTTTGGCATTAAATAACCCACAGGGTTATTATATCCATAAACAAACCAAACCAAAATCGCTCTAGATTTGATCCCCGACAAGTTCAAGATTCCATATACTGACTTGAACCTAAATAATAGATTCCTTCATACAAAATGGAACAACCTGGAATAACAACATCCGCAATAAACTCTTCCTAATCAAACCCACACAAGACTAACGCACTCCTATATTCTCAAACAGAAACAACAACCACATGTGAAACATGTCAACATCTTTGACAGTTAAACACTTATTCATGAAGAATCCTTATTTTCTCACATCAGAAACTGTTATTTTAATGCAAACAATATGAAGATCTATTTGAAAATGTCAACATGGAGGACATTCTGACCTTTTTGAGGGAAATAAAATTATACCATAGAAATAGACATGAACTTAATCAATACGATACAACACGATCCCAATGATGTTAACACATTGTTAAAACCAATTACTAAAACGTATAATATAAAAAATGATATTTGCTTCCTAACTGTTAGGCATGACATAACCCGAGACGGATTGATATGCCGTTTAAAATCAATAAACAAATAAACAAACAAACAACACAGAAGATGTATCATACATAAAATGAAGCTGGTCCTCTATGGATCACTATCCCTTTTTGTCCACTTTAAACTATATTTTGATATCATTTGAGATGTAGTGGAGGGTTCAAGGATATTGATAACATTTTGTTATACAGGTCAGTTAGTCTACTAACTGACTTCAATACCCTCGTATATGTTGACTTACTTCAAAGTTTATTTTGTTTTAGGGTAGTTTTTTTGTTTTATAAGTAAAGCTTCAATTATTTGAAGTTTTTTGTTTGTTTTTTTTTCTCTATATATGTGTGTGTGTATTTTCAGTTAGAATTTTTGCGGTAGGTAGAGGGGGGCATGAATGTGTTTAAGATGTTGATTAATGGAGCTGGGAATCTGATAAGTGTAGGGTTAATCTACGAGATAATGTAGTCGTCGTGTGGCCAATATACTGTATTATTGATTTGGGAGAGACAGTCTCCTACATTACATTTAAATTCATACACGATATTGTCTCATAAGACAGGTAGTTTTTATGTTGGTTTGCATAACAGCAGCTAACTAAGTACAACTGAAGCAGTGTCCAAGACAGTTGGTATTTAATTGAGGTCAGTTAGCGTACTGTTGGTTTTAATAACATCAGCAAAAGTAGAACTAAAGCAGTTGTCCAATACAGCTGTATAAATAGGAATCAAGAATGATCCATTCATGAATCAAGGTGATTTGGGTGATTCCATTCCTTGAGTTCTGATTGCTGTTTGATTTGAATGATATTGTGGAAGTTTTATAAATACCCTTCATTCTGCAGTAGACTTTGCAAGCTATTCGGGTTTGTATTGGTTACAACCGTTTGTTGCCATATCTCCCAATTCGATGGTAATTGGAACTTGATTATTCTTCAGAGGGTTAGTAAAAAATTAATGCCATTTTGTTCTAACACAATTATTAAAACAAATTACTAAAAAGTATAAATAAAATACACAACATATATTACTTCTAACTGCTAGCATGCAACACCTAAAACCTGGTCATGCCACCACTAAAAGATTAATATCTATTTGTAGGAAACTCTTCCACACTTATGGTACTCCTGAAGAGCTGAGTAGTGATGGTGGCCCTCCTTTTAATTCTGAGCAATTTCATCAGTTTCTCAAGTCATGGTGTGTAAAACATAGAAAATCATCAGTAGCATACCCTCAATCCAATGGCCGAGCGGAACTCGCTGTCAAAACTGCCAAAAGGATAATCCATGGCAACACAGGCCCTCAGGTTCACTAGACAACGATAGTGTTGCCAAGCAATCCTCCAAATACCGCAATACTCCCATTCAAGGCATCGGCCTATCCCAGCGCAGTTGCTGCTCCACCGCCGACTCCGGGATTCGATCCATTGAGACCTATCCTCTACAAACCACATTCTGAATGGATAGCCGCAGCACAACGTCGTGAGGAGAGTTTTCGTCAACGGAATGTCCTGCTGTCGGAAAGATACAATAGGTACACACACAGTCTTGACCCGCTACAGAATGGTGACAAAGTAGCCATTCAAAACCCATCAAACCGCCGTGGACCACTACAGGCACCGTCATTGAGGTTCTCCCATATCGGCAATACCGGCTCCGAGTGGACGGATCAGGTAGGATCACACTCAGAAACCGACGCTTCCTGAAAAAGCTGACCACAAAACCCAAACCCACACCATTGCCTAGTGCTATGCTTGATCCCATTGGCTCCAACTCTAACACCCCACACCTCAACATTAGGGACCAGGCCACCCAATGTCACTCCGCCCCCAAAACCAAGGCCGACGAAAATACCCCGGGCATTGTCAAGATTGCTCCCCTCTAATCAGCCTGGCCGAAAGGAACTAATTTCTCCTCAAAGGCCAATACGCCTGTGCAATGGGAGAGGGGGGGAGGAAGGGGAGATGTAGAATACTGATAATTGTCATTCTGTGTTACTTTACCCTTAGCCAGGATTGAACCTGCAGTCTGGAAATGACTGTTACAGATTGTTAACTATTGACAGTAGAACAGTCAAACACCCCCTCAGCTTAATGGACTCTTCCTGGCAGCAGTGGCAGGAATTTATTTAAGCTGTTATAGTGGCTCATTAATGAACTAGTAACTTCATGTTAGGCTTGGCCAGTCAAACCAACTGTTGACTGTCTGACTGACTTCAATACAAGTGAGACGGATAAGGCATGCTGGACACTGCTGGAGAAGCAAGGATGAGCTCATAAGCGACATTCTCCTGTGGAAGCTAACACATGGGCATGCTAGTGTGGGCTGCCCACCAAGGACCTACATTGACCAACTCTGTGAGGATGCTGAATGGTATCTGGAGGACCTTCCTGGGTCAATGAATGATAGGGAGGGTTGGTGAAAGATTGTCATGGATATCCGTGTTGATTGCGCGACATGATGATGATGATGATATATTCAGTTACTCTCTGTCTTTATTTTGGCTGGTGACTGGGCGCTAGTCACAGCCTTCCCGTGAAGATGACTATGATGTTTATTCTACAATCTATATTTTCATACTCTTGTTCCTTAATTTTACAACCATTATCGCTCCAAACTTTTTTCTTTTCTAAAACAGAAAAAGAGCTGAACCAATCTTGTGCTGTTCTCTTGATTCTTCAACAAACCTGAAAATTCCTTTCCGTAGATATCTTTGGGGTGCTTTTCCTCCCTCTTTTTTGTCACCTTTCCAATTAGTCTCTATCTGTCTCTCTCTTTCTTTCCTCCCCCTCCACCCTAATCTTATCTGCCAACCTCCAGGTTCTTTTCCTTCCTCTATCTCTCTCTCTCTCTCTCTCTCTCTCACACTCTCTCTCTCTTGCTTCTTGCTTACATAATCTGGAAAACTTTTTCGCTTGCTGATACAGTAGCCTCTTCAAATCCCTCCATCTTTCTTCTTTACAGTTGTGATGGAGAACGAGTACTACCGTGCTTATTTGGATAAAGAGCAAGACATTGTCTTGCCTGTCTAAGGCGAACCCGCGTCCTCACAAATGCAAAGAAATGCGATTTAGGTGCTGGATGGACGCAAGCAGGAATTCAGGTGCCCGGATGTTGGGGCCTACACGTGTCCATCTGAATGCGTGAGAATTGTGCGTTGCACGGGCGAGGGGTTCGACTGATGTTCCCGGATGTTGGAGGACTGTGCCCATAAATAATTGAAGTAAGTGGAGTGCTGGTGAGAAGAGACAGGTAGTTGGCCTACGCAAGACTGCAGTCGTTGAGGATGACCCTGCACAAGAATTTAAAAAAAAATTCAACCAAACAGTGAAGGCTGTCCCCCTCTCTCTCTCTCTTATGTTAAGATAAGACTTTTCTCCTCCACCCAACATACATTTTATATATTAATTGGCAATGTGAAGTTCCTTCCTCCCCTTCCTCCCCTTCCTCATCCATTTCTATTTCCAATCAGAAAGAAATATTTTAACACAAATACTATGTAAAGTATGCAGAATGGCCTATTGTCGGTATCAGCCAAACAGCGAGGGAATCTATCCCCCTTTTGCTACTGCTAAACCAGGGAGATTATTTATGCATTTGAGGTGGAGTGTCACACCTACCATCAGTTCCCCACTTTACCACACAGAAGCTGTGCTACTCATACACTGAGTGGGTGAGGGCTGGTATTGATCTGGAAACTTGTGGTTCTGAGACGGATGCTCTACTGACTGAGTTAAACTGACTTGAGGGATCTGTTTGAGAATACTAACATGGATGACATTTTATCTTTCTTGAGAGAAATAAAAATATATTGAAAATTATGAATCAGATATAAAATACATCCATGAAATACTTTTACAAAAATACACTTGTAAAGGAAACTTGAGTACCAACTTTTATCTCGTACTCATTTTTGGCATTAAATAACCCACAGGGTTATTATACCATTAAACAAACCAAACCAAAATCGGCTCTAGATTTGATCCCCGACAAGTTCAAGATTCCATATACTGACTTGAACCTAAAATTAATAGATTCCTTCATACAAAATGGCAACAACACTGGAATAACAACATCCGCAATAAACTCTTCCTAATCAAACCCACACAAGACTAACGCACTCCTATATTCTCAAACAAGAACAACAACCACAGTGTGAAACATGTCAAACATCTTTGACAGTTAAACACTTATTCATGGAATCCACTTATTTTTGCTCACATCAGAAACCGTTATTTTAATGCAAACAATATGAAGATCTATTTGAAAATGTCAACATGGAGGACATTCTGACCTTTTTGAGGGAAATAAAATTATACCATAGAATATAGACATGAACTTAATCAATACGATACAACACGATCCCCAATGATGTTAACACATTGTTAAAACCAATTACTAAAACGTATAAATATAAAAACATGATATGTATTGCTTCCTAACTGTTAGGCATGACATAACCCGAGACGGATTGATATGCCGTTAAAATCAATAAACAAATAAACAAACAAACAACACAGGAAGATGTATCATACATTAAAATGAAGCTGGTCCTCTATGGATCACATCCCTTTTTGTCCACTTTAAACTATATTTTGATATCATTTGAGATGTAGTGGAGGGTTCAAGGATATTGATAACATTTTGTTATACGAGGTCAGTTAGTCTACTAACTGACTTCAATACCCTCGTATATGTTGACTTACTTCAAAGTTTATTTTGTTTAGGGTAGTTTTTTTTTGTTTTATAAGTAAAGCTTCAATTATTTGAAGTTTTTGTTTGTTTTTTTCTCTATATAGTGTGTGTGTATTTTCAGTTAGAATTTTGCGGTAGGTAGAGGGGGGGCATGAATGTGTTTTAAGATGTTGATTAATGGAGCTGGAATCTGATAAGTGTAGGGTTAATCTACGAGATAATGTAGTCGTCGTGTGGCCAATATATGTATTATTGATTTGGGAGAGACAGTCTCCTACATTACATTTAAATTCATACACGATATTGGTCTCATTAAGACAGGTAGTTTTTATGTTGGTTTGCATAACAGCAGCTAACTAAGTACAACTGAAGCAGTGTCCAAGACAGTTGGTATTTATTGAGGTCAGTTAGCGTACTGTTGGTTTTAATAACATCAGCAAAGTAGAACTAAAGCAGTGTCCAATACAGCTGGTATAAATAGGAATCAAGAATGATCCATTCATGAATCAAGGTGATTTGGGTGATTCCATTCCTTGAGTTCTGATTGGCTGTTTGATTTGAATGATATTGTGGAGTTTTATAAATACCCTGTCATTCTGCAGTAGACTTTGCAGCTATTCGGGTTTGTATTGGGTTACAACCGTTTGTTGCCATATCTTCCCAATTCGATGGTAATTGGAACTTTGATTATTCTTCAGAGGGTTAGTAAAAATATAATGCCATTTTGTTCTAACACATTATTAAAACAAATTACTAAAAAGTATAAATATAAATACACAACATATATTACTTCCTAACTGCTAGGCATGATATAACCCCAGATGGGTTGATATGCCGTTAAGATCAATAAAACCAACCAACCAACCAAACTAAATAAAGTTGAAGATATTAAGAAATTTTGAAACATAAAAACCTTTATCAAAAAGACTTGTTTCGTCATTAAATGACCCAAAAAGTGTTGATATGCCATAAAACAAACAAACCAAACCTATCTATATATCAGTACTCTTGTTCCTTAATCTTCTGACCGTTATCATCTTACAACACCCTCTGGTTAAAAATGAGACCATCGAAATCAAAATCTAAGATGAAGTGCAAATATTTAAATCCTGATTATCTAGTGTTGCTTATCTGTTGAATTCTTATTTCTTATGAGTGTCATCACCTCAGCTTAATAATGGATTGTTCTGTTTTTATTATAAAGAAAGAAAGGTAATAAAAAGGACATGCTACACAGAATAAATTTAAGAAAGAAAGGGTAAATATAGAGAGAGGGGTGAGCACACAATCTGTATCAATTGAACATAATGGAAAAATGAAAAGAAAGAAAGAAAGAAAAAGAGTAAGAGAGTTAAATAGGCCACTGTGGGCTGCAGCGTTAGAATACACCGACTGCACCTCTGCAGAGGGGTAAGGCTCCCCCAATGGGGCCACCTGTTGGCCATGGGTGGCGACCTATGATGCTTAAGGATAGAACCCAGGTGGCTGAGCAGTCCATGACCTGCAACACTCCACTTTGGCCCTATCTTGGGCTAGATGGTCAGTCTGAAAGGCCCCCTCTGATCAATCGGCTGGTCACGTTAAGCCCTAGCACCTATATAATTGTTCCGACCCCATTGCCCTTATGGCAAGCCCCAACTCTTTTTATCATATGGGTGCTAGAAGGCGGTGACTGAGGGTCTTCATGTCCTGGGAATGATGTTAAACTCTATCTGATAGTGAGGTTCCAGTTTTGGAGGTTTGGGGAATATGGAGCACCCCTTCATCACCATTGCTCCCTGGTCCACTCTAACCTGGAGTGGTAGTACCTGTTAGGGTCACATCTATGGGTTAAATAGAAAAACATGAGTTCATAAAAATTGAGTATCCATTGAGAATTAATTTATTTTCAAAACTTTGCCGGCATTAAATAACCCACCGAGGTTGATGTGCCATAAACCAAACCAAACTGTGCATCTTGTGTGTCATCCAACTGTAACAGCATAGAGACCAAGAGGAAAGCAGAGGAAACTGTGTAAATGATTAAATAAATTCCTTTTCTTATAGGAATAAATTATGCGTGTCTTTTTTTAGCTCACCTTAATTAAAATTGTTCAAAAGTTTAATTATGAATAATTATTTCAAAATTATTAGGTAGCTTTGATACCCCTACTAGCAATAGTACGTGATGCTATACACACAGCACATGGTGAGTGAGCAATAGCATATTGCAGAAACCCTGACACACACACATATATATATATATATATATATATATATGGAGGCGTGTGGGCTAGTGGTTAGAGTCGTGGAAAATGGACTCGTTGATTCGAGTTCAATTCCTAGACGAAACTGTTGGCATTTCACATAGCGCTAATACCCTTGGGAAAGGTATGAATCCATATATTCTCCCTCCAGCTTTGGGTTAAATAGTAGGGTAGACTCTTCAGCCTTGGGTAGGTTACCAGTCTAGGAGAGGGATAACTCTGAATTCAAAATTCCTGAGGTCGGTCGTTGATTGGGTTTGTAGCAACCCTTGATGAATCAATTCTTTCCTATCGACTGTGCCAAAAAGTGTGGATGGTCCAACACAAGCCTTCACCACTATAAACAAATCACTGTGGGTGTTCATTGTGTGTGTGAACCCTCATGCGTCGAAAATCGACGAGAGAGTCCATAATATATATATGGGAGTAAATATGGAAATAAATCCGACAATATGAAGAAATTTGAAAAACGAAGTGTTCCAAAAATAAGATGAATTTATTTATCAACGCTTAAAAGTTTTGGTTTATCTAAACCTCCATCAGGATTGATTTTGCGATGAAGAAATTGATGGATGTTTTGTAAATGACAGGAGTTAGAAAAATAACAAACTTTTTATAAATATTTTTCTAACCCCTGTCATTTACAAATGAGCTACTCATACGCTGAGTTGGCGAGGGCCGGTATCGAACTAGGAACCTTGTGGTTTCTAGCCGAACGCTCTACCGACTGAGATACTAAGTTCCAATTACTGTCAAATTGGTAAGACAAGGCCACAAGGTGCCGTAACTCAATAGACATAAAGTAAGGCGTCAATTGCTGAAAAAGAAATGGGGAACCAGTTTATAACTTGGTTATAATACAAAATTGACCCCTTACTTTGTTATTGAGTTATGGCGACTTGTTGCCTTGTCTTACCAATTCGCTGGTAATTGGAACTTAGAGTGATTATTCTACAATATATATATATATATATATATATATGGTATGAGCTCTCTAATTGGTAATTTAAATTAACTCTCACTACTAAGCATATAAGCAATGATCGTTTCCCCGGAAATTTGATCTCTCAGTGACCGTAAAATACATAAACAAACCTATGTACTTAATAGTTTAAAAACACCAGTCCCCACAACAGCTGTCAGTGGACGAGGGGATAAGATATCGGGCTACCATATGGTCCTTCTGAGTTCGACCGTAGTCAAAAATAGTTGTGTCTAGCCATACTGAAGAGGCGTGAAATGCCGAAGCACGTGTCTATTGATGACTTATTAATATATATATATATATATATATATAATATATGTATATATATATATATTGATATGAGTGTGTAATCTAATTGTATATATATGGACGTGGCAAGGCAGGATTTCTAAATCTACTAGCAAATAATATATATGAAGATAGGAGGGTTGGAGTAAAATCCGACAGTATGAGGTAAGGAAAAAGGAAAAGTGGACAAAAAATAATAACTCAAACAAGTAGATGTAGGAGAGAAATATTTCGTTCCGCTTTACGCGACTGATGAAGTTCCTCACGTAAAGCGGAACAAAATATTTCTCTCCTACTTCTACTTGTTTGAGTCATTATTTTTTTCTCCACTTTTCCTTTATGAGGTAATCATATATATATTGTGTATGTCTGTGTGTCTAATGTAATCAAATCAACTATAATCATCTTCAATAAGAACTTTGTCCAATATAGTGGAGGTGAGGTCTTGGGGGGGGGTCTTGAAGCTTGTTACTTGACCCGCAAGCAGGAAGGAAATGGCAGCAACATTGTAGTCCCCTGTTTGTTTTCTTCCATTACACTGTTTTATCAACCATGAAAACATGTTGGCTGCTACAACTGCAAAAGGGACCAAACCTTTTCTACTTCCTTTGCTTAAAACTCACCAAAAAGAGTTCCCAACTCAGGGGGAGACAACTTCAAACAAAGAGAAACTGCTTCAATTATTTAAGCAGTTGTAAACGTTTTGTCTCGAAAAGCTATTACATATAATTAATTGTTACATTTTCTCACACACACACAAAAAAAGGTTTTGGTAATTATACTATTTCAAGCATAATTTTGGCTTGTAAAATTTTGAAAAAAAAAAAAAAAGAATATAAGAATAAGTAATAAAAATAAAACAAAAATAACCATTAAAATAAAAGTGTATATATATATATATATATATATATATATATATGAGGTAGGTAAAAGGATAGTGAACAAGAAATGATAACTCAAAACAAATCTAAGAGTTGAAATGTTTCATCCAATTTATACGGACATCCTCAGTCAAAGAATTTTATTGAAAGCAAAATTACGTGCAAGTACATGTGATTTGGTGAGGGGGGGTGAGTAGTAGCGGAAGTGAAGGGAGGCAGGATTGGAATATATATATATATATATATATATATTATATAGATATATAAGTGCCCAAATGGAGCCGTACCCAATCCTGAAAATTAATCAATTAATAATGAATTAGGCGGGAATACCTATTAAATGTATGGCTAAACAAATCGAGAAAAATCAATCTCTGCATGCACATCTCGGCCCATCAGGCCCCACCAGCAGAGCCACAGACCGGAAGACCGCCTTGTGCGTGACCCGAAACCGGACCGCCAAGCTGACAGGCCGGTCACGCACAGGGCGGTCTTCCGGTCTGTGGCTCTGCTGGTGGGGCCTGATGGGCCGAGATGTGCATGCAGAGATTGATTTTTCTCGATTTGTTTAGCCATACATTTAATAGGTATTCCCGCCTAATTCATTATTAATTGATTAATTTTCAGGATTGGGTACGGCTCCAGTTGGGCACTTATTCTCCAAAAAATTATCGGCAAAAAGCCATTCTAAACAAACCTTGTTTACAACTTACCATATAGATATTATATATAGTTTGCTATATTTATAAGTAAAGAGTGTTCAATATCATTCATAGAACATTTGTATCTAAGTAAGAGAAGCAAAAACATGAAGTCAATGGCACTTGATAATAGACAGTTTATTGTCTATTTGATTTTCAAACTTGGTTTGAAAATTGAAAATTCGGTATCCTAACACACACACACACAGACATATATATATATATATAAAGTACTTTATATATGCTAGCAAATATATGCACCCTCCGGGTGCAAGTATTTTAGTTAAATTTTATAATAAAATATGATATTAAATTAGAAAGGCTAATGAAACTGAATAAGAATGTAGATAAAAAGATTTTGAACAGAGGGGGTATGATTGAAAAATAGAACAACTTTGAAACTAACTCTTCCGTCAGTTTCCGTTACTCCCGTCTTTCATTGGTAAATGTTCCTAATTAAACTGTTTAGTTAAAATAGGAAGTAAAGAATAATATTACAGTTATTTCTTCTTGTTAAGGGATTTCTTTTAAGATTTATTGAAGATATTTTTTGCTCATATTCAATAAGATAAAACCAAACAATTAGAAATCAATAATACTAAGCATATATTTATCAAAATCAATTTTTTAAGATCAATATGCAAATTAGCCTTCCCATTCACACTGTAAACCTCTATTTTGTTGTATATATAAATACAATTGCATGTTATTAGTATGTAGATATGGTCAACAGTGTGAGTAATGTAAAACAATTTTATTAATAATTGAGGTTTAAATAAAAATAAAATCATGGAGAATATGATGTAAATAACTAAAGGAATTGTGACTTGTATAGTAATATAGTTTCGGTTACAGACAGACAAACCCACAATCTCCATTATAATAAGATATATGAATATATTTTATGATCATCTTAGAAACAGTTATATAAGCACTGTGTATTTTTCAAATATTTTAATATTATTTTTGATATCCTCAAATAGGGTCAGTAGAATGAGAACCATCTACCAAGATATATATGTAAATATATATATATATATATATATATATATATATATATATATATATATAGATATATTGGTAAATTTTTCTGAGATAAAATAAGGAAAATAAAGTGCTCAATTACAAATGTAAGAGCTTTATTTATTAAATATAACTGTTTATACAAAGGTTTCAATAGGCATCTACCTAAGGTTTCAAGCTTTTTGCTTTCGTCAGGATACCTTTAATCACTCTGGTGTGTCTGCCTTCTATCAGACACACCAGAGGGATTAAAGGTATCCTGACGAAAGCAAAAAGCTTGAAACCTTAGGTACATGCCTACTAAAACCTTTGTATAAACAGTTATATTTAATAATTACTAAATTGATAAATAAATAAATAAATATATATATATATATATATATATATATTTTGAATGTAGGGCCCAATATGAAGTTCCTAGATTATTAATGGTCTAAGGTTAATTAGCCAAAATATTGGAACTATACGAACCAAGATGAGGACACTCGTCTCTGAGTAAAATGGAATGGTTTATTGGTAGTCTAAGAAATCCTAAATCATTTTTCAGTTCTGTCAAAATAAGGTTGGTTGTAATTTCCTGATTTTCAAGAAAGATTATTGCAAAGAATCTCAAGTGAATACAAACATTGTCATGAAGATTTTTTTGATTGACAAATTGGTCTCAATCATCAAATTAAGTTATAAGGGAGGGGTTTTTGTTTTGTTTTGTTTGAGTTTTTTTAATCATGAAATTAAGTTATAAGGGAGTTTTTGGGGCTGTTATCTTATAAAAATATTAAATTCTAAAATATCCCTTTTTATAAGTTTTGAGATAAAAAAAAAAAATTTAATAGTAAACTGAAATTATCAAATTCAAAAAAAAAAAAAATAAGGAAAAAGTAAAATTAAAATATAATACCTGAAATTTTTGTTCTTATTCAAGGTAACACATTTTGGTGCATATCGCATAAATGCGTCATGGCCTCCTGCCTTAAAAAACGCTAAGCGGTGCCTGCTGAAAATCCAACCTGCGCTACTATTCAACTACTAGCTGATTGTTTTTATTTTTGAAACTTGGTTGTATTTATTTAAAAATATGTGACAGTTTTCTAGAATTAAAATAAAATGAAAATATTGAAAAAGAAAAAAAGAAATATTTTAAATGGGGGGGGGGGGTAAAAATATTTAGATTTACTTGTTGATAAAAAAACCTGGGTGGTGGATGACTTCTAATGCCTTCAAACCACTAAAAAAAGTTATTTGTCGATAAAGATGCCTTCAGACCGCTAAAAGGGCTGAGGGTTTTAGAAAAAGATGAAATGAAGGAACATTAAGTTGAGAGTGTAGGTGTTGCTTAAGGTGTGCCTATCAGTTAAGCATATACCCTTCCGTTTTTTTTAGAGAGACCCACAAATTCAACCTTTTTATGTAGAAAGTCTAAGGTAAATGAGTTTTTATTTTTTAATGAAATGCATAAAAAATCTTCCTGGTTTAGTGAAAGTGACAAGTAAAAATTAACAAGGGAGAATTAACGTGTATATATATATATATATATATATATATATATATATATATATATATATATATATATATATATATATATAATCTGAAGAAAAGGATGTGAATCCGACAGTATGTAGTATATTAAGAAAATTGAAAAAACACAGGTTTAAATGAGTTAAGTGGTGAGTTTATTGGCCAACGCTGCAGTGTTTCGATCTATTAATTAGATCATCTTCAGGGCATTTGTTGGCATATGGAAGGTAATAAGAAAATTTTTATCACAGAATAACGAGAAAAGCGAGCGATAGTCCTTGTTTCTCAGTCTGTTTAAAATTTGAAGTTTGAAAAAAGAAGACGATTTGAAATATGACGTCAAATATTCTCTTCTACGGTGTGAGTATGGGACTGTGTAATTGTGTGTATTGAAAAAAAGCATTGTGCATTTTTTAGGTGTGTGGTTGCACGTGTGTGTATAAATCTTTTGCGATAAACGACAGTGAAACAAACCTCAAGGTTGTGTGTGTGTGTGTGTGTGTGTGTGTGTGTGTGAGTGCCCTGAAGATGATCTAATTAATATATCAAAACACTGCAGCGTTGGCCAATAAACTCATCACTTAACTTATTTAAACCTGTGTTTTTTCAATCTTTCTTAATATACTACACACACACACACATATATATATATATATATATATATACCAACCCTTCCACATGAGTAGGAAGTGACAGAAGGTCAATTTCTTAAGGGGAGTATAATAACAATAATAATAATAATTATATATGTGTGCGAATAATTTGCACAGTTTTATGGTATAAAGTATTCATATCTAATACTAATAGTTTTCACAGCTGTATTGTTTCAAGTACTCCTATCTAATACATATAATTTTCACACATATTTCTGCTATCAAGTATTCCTATGTAATACTAATTATTAATCATAACAAGTTTAGAATATTAAAAATAAAATTTTTATATAAAATTTCTATAATAAATATAATAATAATTATTAATAATTATTAATAATTTTTTATTATTATTATTAATTTTATTATTTAAATTTTAAATTTAAATTTTAAATTTATTTATAAATTTTATTATTTAAATTTTTATTTATTTAATATTTTATTATTATTATTAATAATTATTAATAATTATTAATAATAATGAATATATAATAAATATATATAATATAAAATTATAAAATAAAAGTTAAGAATAATTATTAATCAAGTATTCCTATATAATACTAATTATTTATTATATGGAGGATCATGGTGTAATGGTTATTGTTGTCTAATAATGTTTAAAAAGAATGTGTTAAAAAATTGAGTTTGAAAAAAAAATTGAATACCATCAAGAATGAATAAAAGAAAATGTCTTCAACATAAAATAATCCAACAAGGGTTGATATGCCATAAAATCCCACCAACCAACCTTTATTTTCAATAATGACCGTGTTACGAATTATTATATAAGTACTGCTAATACTATAAAATACTTTATCGGCAACCCGATTTTCTTTGTGAAGGTTCAGCAGCAGAAATTCATAATTGAAACAAGGGGAGATAACTCATGCTGGTTTTTGAAAAAAAAAAAAAAAAAATAAAAAAAGTATTTTTGCAGTGTCTTTTTATTGGTGAACATCTTTCAGCGATTTCCTTCTGCTTAGTCTATTTCCATAAGATAAATGCAAGTAGGTGAGACTCCGATCTTCATTCATGTGGTATGTGAGTGTTAAGGTTTTTGGTTGACCTATTTACCTCTGGGGAGACATCTCTCTATTTTCATGGAATTGTGCCATGACCCAAAAGATGCTCAAAGGTGACAGCAATTTTTTTTTTATTGGTTTTTCAGAGGGGGAGGGAAGATGCTGGGTTAAGAGACGATGACATGATTTAGTTCAGTCAGAAAAGCACTCGGCTAGGAATCGCAAGGTTCCTGGTTCGATACCGGCCCTTGCCAACTCAGCGTATGAGTAGCACAGGGATCTGTGCGGTAAAGTGAGAGGCTGATGGTAGGTGTGGCGCTCCGCCTCAGATGCTAAAATAATGAAATAAAATAGTGAAAAGGGGATAGACTCCCTCGCTGATTGGCTGATACCTACGATAGGCGACTCTGAGGACTTTACTTATTTTACATGATTGTATTTAATATGTATTAAGATATCTCGGATTAAGGAAGACTATATCTACATTTATAAGCATTTTTCAGTGCATATACATATATTCCATTTTCTGTCTCTTTCTCTTTCTCTCTCATATATATATATATATATATATATATATATATATATATAAGAGAGAGTTAGAAACGGAGAGAAAATGGAATATATATGTATATAGAAAAATTACACTCACACATATATGTGTGTAATTTCTCTTTCTGTATGACTACATATATATATATATTGCTGTCTGTCTCTCTCTATATATATATTGCTCTCTCTCTCTCTCTCTCTCTCTATATATATATATATATATATATATATATATAGATATTGCTCTCTCTCTCTTTATATATATATATTTTTTCTCTTTCTCTTTGTATATATATATATATATTATATCAGCTCTGTCTCTTTCTCTATGTGTGTGTGTGGTGTATATATATATATATATATATATATATATATATAATATATACAGCTCTGTCTCTTTTCTATGTGTGTGTGTATATATATATATATATATATATATATATATATTATATCTTAGATTTCTCTTAGATCTTTTCACTAAATTATTCATAAATTCCACATTTGAATTATCAGTCCATCAATCATGATCGCCTTATCACAACAAATCTACTTCACATATTTTCTGTCTCTCTTTCGTTTATCATATCACACCCATCACATCCCGACAACAATAATACCCCAAAACTGCACTTTTAGCTCCGGACACGACTGACCCATAAGCAATTCACTGTCCGTCAAAACAGATTATCGATTAGCACTTTGTCCTTTTCCTGATTTTTCCTCTTTTTGAAATTCCTGTCCAGAGCCGAACCAACCAAACTGTGGAGGCACTTGTTGTAATGGTTAGATTTGTTTGGTTTAGGTTTTACGGCATATCAACCTCGGTGGGTCATTTAATGCCGACAAAGTTGTGAAATAAATTCATTCTTAATGCATAATACAATTTTGTCTATAAACTCATGTTTTTCTATTTAACCCATAATTGGGACCCTAACAGGTACTACCACTCCGGGTCAGAGTGGACCAGGGAGCAATGGTGATGAAGGGGTGCTCCATATTCCCCAAACCTCCAGAACTGGAACCTCACCATCAGATAGAGTTTAACATCATTCCCAGGACATGTAGACCCTCAGCCACCACCTTCTAGCACCCATATGATAAGAAGGATTGGTGGTTGCCATAAGGGCAATAGAGTTGGGGCAATCATATAGATGTTAGGGCTTGACGTGGCCAGCCGATTGTTTGGAGGGGGCCTCTCCGACCGCCCGTCTAGCCCAAGAAAAGCCTAAAGTGGAATATTTCAAGTAATGGACTGCTCAGCCACCTGGGTTCTATCCCTAAGCATCATAGGTCACCACTGGCCCCATTGGGGGAGTCTCCCCCTCTGCAGAGGTGTAGTTGTTGCATTCTAACACCCCAGTGATGTGTCGTCTCATGTCCCAGAAACTGTCACCAAACACATCTGTTTGACCCCTAGATGAGACCTTAATCAGGTTCTGCCACTTTGGGTCTGATGGAATCTGTTAGTAATGACAATGAAGGAGTGACTCCTCTTTTCCACAGAGCTCCAGAACTGGAGCCTAGCCACTGGAGGCAGTTTAGTGTCATACTCCAGGCACTTTAGAACAAAGGTCTATAAAAAACAAAAATACTTTTGATCTACTTATTTAGAATTAATTCCTGTTGAAAGAGGAAAGTCGTTTTAAAATCTTGCAGATGGTTGAATGACAACTGGGAGAAAATTCATTGATACAAATTTTATGATTGAAATCTCCCAAGATAAACAATATGGATTTTCTTTTTTCATTATAACAAGCAATCACTTCTACACTAATTTATATATATATATATATATATATATATATATATATATAATGTGTGTGTCTGTGTTTGTATGTGTTTGTATATATATGTGTGTGTGTATACATAAGTATATATATGTGTGTGTGTGTATATATGTCATTGTATATATATATCATTATATATGTATATATATATGTGTGTGTGTGTATATGTGTCATTATATATGTATGTGTGTGTGTGTATATGTGTCATTATATATGTATGTGTGTGTGTGTGTATATGTCATTATATATATGTGTGTGTGTGTGTATATGTCATTATATATATATGTTGTGTGTATATATGTATATGCATATGTGTCATTATATATGTTTGTGTGTATATATGTATATGCATATGTGTCATTATATATATTTATGTGTATATATATATATATATATATGTGTCATTATATATGTATATATTTATATATATATATGTGTGTGTGTCATTATATATGTATATATATATGTGTGTGTGTATTTATATATATATATGTCATTATATATATATATATTTCCCAACAGAATACAATTACTTTGACATTATTGCAGTTCTGTATCCAATGGGAAACAAAATTTTGCATAAAATGATGTGAAGAGCAACTGTCATTAGATTTAAATGTTACTCCCCATCCAAAGTTGTTATTCATTTTTCTTACATCTCTTGTCTTTTTTTTTTGTTTTCTTTTTTGCAATCTTTCTTTTGTGTGCCGAGCAAAAGAAAAAAAAACAGTTTACGCATAAAGAAAATAAATAAGTTCTTTACTATAATAATCACATTAGCCACAACATTCAGATGCTCCATTACCATATTTACTTGTTTTTTTGATTGATCATTTTTTTGATGGCACATCAACCCATCAAGTGTTATTTTATGCCCAGCAGTAAATTGTGAGGGAAAGATAAGATTTACCGAGGGGTAGTTCCTAGAAAGGCCTTATTTATGGGTCAAGGATCAAACTCTTGATTCAATAAAAATAGATCTGTAAGACTAATTTTTTTTGCTTCCCTCCTCTACCAGGTGATACTGGGTAGCCGCTTCTAGTAACAAGCCCCGCCCTGTCGGCTGGGGAGTTAGAATGCACCGACTGCACCTCTGCAGAGGGGTAAGACTCCCCCAATGGGGCCACCTGTTGGCCGTGGGTGGCGACCCGTGATGCTTAAGGATAGAGCCCAGGTGGATAAGCAGTTCATGACATGCAATACTCCACTTTGGCCCAATCTTGGGCTAGACGGGCGGTCGGAGAGGCCCCCTCCAATCAATCGGCTGGTCACGTCAAGCCTTAGCACCTATATGATTTTCCCAACCCTATTGCCTTTATGGCAAGCCCCAACCCCTTTTTATCATATGGGTGCTAGAAGCATTGTGTGTTTTCATATCCTTTTATCTATACTTATATATATATATGTAAAAATGGAAATTGGAAATGAATCCGACAATATGAGGAAGACTGAATAAAGAAAAGAAAGAACAGAATGGATAATAAAAGATGAATTTAATCAATATCACTTACACATGTGTTTCAGTCAGTTCATCTGTGTGAAAATATTCCGCACACAGGGAAGATTCGATCTTCATCAGAGTGAAATTTTATTTTGAATGAAAAAATTCGTTGGGGAAAAACGGAGAATTTTTAGAAATGTTTGAAGAGAATTTTTTTAAAATCACTTTTTAAAAAAAATCACTTTTATATATATATATATATATATTCTTTGTTGGGGTACCAAGTTTCTTGGTACAAGGGTGATTCTCTTTGGTCTTATTCTCTAACAGTAGTTTGTTGTAGAGTTCAGGTTCCGATTGAGAGCTCAATGTTTAATTTTTATAAACAGAGCAAATTTATTGGTGAATAAAAAGGTCTTTTTATTCACAAATATATATATATATATATATATATATATATAGCACTTAAAATAAATATATAACAGTGTCACAGATGAGTGTGTAGTTGCATCTTTTAAGAACAACAGGAAGGTTGATTGATATTGTGTCGGCTATAATTGATTGGCTGAATGCTACTTGGGCAACGGTAGTGAAAAGGTTAATCCTATTAAATCAATATTTACAGTGGATAGAGAAGAAGGAAGAGAAAAAGAAAAGAAAAAGGAAGTATATAAAATTTTGAAGAGGATGAAGAGAAGAAAGAAGCAAAGAAATAAGAGAGGAGGTTAGAGAAGAGAGAGGAGAGTTTTAAGATTTAAAAAAAAATACAAGAAAAAAGAGAGACAAAGATAAATAAGAAAATATAAATTTTTTTTATTTTAATCTAATAACACAAACTAAGATTTCATGAGTATATATATATATATATATATATATAAAGTGATGTTATGGGTCCAATGGGAGAAAAATAGATATTTTATAAAAAAGAAGGTTTGCAAAAAGGATTGTTTTTTTGAAAAGATTTTATTAACTTACATATGTGACACGTGTTTCAGATCTGTTATCTTCTTCAGACATTGAATTATTATTTTGGCAGAATATGTCCGATATTTGATAGGTTGTGTGTGTTTTTGTAACTTACTTTTTGATTATAATGGTTGAGTAATAACGGTTGAACGCTACGTTATTTTTCTCAATCCTTGTGTGTGATTTGCACGCAACTTGTGCGTAAAATTGAAAAGAAAAAGATTGAGAAAAAATGTATGATATATATATATATATATATATATATATAATATATATATATATATATATATATGGAAGCGCGTGGCATAATGGTTAGAGTCGTGGGAAATGGACTTGTCAACCCGAGTTCAAATCCCAGACAAAGCTGTTTGCATTTCACATAGCGCTAATACCCTTGGGAAAGGTATGAATCCATATATTCTCCCTCCAGCTATGGGTAAAATAGTAGGGCAGACTGGGCTCTTTAACCTTGGGTAGGTAACCAGTCTAGGAGAGGGAAAACTCTGAATTCAAAATTCCTGAGGTCAGTCATTGGGCTTGTGGCATTCCTTGTGCACCAATTCTTTCCTATCGACTGTGCCAAAAAGTGCGGATAGTCCAACACAAGCCTTCACCACTATAAACAAATCACTGTGAAGGTGTTCATTGTATGAACCCCCATGCATTGAAAATCGACGAGAGAGTCCATAATATATATATATATATATATATATATATATATATATAAGTTTTTGAAAAAACAAAAAATAAGTCTAAGATTGAATTACAAGATCACATGATTTATAATTATTAACCAAGTTAGGCCCTGTTGATGGTTTAATTAAAACCAAAACTCTTTAGTGTCAGCTGCCTGTAAGTCAATCTTTGACATATTTTTTGTTTTTTCCAAAATTTTATACTTAATTACATTGTCAGATTTTATATACATTTTTATTCATTTATATATATATATATATATACACACACACACACAGAGATGCTGATAGGTACACGTCCTGTGTCACTGATGCATAAAAATCTTTAAAAAATCATATTCATGCATCCCAGTGATTTTTTTTCTTTCTCCATCATTCCCAGCTAACTGTAAATACATTTCAATATTTTCTTGGAAACGAATGACACGGTATGGGATAGAAGTTAGGGGTTAGACAGCAATTAGTTGTTCATAGATAAAACCTCTACAATTTATTAAGAAACTTTAGTTGGGACCCATCAAATTCTCCGGGGACTCATTCAAATCAAATACATGTGTCTCTGTTTCTTATCTCTCTCTCTATCACCAAAAAGTCAATCATCTATATACCCAATGAGGGTATATAACATAAAACCAACCAACCAACCAATATGCACCCATCTAATGGTGTCTATGACAGATTACACTTAAAAGGTCAATTAGCAGCCACCCTAGTAGCAGTCAGCGGAACCAGGGTGCCAGTTAACAGATAATATCAATAGACATTTCAGGTGTTGGTGATCAGATGCTTTCTTATCGCTAAGTCTGTCACATGTTGATCTATCACTTAGAATCTCAATCTAGATACTTCAAGAGGTCACTATTGTTAGTACAGTGTCTGTATTTGGTTACAGCCTCTACCAAACCATATGTCCTCTTACAGTGCAAGATATTTTAGATTAAAAACTACTCAGTGCTGTCGACATCAAACACTTTGACTACCAATGACACAGAAAAAAAAAAATTCAACATATAAACTATACAAGGGATGCTTCGAAAGTACTTTCATTGTGTTGTCAAAAGATACTCATTGTCACAGTGGGATTCCAACTAGCATCCAGTTAGCAAACAAAGGAGCAAGCTGTACCTCAATACAGTCCCTGCATTGCTGGGAGCATAATGCAGATTGATTAAATATAGCACTATATCCACCATTTTGCATTAGTTGATACTAATATAAATTATAATGGACAGCTGTGACTCAATACAGTCCCTGCATTGCTCAGAGCATAATGCAGATTTATTGAATATAGCACTATATCCACTGTTTTACATTTCGCTGGTTGATAAATATATAATGGACAGCTGTGACTCAATACAGTCTCTGCATTGCTCAGAGCATAATGCAGATTTATTGAATATAGCACTATATCTACCATTTTACATTATGCTAGTTGATAAATAAAATATACATTATAATGGACAGCTGTGACTCAATACGGTCTCTGCATTGCTCAGAGCATAATGCAGATTAATTGAATATAGCATTTGTTATAGGTAACTCACCTATGACACGGACATAGACTTACCCAAAGGGTATATATTAACAGAGCAAAGCTACTCAAATGAGAAGTAGCAGATACATGTTCTTCATGTACGCTGTAACAAGGAACCCCTACTCAATTGTACATTGGTATACTGCTGAATACATCTGTTCCCTACATTTGATCTCCGTGTTAAGTTATTATTTATTGACCCTTAAACAGGGTCATAACAGCATTATATCTGTAGAATAAGTTCCAATTACCGCCGAACTGGGAAGACAAGGTGGCATGCGATTGTAACTGAATACAAGCTCGAAATGACACAAAGTCCACTGCCAAGTGACCAAGTATATATGGGACTCCACAGTGTCATGCAAATCAACCAGTCAGGCAGCCAATCAGAGCTCAAGGAATGAAATGACCCAAATCACCTTGATTCATGAATGGATCATTCTTGATTCCTATTTATACCAGCTGTATTGGACACTGCTTGAATTCTGTTTAGCTGATGTTATTAAAACCAACAGCAGGCTAACTGACTTCAATAATATCCATTGTTCTACATTATGCTCGTTAGTAATCATGATGGACAGTTTTATAAGAGGAACCCAATAGGTTGATGGGTAGTCTAGTCTCATAACTAAATGGTCTATGGTAAAAACTGTAGAATGATCATACTAATTCCAATTACCGTCGAATTGGCAAGACAAGACAGCAAGCAGTTGTAACCCAATATGATTCTGGTTTGCTGCAAAGACTACTGCAAAATGGCAGGATATTTATGAAGCCTCAGAGGATCATACAAACCAAGCAGCCAATCAGGACTCAGGGAATGGAATCACCCAAATGCATGAGTGGACTATTCTGAATTCCCATAAGTACCAGTTGTCTTGACACTAGTTCAGTTGTGCTTGGCCAGTCACATTGTTCAAACCAACAGTAGACTGACAGACTGACTTACTTCCTTCAATAAAAACTACTTCTTTTTGGTTGTTGGCTATAAAGAAAGTAAGCGGACTTTTCTGCTGGTGTAAGTAGTTTTATTGCTTTGCCAAAAGATCCTGTTGGCCTATTTATTACTTATTGTTCCAGATCTTTTATGCTAGTATTTCGTTTTTCTTCTTATCTTATTGCGCGAGGCTCGTACTGGTCAGTTATTGTCCGTTTATTGACTGGTTATTGTATAGATAGCAATTTACTTATGTACTGTTTGGCAATAATAATCTTAGTTGACCTTCACTGTGGTCATTCATCAAGAAAAGTTTTTCTTTTATTCTTCTTTACATGTTGCAGTCGACTTATTTTTGGTGGTTTGAGAATAACAGTTTGCAGGTTCAGCTCAATGGTTAGTGTTGCAGACTTGTGAGAAAGAGGATTTTTGAGAATAACGGTTTGCAGGTTCAGCTCAATGGTTAGTGCTGGAGACTTGTAAGAAAAAGGATTTTTGAGAATAAAAATTTGCAGGTTCAGCTCAGTGGTTAGTGTTAGAGACCTGGGAGAAAGAGGATTCTTTTTATTTTTGAGAATGACAGTTTGCATGTTCAGCTCAATGGTTAGTGTTAGAGACTTGTGAGAAAGAGGATTTTTGAGAATAACAGTTTGCAGGTTCAGCTCAATGGTTAGTGCTGAGACCTGGAGAAAGAGGATTCTTTTAATTTTTGAGAATAACAGTTTGCATGTTCAGCTCAATGGTTAGTGTTGCAGACTTGTAAGAAAGAGGATTTTTAGAAATAACAGTTTGCATGTTCAGCTCAATGGTTAGTGCTAGAGACTTGTAAGAAAGAGGATTTTTGAGAATAAAAGTTCGCAGGTTCAGGTCAATGGTTAGTGCTGAGACCTGGGAGAAAGAGGATTCTTTTCATTTTTGACAATAACATTTTGCAGGCTCAGCTCAATGGTTAGTGCTAGAGACTTGTGAGAAAGAGGATTTTTGAGAATAACAGCTTGCAGGCTCAGCTCAATGGTTATTGCTGAGACCTGGGAGAAAGAGGATTCTTTTCATTTTTGAGAATAACAGTTTGCATGTTCAGCTCAATGGTTAGTGTTGCAGATTTGTGAGAAAGAGGATTTCTTTTGATGTTTGAAAATTAAAGTTTGAGTTCAGCTCAATGGTTAGTGCTTAGACCTGTGAGAAAGAGGTTTCTTTAGATGTTTGAAAATAAGAAAAATTTGCATGTTCAGCTTGTTGTAAGAAAAAGGATTTTTGAAAATAAGTTTGAATGTTCAGCTCAATGGTTTTTGTGCTCCAGAATAAGAAAATTCACCTTCTTAGTTTGTGCAGATATCTACATGGGCTTAGTTCAGTTGATCACATGGTGCAACAGGTATAGGGGTTGAGTTAATACAGTTCTAAGTGACAATCATTTTAGATTGCAGGTTCAATCCTAATGACATTGAACCAGGAAAATTATTTTGAAGGTGACTGGTGTAATGGTTAGAGTCATATGCAATGGACTCATCAAACCAAGTTCAAATCCTGTACGAGGATGTTTACATTTCACCGCCTGGGTATAGAGGGATTTTTTTAAGTTAGTCCCGCAGATCCATTATTACTGAATCGTGAGTTGAATCCTCGTGGGATGCCCCATTTAAATCCCTATGTAAAAAAAATAGACCTTGCATTGATCCAGCCAGTCTGAAAAGAAATGTTAATGTCTACTATCTAAAATATTAAACCCGAAAAAAAATTCCATGCTGTATCCGCTAAATTTTATTTTTTAATTATCTTTGTGAATATAAATCAAATCTCTATTATTTTTGCTCAAAAACCAAGCCCTGATGTTATTTAATGTGTATATATTTACGTTGTCGTTAATTGTTTTATTTTTTAAGTTTCCTCTGGACATACATATACACACAACTGCTCTTTATATAAGTACTTGAAGTGGCAACGCGGCGTCACCTGGGCAGGGGGGGATTTTTAAAAGATTAGTCTCGAAGATCCATTATTACTTATCACAAGTTAGATCCTCACTGGATACCCCAGAAAATCCCCACATAAATATATAACAATATAATAAAAAATTTAATTCAATAATTTACAATTTAAAAAAAAAATACAATATAAATGAGGCGATTAATTCAATCAACCAGCATCATGTTTCAATTACCTTCTGTTACTATACAAATTTTAATTTTTAAATATCTTCCCAAATATAAATAAAATCTTCATTATTTTTGCTCAAAAACCAAGCCCTGGTGATAGTGAAGGTATATAGGTATTTGCCTCATACCCCACTTGTATGGGCTGGGCACAAGGCCTTGTTTTAACATGGGCCCACCCACAAGCCGAAGCTCATGGGTGGGAAAGAACAAAAATTGCGTCGATCCCGTCGGCATTCCCCCTCAAGGGGGGCGCCTCAGGCGCTGGGCAATAAACCCAGCCCTGCCCCTTTAGGTCAAGGGGGCAGGTATGGCCTGGGGGGATAGCCCCCTGGGTTTGACGCTATTAACTTGTAAAGATCCAGGGCCGAAGCCACTAGACCACGGCGTTAACCGTATCTATATACAAATAGTGAAGGTATATATATATATTTACTTTGTCGTTAATTGTTTTATTTTCGAAGTTTCCTCCGGACATATATATACACACACAACTGCCCTTTATATATGTATAGATAGATAGAAGTTTCCTCTGGACATACATATACACACAACTGCCCTTTATATATGTATAGATAGATAGATAGATAGATAAATGGGCTGAGTGGATAGACAAAATGGCATCATAGCCAATACTTGTGAATTCCTCAAGGACATCAAACATGACGTATAATGTAATACGAAACAACAGAATCTTGTCAATCAAATAGAGAGTTGCATTCAATATTCCTGAAAGGTTACAGAAGGTGACGTCTGACAAAGACAAAATATTGTCATGAAAATAAGAAACAAAAATGTTGAACAAATGTTGGTTTTATTTTTGGTGTTTTATTTTATTATACATGTAGAATTAGACAAAAGACACATCTCCTGTTTAACAATTTTATTTTTCATCTTTTTGAGTTTTCTGGCCAACTTTTTAATATTTGGGTGGAATTTGTGGATTAGTCCACCAAAGTTCATGTCCCGAGTACTTTCAGCACTTCGAAGTGCCATCATCAGGTGTGATGTGTTCCAGTTTTTTCAAATTATATTAATGTGGAGGCTGGAAGGAGAAGAATTGATGAGAAAGGTGTTATAGGCATTTTACCTGAACTTTGGTGGACTTATCCACAAATTCCACCCAAATATTAAAAAGTTGGCCGGAAAACTTGAAACGATCAAAAATAAAATTTTTAAACAGGAGATGTGTCTTTTGTTTAATTCTACATGTATAATAAAATAAAACACCAATAAAACATGTATAATAAATAAAACACTGAATGTGGTCACTAGTAGAATAGGCTCAGTCCTAATTAGTGATCTCATTCACTTCTTCTTACTGGTCTAGTTCTAGTCTGGTCTGGTCTGGTTTGTAGAATAATCATACTAAGTTCCAATTACCGTCAAATTGGTAAGACAAGGCAACAAGTAGCTGTAACTCAATCTTCTGGTTCCATCCTGTTCACAGCACCATATTGACGTCAGTCAGTCAGTATACTGTTGGTTTGGACAACAGCAACTGGCTTAACACAACTGAACTAGTGCCCAAGACAGCTTGTACTTATGGAACTCAAGAATAGTCCATTCATGTATTTTGTTGATTCCATTCATTGAGTCCTGATTGGCTGCTGTAGAATACTGTTAATTGTTATTCTGTGTTACTTTCACCCTTATCCAGGATTGAACCTGCAGTCTGGAAATGACTGTTACAGATTGTTAACTATTGGACAGTGGAACAGTCAAACACCTCCTCAGCTTAATGGACTCTTCCTGGCAGTAGTGGCAGTAATTATTTAAGCTGTTCTAGTGGGTTCATTAGGGAACTAGTAACTGCATGGTTAGACTTGGCCAGTCACATTGCTCAAACCAATTGTTGACTAACTGATTTACTTCAATATGGCGCTGCGAACAGGATTCGACCTAGCTGGATGGGAAAATATGTTTATTGAGGCAGGCATATCTGTTGCCTCTGCCAAAACTTATGCCCAGACATTTTCTAGTGAAGAGATTGCAAGGTCCAGCTTGCATATGCTGGATCGTGCAATGCTTAAGGAACTGGGTATCAAGACTATGGGTGACATGCTCACTATACTAAAGCTAGCCAAGGATCCCCCAGTGACACTCCCATCATCAGCTAATTATGCAAGAACACCAACTGCAAAACTTCCTCAACTCAGTTCGGAAATGACCCCACAACAATTCAGGAAGTTCAGGATAGACTGGGACGTATTTACAAAGATGACCAATCTTCCCCCCATACAGACTAACATTCAACTATACAATTGTGCTGATGAAACCGTCCAGAATTCTATCACCAATACTTACCCTGACTTCTTCAACACCAACCCTAGCAAACTGCTTGATATGCTTGAGGTGTTGGTTACACAGAGATCGAATCCCATGGTGCACAGAATAACAATTAACAGTATTCTACAGCTGCTTGGTTTCTATGATGTTATGAGGCTTCATAAATACTCTGGCATTCTGCAGTAGGATTGCAACAAAGTTAGATCTGTATTGAGTTACAGCTACTTGTTGCCTTGTCTTGCCAATTCAATGGTAATTGGAACTTAGTATGATTATTCTACATAGTTATGTAAATTTCTAGCCTGACCTTGTGCATATAGTGTTCCTTGACTTTTAAAAATTTTTTATTTTTTATTTTTTAAATTAATTTTTTTTTGGGGGGGGGGGTCATATGATCTGATTTAGAGGAATAATGTCTTCTGAGACATGCTACTCAAAAAAGTTTGCTTATACCTGCTTTAAATCCTTGCATATTCCAAATAATTTTGTGTTTGGTTGGTTTATTTAAAAGAAGCTTAATGCTGATAAGAGTTAAACAAAAAACAAAAACAAAACAAAAAAAAAACAATGAGAAAAAAAACCCAAAAAACAATTCTTTAACCTGTGCTTATCTTGATGTATTCCGAAAAATCTCTTTTTTTAAAAAAATTTCTTTTCTTTTGTCCTTTGTTTATTTTGTTGCTTTATGTAGAGATTAAATGTTTACACTGCTCACAAACAAACAAGTTTTCTATTTGTGATATTTAAGCTACTTAGACGAAAGGTTTTTTTTCTTTCCCCGAGAATCTCACCGATTTTATATTTTTGCATAATATCATCTTGTCGCAACGTTTTCTTCCGGTTCTTGAAAATATCTACCAAATGCAGAATTATATTTGGAAGAATTAATTTTTGCTTCATCATTATTCTAGCCTGGCTTTTTTTATTGCAACTTTTTTCTGCGAATACCCCCCCCCCACCTCAGGTTTTAAGGAGACGCTCATTGTGTAATGATTATTGCTATTGGAAATGGACATTTTCTTAAACTTTTTTCTTCTTCTGCTCACTCTTTTTCATTCCTCCTTTGTGACTTATCTACCTTCCTCCTTTTACCATATACAATAATATATATATAATATATATATATATATATTTATATTTGTCTGTCTGGACGACCTAGGAATCAACTTTGAGATGTATCTCTTTTTTTCATTCACTTCCTGTTTCTATGGTTACAATCCTACACTGTTAAAAATATATATACATATTTTTTTATTATTTTTTGTTTTTGTTTGAATTTATACATATTCAGCTCTTTGGGGTTTTTTGTGATATGCTTGTCCATAAGTGAATTGAGACCCATCTGATGAGACGGAAATTTGGGGAGCCGGTTTAAATCAACTTAGATTTATATGGGCCCCAATTTTCGTCGAAATAAATTTATTATGGGATCACTGTATTGAGTTCTTCTTCATTTTTTGATATATATATATAATCCAAAAGTCCAGAGAAGAAATCTTCCTTAAGACACAAGAGATTTTTTTTAAAAACCTGTCGCAGTTTGAGAGCTCAATGTGTGCTCTTAATGTTAGAGTCACAGAGCAAATTATATAAGTAAAAAATAACAAAAGACTTCGAGATGTTGCATTATAGTCTAAGCTCCCTGAAATAGAAAATGGACTTGACAAAACGAATATAGCACTAGTGAAGAGGGGATAGACTCTCTCGTGTGCAGCTGATAACAAAAATAAGCTACCCCAAGTACTTCTACATTTACTTATATTAAAAAGAAGAAAAGCGCGAGGTGTAATGGTTAAAGTCATGGGAAATGGACGCGTCACCCCTGTAGAATACTAAGTCCAATTACTGTCGAATTGGCAAAACGAGACAGCAAACAGTCGTAACCGAATACGATTCTGAGATGCCGTAATAACCACTGAAAAGTGGCAGGATTTATGGAGCCTTAGAGGGCCCTACAAGCCAAGCAGCCAATCAGGACTCAGGGAATGGACTCACCCAAATGCATGGGTGGACTGTTCTAAATTCCCATAAATACCAGTTGTCTTGACACTGGTGCAGTTGTGCTTGGCCAGTCACATTGCTCAAACCAATTGTTGACTGTCTAACTGACTTACTTCAATAACCCTGTTGTTCAAATCTGGGATGAGGTAATTGCATTTAACTTGGTGATAATACCCTTGGGAAAGGTATGAATCCTACTCTTCCTCCAGGGATGGATAAATAGACTATAAAGCAAAATCTCTAAGTCTTTTATTATTTATTTCTTTACTTATATATATATATATATATATATATATGGGGATGCAAAAGTAGGTATACAGTAGTGTCACATTAGTGAAATTAGTATCATATTATATGTAGAATACAGTTAATTGTTATTCTGTGTTCCTTTCACCCTTAGCCAGAATTGAACCTGCAGTCTGGAAATGACTGTTACAGATTGTTAACTATTGGACAGTGGAACAGTCAAACACCTCCTCAGCTTAATGGACTCTTCCTGGCAGTAGTGGCAGTAATTATTTAAGCTGTTATAGTGGGTTCATTGGAGAACTAGTAACTGCATGGTTAGGCTTGGCCAGTCAAACCAATTGTTGACTGTCTAACTGACTGACTTAATATTATACTGAAGTGAAAGTGACATATCTTAATTAATAAAAATGCATGTACATTTACTCGTTTCCTTTTATTTACTTCAGTATATTGGTAATTTAACCATGGCCGGTATGAGTTTTCCCTTTTTTATATCTGTATACCTACTTTTGCAACCCTCTCTCTCTCTCTCTCTCTCTCTCTCTCTCTCTCTCTATATATATATATATATATATATATATATATATATATATATATGCAGTGATGCTGATGGATTTTTAATTAGTGCATTCTGGGACTCACGGATTTGATTTGAAGGAATCCCTGGGAAATTTGATAGGTCCTAACTAAAGTTTCTTAATAAATTGTAATGTTTTTATCTATGATGAACAACTAAAGCTAGCTGACCCCTATCTTGTACCCCCTACAGTGTAATTCATTTCCAAAAATATATTGAAATGTATTTGCAGTTAGCTGGAAATTGTGGGGGAAGAAAAAAAAAACACTGAGATGTATGGATATGATTTTTCTGCATCCTTTTAGATGTCAATGACATAGGACGCATACTTATCAGCATCTCTGTATGTATGTATGTATGTATGTATATATATATATATAACACTCCCCATCTAGAGAGAAGAAAATCCACCACCCACCACCGACCACCCCTGCCCCTACTGACAACCTACTGTTTTCACCATTTTGAGAATGTCCATCATTAAAGCAAGAACTATATTCAAGTCCTGAAGATGGTCTAATAGACCGAAACGTTGCATCGTTGACAATAAACATCCAGTTTCCATAACATCCCGTGTTTGTCTACCTTTCTCCACATATATATATATATATATATATATTTCATTGTTATATCTTTTGGTCTAATTGTCTTCATCCATTATATTTTTTTCAAGTATCAGATATATTTTGGTTATACTATTGTATACGATATACTAACATTGTTATAGATATATATATATTTACCAATCCCTCCGCACGAGCAGGATGTGACACAAGGTCAGTTTATTAAGTGGAGTTCAAGGTTTAAAATCAGAGTTTTCCTTCTCCTAGACTGTTGCTTAACTAAGGTTAAAGAGCCCAGTCTGCCCTACTATTTACCCATAGGTGGAGCCTGGAGGGAGAGTAGGATTCATATCTTTCCCAAGGGTATTAGCACTAAGTGAAATGCCATTACCACATTCAGGATTTGAACTCGGGGCGACGAGTCCATTTCCCATGACTTTAACCATTACCCCATGTGCTTCCTACATTGTTATAGATGTGTGTGTGTGTGTGCAGGTTATATATTTTCATGAGCTTATGATATATTTTATACTATTGTATACAATACACTAACGTTTTATATATATATATATATATATATATAATATATATATATTATATATATATATCTTTTGGTGAACATCTTTATCCAGCATATTTTTTTAAGTATCAAATATCTGCTAGTTATACTATTTTGTATATGATACACTAACATTATTTTATATATACTAGCAAATATATGCAACCTTCGGGTGCAAGTATTTAAGTTTTAATATAATAAAATATTGTATCAAATTAGAAATGCTAATGAAACTAAATAAGAATGCAAATAAAGATTTGAAACTGAGGGTGTATAATCACAAAATAGAACAACTGAAACTCACTCTTCCCTCACTCCCGTCTTTCATTGCTAAATCTTCCTAATTTAACTATTTAGTTAAAATAGGAAGTAAAGAATAAAATTACAGTTATTTCTTCTTGTTAATGGATTGCTTTTAAGATTTATCCCTAAGATTTTTGCTTATATTCATTAACATAAAACCAAACAATTAGAAATCAATAATACTAAGCACATATTTATTAAAATCAGATTTTTTGTATCAATATGCAAATTAGCCTTCCCATTCACACTGTAAACTGCTATTTTGTAGTATATATGAATAAAATTGCATGTTATTTATATGTAGATATTGTCAACAGTATTAATAATGTAAAAGAATTTTATTAATAATTGAGGAATAAATAAAAATAAAATCATTGTGAATATGACGTAAATAACTAAGGGAATTGTGACTTGTATAGTAATATAGTTTCGGTTACAGACAGAAAAACACACAATCTCCATTATAATAAGATATATATATATATATATATATATATATATCTTTTGGTGGACATCTTTATCCAGCATATTTTTTCAATTATCAAATATCTTCTAGTTATACCATTGTATATGATACACTAACATTATTTGATATATATATATATATATATATATATATATACATCTGTATCCAGCATATTTTTTCAAGTATCAAATATCTGCTAGTTATACTATTGTATATGATACACTAACATTATTTTATATATATATATATATATATACATATATATATATATATATATCTTTTGTGAACATCTTTATCCAGTATATTTTTTAAGTATCAAATATCTGCTAGTTATACTATTTTGTATATGATACACTAACATTATTTATATATATATATATATATATATATATATATCTTTGGTGGACATCTGTATCCAGCATATTTTTCAAGTATCAAATATCTTCTAGTTATACTATTGTATATGATACACTAACATTATTTTATATATATATATATATATATATATATATATAATATATAATATATATATTCCTGTGCTTTTAACATTTTTTTTTGCAAAATGTCCATGCATACATTTATTATGTCGGTCTAAAGACAGATGTCTGAAAGTTATATACAAATCATCTCTATCGAGCTTTATTACTTGTATCTTTATTTCATTTTTCAATTTCTTTTTTTTTTTCTTCTTTTTTCTTCTCGGCAGATTTGGCTGTAGCAGGCTCGTGGATTTTACTGTTGACTTACTAAGTGGCCAGCGTTTTACTCTTTGAATCGCTTTTACATGAAAACTGAAGTAAGTACTTATTTTTTTTTTTTTTTTTTTTTTACCTTCTTTCATACTGCTTTTTTATTTATCTTTATATTTTTGCCATGTTTAAATATTTTATTCACTGGGTTTTTATTCAGGTAGGGAATAAGCCAGCTGTCTTCATGGAAGACATTTTTTTCTTATCCTGAGATGTTAGGAATATATATAACAAAACAGTTAAATATGTTTTCAAGTACAGCAATATTCATTTTTTTTTTTTTTTTACCAACCAGGAATACAGCAGGTTGGGTTTTGGATAAACAATTAACTGTCAACAATTGATGTATTCATAAAGCAGCCATCTTGTTGTTTCATACTCCCTTTTTTTACTACATTTACCAGTACTTACTAGAACTATTAACGCAACCCTTATATTCGTTGTGCCATGTGTCTCCCAAGTTTGACAAGAAGGTTCCAGAGTTTGACAAAAAACACCTGAAGAAGGCAGGAGGGCATATTGGCTGAAATTTTGTGTATATCTTATTATAATGGAGATTGTGGGTTTGTCTGTCTGTAACCGAAACTATATTTGTATACAAGTTACAATTCCCTCTGTTATTTACATGACATTCTTTATGATTTTATTTTTATTTAAACCTCCATGATTAATAAAATTGTTTTACATTATTAATATTGTTGACCATATCTACATACTAATAACATGCAATTGTATTTATATATACAACAAAATAGCGGATTACAGTGTGAATGGGAAGGCTAATTTGCATATTGATCTTAAAAAATTGATTTTAATAAATATATGCTTAGTATTATTGATTTCTAATTGTTTGGTTTTATCTTAATGAATATAAGCAAAAATCTCTAGGATGAATCTTAAAAGAAGTCCATTAACAAGAAGAAATAACTAATATTATTCTTTATTTCCTATTTTAACTAAATAGTTAAATTAGGAAAATTTACCAATGAAAGACGGGAGTAATGGAAAATGATGGAAGAGTTAGTTTCAAAGTTGTTCTATTTTTCGATTATACTCCCTCTGTTTCAAATATTTTTATCTGCATTCTTATTCAGTTTTATTAAGCTTTCTAATTTAACATGATATTTTATTATATTAAAACCTAAAAACTTGCACCCAGAGGGTGCATAAATTTGCTAGTAACAATAAAGATGTGCACAACAGTCCCAAAAATCTTAATAATACATTGTTAAAGGAGAATTATCTCCCCCAACAAACTATCAACTCTTCATTGAAAAAAGTGTAGTATCAGACAACAACATGGCTGCTCAATAAACACCTCACTTGTTGACAGTTTGATATGTTTTTAAATGGAACAATATTCATTTTTATTTTCTCACCGACCAGGAATATAGCAAATAAACTGTCAACAACAAGTAGTCTATTCATCAAGCAACCATGTTGTTGTCTGATACTACACTTTTTTCAGTGAAGAGTCAATAGTTCGTTAGGGGAGAGTTATCTACCCTAATAGTTCCCTTTCTTTATATACCAGTTCTTATTTTCAATATCTTGTGTATTGATTTCGTCTTTGTGATGTTTTAGTATAAGCTTTTGGAAGCATTTCCCCATAAATTCATATTTTTTATTTAGCAGTTTTTTTTTATCCATAGGTTTTTACCTGATAATCGTATGGAAAACTAATCTTTAATTTCAAAGGGAAACAGTTTAGATGTAAAGAGATATAAAAATAATTCTAGACCAAACAAGTATATATATAAAATTAGCTACCTATAAATTTTAGTTTTCCTGACGAAAATGTAACATGAACACTGAAACTGTGGTAGAGAGAAAAACTTTTTTCTTCAACTATAATAGGATGGAAGATTAAAATTATATGAGACATTTTGCGAATTTTATCTTTTGTAATTATATCTTGGTATGCTTCTTCATATCAATCTTTGTATTGACAAAACCTAAAACAAACAAAGTGCACAAAATCAATAATTTAAAATGGTGACAAACTAACCATTGCACAATATATATATATATATATATATATATATATTATTTAAGCAGGTATATTGCACACTTTTGTGTATGCATATATATATATATATATATATATATATAATTTAAGCAGTAGGCAATTCCATGTCAAATCATCCAGAAAAAAGTAAAATTGTCAACTACCCCTTCAATTTTTCTGAAATTTTGTACAGATGTGGACTGTGTGAATGTTAGACATTCCCCAAAATTTGAGCTTCCAATTCCAAAAATTTGCTGAGTTATGTTGATTTTTAGCTCTCCAAATTTGGTAGGGTTTGCGAAAAATGACGACTTTTTGTAATCTCTTTTTGTCTGTAAAATGAGTTCTAGAGCTTCCCTACTCCTAAGAATTGGTGTATAAAAGCATTTTTACCCAAGGAATCCAAAATTGCTATTGCAAAAGTCTGAAATTCAACCAATTTTAAGTTATTGATGATTGTACCAAAAAGATAGTTTGGTTTTTGCTAAGAACTGAAGCTTCTGACTACAAAACAGGTAGTACCAATAGTGCACTGAGCAACCTGACAAATTCTTAAAGCCTGCTATTTTCTGACAGTTCTTATTTTGTTAATTCTGAATTTCTGATGTCTTTTTAACTATGGGGTTCTGTAGCTGAGTACTACAACATAAATCCAACTAGATTTGGCTGCAATCCATCGGCAAGCCCTAGCATCTATAAGATTGTCCCAACCCTATTATCCTTATGGCAAGCCCCCAAGCCTTTTTATTATATATGTGCTAGAAAGGCGGTGGCTGGGGATCTTAATGTCCTGGGTATGACGTTAAACTCTATTTGATAGTGACATTCCAATTCTGGAGCTCTGGGGAATGTGGAGTACCTCTTTATCACCATTACGCCCAGGTCCACTCTGCTCTGGAGTGGTAGTACCTGTTAGGGTCCCATCTACGGGTTCAATAGAAAAACAATGAATTTAGAAAAAAATTGACTTTAGTAATATCAAGAATGAATAAAACAAAACGTCTTTGGCATGAAATAACCCAACAGGGGTTGACATGCTTTAAAATCCTATTGAAGTCAGTTAGTCTACTGTTGGTTTGAATAACAGCAACTAGCTAAGCACAACTGAAGCTGTGTCCAAGACAGTTGGTATTTATAGAAATCAAGAATAGTCCATTCATGCATTTGGGTGATTCCATTCCCTGAGTTCTGATTGGCTGCTTGGTTTCTATGATATTGTGGAGTTTCAGTTGGTAGAGCATTTGGCTAGAAACCACATGGTTCCTAGTTCGATACCGGTCCTCGCCAACTCAGTGTATGAGTAGCACAGGGATCTGTGCGGTAAAGTAAGGAGCTGATGGTAGGTGTGGCGCTCCACCTCAGATGCCAAAACAATCTCCTTGGTCTAGCGCTATTGAAAAGGGGATAGACTCCCTCGCTGATTGGCTGATACCGACTTTAGGCCGCCCCGACGACTTTACTTTTATAAATACCCTGTCATTCTGCAGTAGAATTGCGACAAGACGGGATTGTATTAAGTTACAACCGCTTGTTGCCGTGTCTTACCAATTCAACGGTAATGAAACTTAGCTTGATTATTCTTCATCTCCCCTCTCCCCCATTATTCTTCAAATCCAACCAAATGTGCATGCCATACATTCTCTAAATCCTTGTCTACACTAAGATTCTTGTGTACCTCCAGGATGTGTCGTCTATTCAACAACAACTTAGAAACATTTGCAGATAATCACCATTCCTTCCCAGAAAAGTCTGTTACCGATATTAGTCGATACCAGACTCCGCCATTTTGATATGGCTGTCTGCCTATCACTTGCTTTTTCTACAACTATGGCTTCTTTGCCATGATAAGAAATTTCAGGTTGTTCAACGTTAACCAAGAATATAAATAAGTAGAAAATCAGAATCATGGGTGACGTTTTCAACATTGTTGAATTTATCTAAACAATTGTATATATATATATATATATATATATATATATATATATAGTCATCCACAGACACTGTATTTCATTGTATCATGTCTTCTCAGTGTAGGCTAGACTTAGCAGGCTACCTCCGGCCAGTATCAAAACTCAACCAAATTTTCACTTGTCAGACTTCTTAACCACTGAGCCATCAACCACTTGCAGGCAAGGGGTATAAATTTAACTGATAAATACATAGATAGGTATATATGTTACAGCTGCTGGAGAGTTTGCATCCGTTTTATAGAAGAGCCTTTGCTATTTAAGCTTAATTTGTGACCGACAGTCAATTTTAACCCCAGAGAACTCAGCACACACACACACACACACACACACTGTTGAGTGTTTTGATTAAGACTGTAATCAAAATGAGGCCAGTAGAAGTGATGTCAAGGTTCATTGCAATGGCTAACCAGCTATTAAAAGACATTTTTTCTTTTTCTCCCCTCCTTTTCTATTCTATCACCAGTTAAATGGAATTTTGTTTGTACGTAGAATACAATGGTGCACTTAGAACAGTTCCAAAAAAGCATGTAAAAAAGACTGGAGGACCTGGAAATCAGAGGTAGAATTGAGACAATCCAGACAACAACATTGCTGTAATCGGCTAGAATAATCAGAAGAGTCCTGGAGACCCCAGGAGACTTGTCAGTCAGACTCCCGTGAAAGACCATCAGTTAACGATGGTGGGAAAAACTCACAGGAGGGAATATAATAATAAGAATAAGAAGAGAACAGAAAATGTAGGGTGTGTGGAGACTGAGATGAGACTATTAATCATCTATTAAGAGAATGCAGCAAACTAGCACAACGAGATTACAAGGTTAGGCACGACTGGGTTGGAAAGGTGATCCACTGGGTATTTTGCAAGAAACTCAAAAGAAAAAAAAAAGAAAAAATAGACCAAGAATAAGAAGAAGAAGAAGAAAAAATAATAATAATAATAATTATTTATTGAAGTCAGTTAGTCTACTGTTGGTTTTAATAACAGCAACTAAGTACCACTCCAGCAGTGTCCAAGACAGCTGGTATAAATAGGAATCAAGAATGATCCATTCATGAATCTGGGGGATTTGGGTCATTCCACTCCTTGAGTTCTGATTGGCTGCTTGACTGGTTGATTTGAATGACATTGTGGAGTCTTATATATACTTTGTCATTTTGCAGTGGACTTTGTAGCATTCGTGTTTGTATTTGCGTTACAATCGTTTGTTGCCTTGTCTTCCCAGTTCGACGGTAATTGGAACTTTAATTATTCTTCATTATTGAGAAGAAAAAGAAGAGGAACCGAGCTTATGTTTCT
>CM042156.1:11479854-11492354 GCA_023376005.1 Doryteuthis pealeii
GCTTGGTTAGACAACCAGTCTAGGAGTAAATAGTAGGGCAGAGAGGGCTCTTTAAGCTTGGGTAAACAACCAGTCTAGGAGTAAATAGTAGGGCAGAGAAGGCTCTTTTAAGCTTGGTTAGACAACCAGTATAGGAGTAAATAGTAGGGCAGAGAGGGCTCTTTATGCTTGGTTAGACAACTGGTCTAGGAGAAGGAAAACTCTGAATTCAAACCCGTTAAACACTGCTTAAGAAATTGACCTTTTCCTCATCCTACTCATACAGAAGGCGTGGTAAACATCTTATTATTATACAGAAAAATATTTGTTTTCTATTTGGTATTAGATATTTTAGTTTTAAAAGTAGAAATCTTGTTGCCATGGTAGAGTTTCAGTTTGTTAAGCCAGTCCTTAGGTTTCCTTAGGATATTTATCAGTATTCCTTGTAAATCCTAGTCAAGTAGAAATTAGAATAAATTATTTTGAAAAGAAAAAACAATCAACTGAAGATTACTCTCTTTAAAAAAACCACAAACTTGATGCAGTTACCCTAGAACAAGAAATACCTGCCCTGATGTCAGGGTTGAGAATATGCCGACTGCATCCTTTGCTGTGGGGTAAGACCCTCTCTCTCTTACATGGTTTGGTTTGTTTTATGGCATCTCAACCTCGGTGGGTCATTTAATGCCGACTAAGTTTTGGGTTCCTAGCGGTAGTTTGGTAGAAAACAAATGTATGTATGTATGTATAGATTTGAACTATTGTTTAATTCTTCATATTTTTGAGTAAAATCCCACTTCTTTTAGGAAATGTAAAATCCTGGATAGTCTTATTTTTGTAAAAAGTTTTTTCAAATTATTTGCTTGGTAGTATTTTGTTAGCGCTAGATCAAAGTCTACACACTCTAGGATTGCAACAAGATTAGATCTGTATTCAGTTATGGCTACTTGTTGCCTTGTCTTACCAATTCGACGGTAATTGGAACTTAGTATGATTATTCTACATAGATGAATACTTAAAACCAAATAACTATGTGTAAATTATTTCTATTTGATAGAAATACTTGATATTATATAACTATATATATATTGCAAACAAATGATTATAGACCAATAAGTGTAATTAAAATATGCATCGGATAATCAAATTTTGGTATTAAATAAGTGTTGTATTGTCCTCGCCCGGAAGATGGAACTTCCAGCTGAGGGACAAAGAGAAAGATAAAAATATATATTTAAAAAGAAAGAGAAAGCGGAAGAGATAGTTTCCGGTCAAGGAAGCAGGGTGAAGATAAAAGAAATATATAACAAAGGTCCGTTATCAGATCAAAAAGATAAAGATGTGTAGGCGTGTCGTCAATACAAAAAGCCAGAGGGTCAAGCTGACAGACTTGGACGCCAGCCGGCAGCGGAAAGGACACTTCACGTCTCCCATCAGCAACCACACCTTCTGCACTCATTGTAAGCTCTGTGCCTTTACCACCCACACACCGAAGAAAATAAAGAAGGGTCCTCTCTTTCGTACATACGTATCTGTTTGTTTATTGAAGTCCAGTAGTCGGTAGTAGCTGACTACTAACATACATCGCTTTGGGTACAGTGAAAACCCCAGTACACGATTGAGAGTAGCGAAGAAGGCGCTATATAACATATAGAATTCGATGCCAGTATACAACATAAGGAGTTGATATGTTATTAAACCTAACAAGCAACCAAGGAAAAAACTAATACATTATTAAAATGTTATTAAACCTTTCTTACCAAAAAAATGTAGTTATTTCACACCTGCCTACTCAATTAATATACTGTATTAACCTGTAAGATGACGGCAGTGATAAGAAGCACTGAAGACACATAATTGTTTCACACTAATGTTGGATTTTGTGTAAAGTATTCAACTCTGTTACAAGATGAATACAAGACTAAAACTAGAGTTTGGTAGGTGGCTTATATGGAGCATTGGATTGTTCCATTATGAACTCAGGCAAGTTCATTTCCTGAGTTCTGATTGGCTGTTGGATTTCAGGGTGAGTAAGAACATGGATAAGTACCCACTCTTCAGCCATTACTTTGCATTATGCCAGCAGTATGCAAGGACTGTATTTAAGTTACAGCTTGCCTGTTGTTCTCATCTGCTAACTCAACGGTAGTTAGAACCCCACTGCGATGGTGAGTATCATATTGTTTCTATATCCGGAGGATAACTTCTACAACTAAAATACCAAAAACTTGCAGATATTACGAAGCAAATAAAATGGAAGAACTTGGTTGATGGAACTGCCCTAGACAGAAATACCAATTCACATGTAATTAGTCCCGTCATTTTTACGGCTACTATCTATATATTAATACTCGTGTTCCTTAAAAGTATGCCCATTATCATCTTGAAACACTCTCTGTTTAAAAATCAGACCGTCCAAATCATCCAAGATGAAATTCAAAGATGTAACTCCTGATTATCTGATGTTGCTTATCCGCTGAATTCTCATTTCTTATGTGCGAGATAAATAAAAGACCATTCCATTTTTATCATAAAGGGAAGAAAAAGGACATGCTACACAGAAAAAATATAATAAGAAAAATGTATGCAGTATCCCTTGCAATATTAGTATTCAGTATCACTTGTGAATCCTAGTCTGTAGTGTTGAGGTGCTGTTTTCTTTGAGTTCTGTGCGGGACAGTCAAAAACTCATCTGACTGGTCAAGGGCAGATCACTCTGTTCAGCCTAGACACAGGGGCAGATCACTCTATTCTACTTATACATAAATGTTTCAGATTGATATTTTTGTGACGGAGAACGAGTACCACCGTACTCATTTGGAAAAAGAGGGAGTCAAACCCGCGCCCTCCGGAATGCAAAGAAATGGAATTAGGCGCTGGATGGACGCGAGGTGCAATTCAGGTGCCCAGATGTTGGGGCCTACACGCTTCCATCCGAATGCATGAGAATTGTGCATGAGCGCAAGGTTCGACTGATGTGCCCGGATGATAAGGGGAAACGGCAGTATAAGTATAAGTGGGATGACGGCAGTAAGAGTGTTGCGACTTCAGCTGCTGGTAGACAACAACAGTGTTGTAGCCTGCAAATAAGGCGTTTGACTCGCTTCTTTTTGCCCCCCTCAACAAAGAACATTTACTTGAAACCCCATAATTGTGCTAAGAAACCAAACCAATCTTAAACAGACGGGAGATCGAAAGACTGATCATAAGCAGAACAAACAAATATTTATTTCCCCCCTCTATTTTTGTCCTTCTATAATTTTGAATTAAAAAATGATGTTGGTTAAAATGAAAGCAACCTGTATTGCAAATCATTGCAGGAGGGATTAAATGTATCTTAAGGTATGATACGACATCATAAAAGTTGACAAGCCTCTCCGCTTTTGCCAATGATGGGCATAGACTCTCTTTCTTTTTCTCTCTCTCTCTCTCTCTCTCTCTCTCTCTCTCTCTCTCTCTCTCTCTCTCTCTATCTATCTATCTATTTTTCTGGAAATTTGTGGTATACATGAAAGTTACAAACTGTAATTACGTGTTGTGTGAAGACCCTTTATAGGTTAGATAATTCAAGGTTTTTTTATGAATGGTAAAATCAAATAATATCATCATTTAAAAAAAACATATATATATATATATATATATATATATATGTGTGTGTTTATGTGTAAATATGTATGTATATATGTGTATATATTTTTATACATTTGTATATGTGAGTTATATATGTATATGAGTATATATGGATGTATATATATATTGAATGGTGTATATGTTTGTTATATATATATATATATATATATATATATATAGGTTCATACATAGTGTAGATATACACATTCATGCAATTAGGTATATATATATATATATATATATATGTGCATATATATTCGTATGTTTATATAAATGTATGTGTGTGTGTATATATATATATATATATATATATATATATATGAATGTGCATATATGTTTATATGAATATGTGTTTATACAATTATATATATATATATATATATATATATATATAATGTGTATATATATTCATGTTTATATAAATGTGTGTGTGTGTGCGTATATATATATATATATATACATATATACATATATTTATATACTCACACATAATACATATAAAAACGTGCTTATATATTTATATGTTCATATAAATATGTGTAAATACATATATATATATATATATCCGTGTTTGTGTATTTTTGTTCCATAGTAAAACTAATAAGTTAATAAATTTTGAAGAAGAGAATTCTTTGTAATCTCCATCTCTCTTTTGTTTTTGGTTGTAGCAGGTCAAAGTGTTTGCTCTTTAAAGGTTAGGGGTTCAAATCCTGGTTGCAGTAGCCTGCCAGGTCGTAACCTTTTTTATTTTTTTATTCATTTATCCTCATTTCTTATTTATTATTTTGTTAGTTTTACCATTGTTCTCTTCTTTCATTGTTTTATTTTATTTTTTTTGCCTTGTTCTTTCACCGAGGCATAGACCAACTATTTTATTGGCTCTTTACAGTTTGCTGAAGAAGAATAACGAGATAAAGAGGGAATAATATAAATTTATATTTTGGGCAATGTTCTTTTGTTTTTTGCCCAAGGTCTTTTTTGAGGCGGGCAAGCATATTTATTATTTATTTATTTATTTATTTCTTGGTTTCAAATTTGTGCTTGAAAGCAACAATGAAGTGAAATAAGTGTTCCTCATTTTGTATAGTGTCCGACCCCCTTGCCCATTATGAGCTGCCTGCAGAGACAACGTTCAGTTGTTTTCAGAGGAGTTACAGGTTAAATGTGGTTTTAAACTTCTCATGCTATGACCTACTTCTTAATTATTATGTTAGGAGCGCCTCAGATAAGCTCCAGAATGTAGGTGAATATACACAACATACACATTATTGTCTGAACACCATTATACTATAATACAATACAAAACAGCTAGGAGGAAAGTCCTAAGCAGAAAAGGAAAGAGAAGATCTTACAAAAGTAAATTCCAGAGATGAGGTGAATATAGACGAACCAGTTCGAAGTCCAGTCAGGGTCAGGTGCAGCATGTGGTTGAAACAATGTGACTGGCCAAGCCACAGGACTGAACCATGTCAAGACAACTGGGTACTTATGGGAATCAGAATAGTCACTCATCGCATTTGGTGATTCCATTCCTGAGTCCTGATTGCTGCTTGGTTTCTATGATCCTCCTGAGGCTTCTAAATTTTTCCCTGTCATTTTGCAGTGGTCCTTTGCAGCAAACCAAATTCGGTATTGAGTTACGACTTGCTTGCTGTCTTGTCTTGCCAATCGAAAAGTAATTGGATATTTAGTATGTGTAGAAACATGATACTGCACCATGCGTGAAGAATTAAGTCCAATTCCGTTGCAGCATCTATATTGTCCGAGAGGTGGACATCTTGGAAGAGTTGTGTGGGCATAGCTAACTGCAGAAGAGTTTTCTATGTGGCCACGGTGCGAGAAGATGGCATCAGCAACCTTTATGCCACAGTAGAAACTCTCTGAGTCTATGCCCAACACAACCCTCTCCAAAAGATGTCCACCTCTCGAACCCAGTGGGCCACAGTAGAAACCTTCTAGTCTATGCCCAACACAACCCTCTTCTAAAGATGTCCCTCTCGAAAATGATGGCTGCAACGAATTGGAACTTATTCTTCACGTGGTGAGTATCATGTTTCTACACATACTAATTCTCAATTACTGTGAATTGGCAGACAAGACAGCAACAGTCGTAACTCAATCCAATTCTGTTTGCTGCAAAGACCACTGCAAAATGCAGGATCATTTAAGAAGCTCTCAGAGGATCATAGAAACCAAGCAACAATCAGGACTTCAGGGAATGAAGCAACCCAAATGCATTGAGTGGACTATTCTGATTCCCATAGTACGCAGTGTCTGAACCTGGTTCAGTTGTGCTTTGCCAGTTCACAGTGTTTCAAACCAATAGTAACTGATGACTGACTTCAATTCTGTATATTCACCTAACATGTCTGAAATTTTAACTTGTAAGATCTTTCTTACGTCTTTCTTCCTTAGGACTTCCTCCTAGCTGTTTGTATTGTGATTATAGTAGAATGTGTTCAACAATAAAGTCTGTATGATTGTGTATATTCAACCTACATTCTGGAGGCTTATCTGAGGTCCTAAACATATTATATAGAATGTCATAGCCATGGAAGTTAAAACCACATTAACTGTACCCCTAAAAACTGACGTGTGCTTGCATCCAGCTCATATGGGAGGGGTCGGACAATATACAAATGAGGACATATTTCACTTCATGTCTTTCAGCTAACAAATGGGTAAACCAAGAAATAAATAATAAATAAATAAATAAATATGACTCCGCTCAAAAAAAGACCTTGGGCAAAAAACAAAAAGAACATGCAAAATATGAATTTCTATTATTCCCTCTTTATTTGTATTTTCTCTCAGCAAAATGTAAAGAGCCAATAGAAACTTGGTCTTGCCTCGGTGAAGACAAGGCAAAAAAATAAAATATAAAAATGAAAGAAGAGAATGTAAACATACAAATAATAAAGAAATGAGGACTAAATGAATAAACAAAGGTACGACCTGTGCAGGCCTACGCAACCAGGATGAACCCTAACTAAAGAGCAAACACTTTGACCGCACAACCAAAAACAGAAGAGAGATGGAATAACAAAAATTCTCTTCTTCAAATTTATACTTATTAGTTTTACTATGGAAGCAAAAATACACAACACGATTATATATATATATATATATAGTTTATTACACATATTAATATGAAGCATATAAATTATATAAGCACGTTTTTTATGTATATGTGTGAAGTATGATATAATATATCGTTTATAATATATAATAGATTATACGCAGCACACACACATTTATCATAACATGAATATATATACACATTATATATATATATATATATATATACATATAAGTATAAAACACATATTCATAAACATATAAATATATATGCACATTTATAATAATTATATATATATATAATATAAAATACACACACACAATACATTTATATAAACATACGAATATATAGTACACATATATATATATATATAGTATATATATAATCTAATTGATGACTGTGTATATCTACTACTATTTATGAACTATATTATATAATATATGATATAATATATATACTAATGATATAACTATCACATAATTATAATATATATATATATATATATCATATATATTATATAACTAATCTTACATTAATATATAAATATATACCATTATATCACATACATATAATATAACTACATATAACAGGGTGGGGGCGGGGGAGGGGGGTATTCAAAATCACATATATATATATACTAACCCATATCATATATATATAGCTTTTTTATTTAATGATGAGTCATAATTCTGATTTTTACCATTCATAAAAACAACCTTGAGATTATCTAACCTATAAAGGGTCTTCACACCGACACGTAATTACAGTTGTACGTATTTTTAGTAACGACAAATTTCCAGAAAATAGATAGATAGATAGAGAGAGGAGAGAGAGAGAGAGAGAGAGAGAGAGAGAGAGAGAGAGAGAAAGAAGTCTATGGCCATCTGGCAAAAGCGGAGAGGCTTGTCACATTTATGTTCGTGATCTGCATATCCTTAGCATACATGTTTAATCCCTCCTGCAATGAATTTGCAAATAGCAGGTTGCTTTCATTTTAACCAACAATCATTTGTTATTCAAGATTATAGAAGGACAAAAATACGAGGGGGGGAATAAAATTCTGTTTGTTCTGCTAATGATCAGTCTTTTTCGATTCTCACCGTCTTTTAAATTCGGTTGAGTTAGTTTATCTTAGCACAAGCTTATGGGGGTTCGAACGTAAGTAATGTTCTTTGTTGAGGGGGCAATAAAGAAGAGTCAAATCGCCTTACATTGCAGGCTACAACACTGGTGTCTCATATCCAGCAGTGAAAGTACGCAACACTGCTTCATCTGCGATCGTCATCCCATTCCATACTTATACTGCCGTATTCCCCTGAGTCAATCCGGGCATCATCAGTCGAACCTCTGACGTCTCGAGATGCACAAATTCTCCAATGCATTCGGATGGAAGCGTGTGGCCCCAACATCTGGGACCTTGGAATTGCACTCCGCGTCATCTCGCACAGCCCTAATTCCATTACCTCTTTGCATTCCGGAGGCGCGGGTTCTGACTCCCTCTTTTCCAAAGTGAGTAACGGTGGTACTCGTTCTCCGTCACAAAATATCAATGCCTGAAACATTCTATGTATACTAGTAGAAAGAGTGATCTGCCCTGTTGTCTAGGCTGAACAGAGTGAATCATGCCCTGACATCATGATGAGTTTTTGTGACCTGTCCCGCATCAGAACTTCAAGAAAAACAGTCCACTCAACACTACAGACTAGGATCACAAGTGATACTGAATACTAAATTGCAAGTGATACTGCAAATACATTTTTCTTTTATATTTTTCTGTGTGTAGCATGTCTTTTTCTTTCCCTTTTGATAAAATTGGAATGGTCTTTTTTATCTCATCGAGTTACCATATAGAAATGAGAAATTCAGTGATAAGCAACATCAAGATAATCAAGGAGTTAACACTTTGAATTTCATATCTTGGTATTGGATTTGGACGGTCTGTATTTTAAACAGAGAGTGTTAATGATTGCGGCATACTTTTAAGGAACACGAATATAATATATAGATAGCAGCCGTAAAAATGAGGGATTAATTACATGTGAATTGGTCATTTCTGTCTAGGCGTTCATCTCACAAGTTCTTCCATTTATTTGCTTCGTATAATTTGCAAGTTTTTTGGTATTTTTAGTTGTAGAAGTTAGCTCTCCAGATATAGAAACAATATGATACTCACCATCGCAGTGGGGTTCTAATATTTGAGTTAGCAGACAGAGACAACCAGGGCAGCTGTAACTAAAATACCAGTCCTTGCTGACGCTGGCAATAATGCAAGTAATGGCTGAAGGTGGGGTACTTATCTCATGTTCTTCTCACCTGAATATCCAACAAGCCAATCAGACTCAGAAAGAAGATGAACTTGCCTGAGTTCATATGGGAAACAATCCAGAAAGCCTCCATTAAGCCACCTACCAAACTCCTAGTATTTAGTCTGTACTTCATGCTTGTAAACAGACGTTGAAGTACTTTACACAAAATCCAACTAATGCTGAAACATTTATGTGTCTTCAGTGCTTCTTATCAACTGCCGTCATCTTACAGGATTAATACAGTATATTAATTGAGTAGCAGGTGTGAAATAGACTACATTTTTTATGTGGTACGTACAAAGGTTTTAATAAATTTTAAGTAATGTATTGTTTTTTCTGTTGCTTGTTGCGTTCTGTGTAGGCAGATAGTGTTAATAACATATCAACTTCCTTTGTTGTAGTACTGGCATCAGCAATTCTATAGTGTTATATAGCGCCTTCTTCGCTACTCTCAATCAGCTAGCTTACTGGGTTTTCACTGTCGCAAGCGATGTAGTTAGTAGATCAGCTACACGCGACTACTGACTATTCAATAATCAAAAGATAAGTTATGTGTAATGAGAGGACCTTCTTATTGTTCTTCGGTGGTGTGGGTGGTGAAAGGCAAGAGCTTACAATGAGTGCACGAGGCTGTGGTTGCTGACGTTGGGACGTGAACGTGTCCTTTTCCGCTGCCGGCTGGCGTCCAAGTCTGTCAGCTTGACCCTCTGGCTTTTGGTTTGACGACAACGCCTACACACTTATCTTTTTTGATCTGAATAACAGGACCTTTGTTATATAGTATTTCGTTTTATCTTCCCACCTGCTGTCCTTGACCGGGAAACTTTCTCTTTCCTTCTCTTCTTTCTTTTTAAATATATAATTTTATCTTTTCTTTGTCCTCCGCTGGAATTCCATCTTCCGGCGGGACCAATACAGACAACTTATATTCATACTCAGAAATATTGATTATCCGATGCATATTTTAAATTACACTTATTGTCTATAATCATTGTTTGCAAATATATATATTAGTTATATATAATTCAAGTATTTCTATCAAATAGAAATAAGTTTACAATAGTTATTTGGTTTTAAGTATTCATCTATGTAGAACTAATCATACTAAGTTCCAATTTACCGTCGAATTGCGTAAGACAAGGCAAAAGTAAGCCAATAACTGAATATCAGATCTAATCTTGTGGCAATCTGAGTGTGTAGATTTGATCTAGCGCTAACAAAATACTCACCAAGCAACATAGATTTGAAAAAACGTTTATTAAAAATAAAGACTAATCCAGGATTTTACATTTCTAAAAGAAGTGGATTTACTCAAAAATATGAAGAATTAAACAATAGTTCAACAATTATACATACATACATATCATTTTGTTTTTCTACCAAATATCCACCGTTAGAACCCAAAACTTAGTCGGCATTAAAAATGAACCCACCGAGGTGAGATGCCATAGACAAAGCCAAGCCATGTAAGAGAGAGATGGGTCTTAACCCACAGCAAAGGATCGTCCGGCATATTCTCAACCCTGATCATCAGGGCATCGGTATTTGCTTGTTTCTTATGGGTAACTGCATCAAGTTGTGGGTTTTTTAACGATAGTATTCTCAGTTGATTGTTTTTCTTTCAAATAAATTTATTCTAATTTCTTGACTATTACAGGAATTACAAGGAAGATAAACTGATATACCTTAGGAAACCTAAGGATGGCTTAACAACGAAACTCTACCCATTGGCGACAAGTTTCACTTTTAAAACTAACAATAATCGTAATACAAATAGAAGAACAAATATTTTCTGTATCATAATAAGATGTTTACCACGCCTTCTGTGATGAGTGGACTGAGGAAAAGGTAAATTTCTTAAGCATGTTTACGGGTTTGAATTCAGAGTTTCCTTTTAGAATTGGTGTGTCCTAACCAACGCTAAAGAGCCCTCTCTGCCCTACTATTTACTCCTAAACTGGTTTCTAACCACGCTTAAAGAGCCTTCTCTGCCTAGCATTTACTCCTATGATCTGGTTTGTACCAAGCTTAAAGAGCCTTCTCTGCCATAGCTATTTACTCTAGACGGTTTCTAACCGAAGCTTAAAGTACCGTCTCTCCTAGCTATTTACTCTAGACTCGGTATAACATAAAGTCCCCTCGTATATTCTATCAGTGAAGATTATACGTCAACCATTTTTGCAACAAGTGGATGTGACACAAGCAAAGATGCTGATAGGTAGGCACGTTCCTCACTGATCGCAAAAAATCTAAAATGATGCAGATAAATCACATATCATGTATCATCCAGTGGTTCTTTTTTTCTAACAACTAAAACGCCACCAATTTCCAGCTAACAGTGAAATACATTTCAGTATTTTTTTGGAATGAATTACACTTGTATGGTGTACAAGGTTAAGGGGGTAGATGCTTTAGTTTGTTCATAAATAAAAACCCTACGAATTTAATTATGAAACTTTAAATTGGTATCCACCAAATGTTCCTAGGGTGGGGGACTCAGNTCCTTTTCTGATTCTATCACCAGTTAATGGGAATTTTGTTTGTGCGTAGAATACAATGGTGCACTTAGAACAGTTCCAAAAAAGCATGTAAAAAAGACTGGAGGACCTGGAAATCAGAGGTAGAATTGAGAATCCAGACAACAACATTGCTGTAATCGGCTAGAATAATCAGAAGAGTCCTGGAGACCCGAGGAGACTTGTCAGTCAGACTCCCGCGAAAGACCATCAGTTAACGCTGGTGTGAAAAACTCACAGGAGGGAACATAATAATAATAATAATAATAATAATAAGAAGAAGAAGAAGAAGAGAACAGAAAATGTAGGGTGTGTGGAGACTGAGATGAGACTATTAATCATCTATTAAGAGAATGCAGCAAACTAGCACAACAAGATTACAAGGTTAGGCACGACTGGGTTGGAAAGGTGATCCACTGGGTATTTTGCAAGAAACTCAAAAGAAAAAAAAAAGAAAAAATAGACCAAGAAGAAGAAGAAGAAAAAAAAAAATAATAATTATTATTTATTGAAGTCAGTTAGTCTACTGTTGGTTTTAATAACAGCAGCTAAGTACCACTCCAGCGGTGTCCAAGACAGCTGGTATAAATAGGAATCAAGAATGATCCATTCATGAATCTGGGGGATTTGGGTGATTCCACTCCTTGAGTTCTGATTGGCTGCTTGATTTGAATGACATTGTGGAGTCTTATATATACTTTGTCATTTTACAGTGGACTTTGTAGCATTCGTGTTTGTATTTGAGTTACAATCGTTTGTTGCCTTGTCTTCCCAGTTCGATGGTAATTGGAACTTTAATTATTCTTCATTATTGAGAAGAAAAAGAAGAGGAACTGAGCTTATGTTTCTCAGAAATAAAAGCTTGAGAGGAAAAAGTAGCTGTATTTATATATTTGTATATGTGTAAATATATATGCATATAGGTGTGTGTGTGTGTGGGTGTATATATATGTATATATATATATATATATATATATATAATATACCAAA
>CM042156.1:11504854-11516613 GCA_023376005.1 Doryteuthis pealeii
TATAACTATATATATATTGCAAACAAATGATTATAGACCAATAAGTGTAATTAAAATATGCATCGGATAATCAAATTTTGGTATTAAATAAGTGTTGTATTGTCCTCGCCCGGAAGATGGAACTTCCAGCTGAGGGACAAAGAGAAAGATAAAAATATATATTTAAAAAGAAAGAGAAAGTGGAAGAGATAGTTTCCGGTCAAGGAAGCAGGGTGAAGATAAAAGAAATATATAACAAAGGTCTGTTATCAGATCAAAAAGATAAAGATGTGTAGGCGTGTCGTCAATACAAAAAGCCAGAGGGTCAAGCCGACAGACTCAGACGCCAGCCGGCAGCGGAAAGGACACTTCACGTCTCCCGTCAGCAACCACGCCTCGTGCACTCATTGTAAGCTCTGTACCTTCACCACCAACACACCGAAGAAAATAAAGAAGGGTCCTCTCATTGTACATACATATCTTTTGTTATTGAAGTCCAGTAGTCGGTAGTAGCTGACTACTAACATACATCGCTTTGGGTACAGTGAAAACCCCAGTACATGATTGAGAGTAGCGAAGAAGGCGCTATGTAACATATAGAATTCGATGCCAGTATACAACATAAGGAGTTGATATGTTATTAAACCTAACAAGCAACCAAGAAAAAAAACTAATACATTATTAAAATGTTATTAAACCTGTCGTACCAAAAAAAATGTAGCTATTTCACACCTGCCTACTCAATTAATATACTGTATTAACCTGTAAGATGACGGCAGTGATAAGACGCACTGAAGACACATAATTGTTTCACACTAATGTTGGATTTTGTGTAAAGTATTCAACTCTGTTACAAGATGGATGCAAGACTAAAACTAGAGTTTGGTAGGTGGCTTATATGGAGCTTTGGATTGTTCCATTATGAACTCAGGCAAGTTCATTTCCTGAGTTCTGATTGGCTGTTGGATTTCAGGGTGAGTAAGAACATGGATAAGTACCCACTCTTCAGCCATTACTTTGCATTATGCCAGCAGCATGCAAGGACTGTATTTAAGTTACAGCTTGCCTGTTGTTCTCGTCTGCTAACTCGATAATAGTTAGAACCCCACTGCGATGGTGAGTATCATATTGTTTCTATATCTGGAGGATAACTTCTACAACTAAAATACCAAAAACTTGCAGATATTATGAAGCAAATAAAATGGAAGAACTTGGTAGATGGAACCGCACTAGACAGAAATACGAATTCACATGTAATTAATCCCATCATTTTTACGGCTGCTATCTATATATTAATACTCGTGTTCCTTAAAAGTATGCCCATTACACTCTCTGTTTAAAAATCAGACCGTCCAAATCATCCAAGATGAAATTCAAAGATTTAACTCCTGATTATCTGATGTTGCTTATCCACTGAATTCTCATTTCTTATGTGTGAGATAAATAAAAGACCATTCCATTTTTATCATAAAGGGAAGAAAAAGGACATGCTACACAGAAAAAATATAATAAGAAAAATGTATGCAGTATCACTTGCAATCTTAGTATTCAGTATCACTTGTGAATCCTAGTCTGTAGTGTTGAGGTGCTGTTTTCTTTGAGTTCTGTGCAGGACAGTCAAAAACTCATCTGACTGGTCAAGGGCTGATCACTCTGTTCAGCCTAGACACAGGGGCAGATCACTCTATTCTACTTATACATAAATGTTTCAGATTGATATTTTTGTGACGGAGAACGAGTACCACCGTACTCATTTGGAAAAAGAGGGAGTCAAACCCGCGCCCTCCGGAATGCAAAGAAATGGAATTAGGTGCTGGATGGACGCGAGGTGCAATTCAGGTGCCCAGATGTTGGGGCCTACACGCTTCCATCCGAATGCATGAGAATTGTGCACGAACGCGAGGTTCGACTGATGTGCCCGGATGATAAGGGGAAACGGCAGTATAAGTATAAGTGGGATAACGGCAGTAACAGTGTTGCGACTTCAGCTGCTGGATGATGACGACAGTGTTGTAGCCTGCGAATAAGGCATTTGACTCGCTTCTTTTTGCCCCCCTCAACAAAGAACATTTACTTGAAACCCCATAATTGTGCAAAGAAACTAAACCAATATTAAACAGACTGGAGATCAAAAGACTGATCATAAGCAGAACAAACAAATATTTATCCCCCCCCCTCTATTTTTGTCCTTCTATAATTTTGAATTAAAAAATGATGTTGGTTAAAATGAAAGCAACCTGTATTGCAAATCATTGCAGGAGGGATTAAATGTATCTTAAGGTATGATACGACATCATAAAAGTTGACAAGCCTCTCCGCTTTTGCCAATGATGGGCATAGACTCTCTTTCTTTCTCTCTCTCTCTCTCTCTCTCTCTCTCTATCTATCTATCTATTTTTCTGGAAATTTGTGGTATACATAAAAAGTTACAAACTGTAATTACGTGTTGTGTGAAGACCCTTTATAGGTTAGATAATTCAAGGTTTTTTTATGAATGGTAAAATCAAATTATATCATCATTTAAAAAAAACATATATATATATATATATATATGTGTGTTTATGTGTAAATATGTATGTATATATGTGTATATATTTTTATACATTTGTATATGTGAGTTATATATATATGTATATGAGTATATATGGATGTATATATATATTTAATGGTGTATATGTTTGTTATATATATATATATATATATATATATATTATAGGTTATACATAGGGTAGATATACACATTCATGCAATGGTATATATATATATATATTATATATATATATAGGTTCATACATAGTGTAGATATACACATTCATGCAATTAGGTATATATATATATATATATATATATATATATATATGTGCATATATATTCGTATGTTTATATAAATGTATGTGTGTGTGTGTGTGTGTGTATATATATATATATATATATATATATATATATAAAATGTGCATATATATTTATATGTTTATATGAATATGTGTTTATACAATTATATATATATATATATATATATAAATGTGTATATATATTCATGTTTATATAAATGTGTGTGTGTGCGTATATATATATATACATATATTTATATACTCACACATATACATATAAAAACGTGCTTATATATTTATATGTTCATATAAATATGTGTAAATACATATATATATATATATATCCGTGTTTGTGTATTTTTGTTCCATAGTAAAACTAATAAGTTAATAAATTTTGAAGAAGAGAATTCTTTGTAATCTCCATCTCTCTTTGTTTTTGGTTGTAGCAGGTCAAAGTGTTTGCTCTTTAAAGGTTAGGGGTTCAAATCCTGGTTGCAGTAGCCTGCCAGGTCGTAACCTTTTTTTTATTCATTTATCCTCATTTCTTTATTTATTTTGTTATGTTTTTACCATTTCTCTTCTTTCATTTTTATATTTTATTTTTTTTTGCCTTGTTCTTCACCGAGGCAAGACCAAATTTTATTGGCTCTTTACAGTTTTGCTGAGAGAAAATACAAATAAAGAGGGAATAATATGAAATTTATATTTTGGCAATGTTCTTTTGTTTTTTTGCCCAAGGTCTTTTTTTGAGCGGGAGTCATATTTATTTATTTATTTATTTATTTATTTCTTGGTTTCAATTTGTGCTTGAAAGCAACATGAAGTGAAATAAGTGTTCCTCATTTGTATATGTCCGACCCCCTTCCCATTATGAGCTGGATGCAGCACAACGTCAGTTTTTAAGAGGAGTACAGTTAAATGTGGTTTTAACTTCCATGGCTATGACCACTTCTTATAATATGTTAGGAGGCCTCAGATAAGCCTCCAGAATGTAGGTGAATATACACAACATACAGACTTTATTGTCTGAACACATTTAACTATAATACAAATACAAAACAGCTAGGAGGAAAGTCCTAAGGAAGAAAGAAAGAAAGATCTTACAAAGTTAAATTCCAGAATGTAGGTGAATATACAGACTATTGAAGTCAGTCAGTCAGTCTACTATTGGTTTGAACAATGTGACTGGCCAAGCACAACTGAACCAGTGTCAAGACAACTGGTACTTATGGGAATTCAGAATAGTCCACTCATGCATTTGGGTGATTCCATTCCCTGAGTCCTGATTGGCTGCTTGGTTTCTATGATCCTCTGAGGCTTCTTAAATATCCTGCCATTTTGCAGTGGTCTTTGCAGCAAACCAGAATTGTATTGAGTTACGACTGCTTGCTGTCTTGTCTTGCCAATTCGACAGTAATTGGAATTAGTATGTGTAGAAACAATGATACTCACCATCGTGAAGAATAAGTTCCAATTCCGTTGCAGCATCTATATTGTCCGAGAGGTGGACATCTTTGGAAGAGGGTTGTGTTGGGCATAGACTCAGAAGAGTTTCTACTGTGGCCACTGGGTTGCGAGAGATGGCATCAGCACCTTTATGCCACAGTAGAAACTCTTCTGAGTCTATGCCCAACACAACCCTCTTCCAAAGATGTCCACCTCTCGGACAATATTGATGCTGCAACGGAATTGGAACTTATTCTTCACGATGGTGAGTATCATTGTTTCTACAGTATGATTATTTTACATATGTGTGTGTGTGGAGAAAGGTAGACAAACACAGGATGTTGTACAAGATGGATGTTTATGGTAGGTAGTGATGTCGATGTTATAACGTTTCGGTCTGTTAGACCTTCTACAGGACGTTGAATTGAGTTCTTGCTTCATCGGTGAACACTGTCATACTGGTGAGTTAAGAGTTCATGAATAGGAGAGGGGTGGTCAATTGCTGGTGCTAGTAGGAGTGTTTAAGTTGGTAGTGGGAGTTCTATTTTTTTTTTTTTACCATTCATTTTATTTAAACCTGTTTTTTCAAATTTCTCACTATACTACATATATATATATATATATATATATAATATATATATATATATATATATATATGTAATTGTACAAAAGAAGAAAATGCAGATAAAACACAAAATAACTAAGTTTAAATGATATTTTGCCTCGGTATGTAATGAAGATTTGTCAAATTTATTTCTCTATTTTTCAATCACATTTTATTGGATTTACTCAATCCATTACTTCTCATATATATATATATATATATAATATATTATATATATAATACACACACACAGATATATATATACACAGAGATGCTAATAGGTATGCATCCTGCATCCCTGATGCACAAAAAATCTAAAAGGACACAGTAAAATCATATCCATGTGTCCTAGTGTTTATCTTCCCTCACCATTTCAAGCTAACTGTAAATACATTTCAATAGTTTCGTAGAAACAAATTACACAGGATAACTTACAAGGTAGGAGTTAGATGGCTTTAGTTGGGACCCATAAATTTTCCTGGGGACTCATTCAAAGCAAATATGTGCGTCCCAGGAAGCACTAAATCAAAAAGCTATCAGCATCACTGTGTGTGTATATATATATATATATATATATATATATATATAGATCTAGTCATGATAACTATCAATCTCTTTTTATCTGCTTAACACAGTTTTCTTTTCCATTTTGTTATTTTTTTTCATTTTTTAACTTTTTATTGCCGCCATATTTGTCAAACGCCCCCCCCCCCCATCCGTGTATTCTAAATTTTCATTTCTGCAATATCCCTTGGGAAAGATTTACCAATCCTCGGTTTTTCAAGATTTATTTCATATGAGAAAATAAGTCAATATTTATCAGATTCTCTCCAACTAGCAAGGTTAGTTTTCATTACAGCACGCACACTACATATGCACATATGTATGTATGTTTATATATATATATATATATATATATATATATTGTGAACAAGGTTTGTTTAGAATGGCTTTTTGCCGATAATTTTTTGGAGAATAAGTGCTTAATTGGAGTCGTACCTAATTTTGAAAATTAATTAATTAATAATGAAATAGGCGGGAATACCTATTAAATGTATGGCTAAACAAATCAAGAAAAATCAATCTCTGTATGTACATTTCGGCCTATTAGGCCTCATCAGCAGAGCTATAGATCGGAAGACCGCCCTGTGCGTGATTTGAAACCGGACTGCCAAGCTGACCTAAATTAGGTACGACTCCAATTAAGCATATATATATATATATGTATGTGTGTGTGTGTGTGTGTGTATGTAGAAGAATTCCAAATACAGTCTAATTGGCAGACCAGCCAACAAGCAGGGCGTAACTCAATACAGATCCTACCTTGTTGCAAGCCTACTGCAGAATGCCACCACAACACCCAAGCAGCCAATCAGGACTCAAGGAATGGAATCACCCAAATGCAAGAATGGAGTATTCCTGAGTTGCATAAGTACCAGCTGCTTTGGGCACCTGTTCAGTTGTGTTTAGCTAGTTGCTGTTATTTAAACCAACAGTATACTAACTCATTTCAACAAGGTGAAAAGAGTAATTAGAAATTGCGAGGCTAAATTAACAAATTAAGAACTTGTTTCTCTCTTCTGAGGTTTTGTCTATTGTTTTATAGGAAAAACAAAAGATTCCATTATCATTATTTAGGTGCTATATGACAATAACCCTGTGAAGAATAATTAAAGTTCCAATTACCGTCGAACTGAGAAGACAAGGCGACAAACGGTTGTAACTTAAATACAAACTCGAATGTCACAAAGTCTACTGCAGAATGACAGGATATATATAAGACTCCTCAATGTCATTCAAATCAAGCAGTCAAGCAGAACTTAAGGAATGGAATGACCCAAATCACCCAAATTCATGAATGGGTCATTCTTGATTTCTATATATATCCAACTGTTTTGGAGACTGCTTAAGTGGTACTTAGTTAGCTGCTGTTATTCAAACCAACAGTAGACTTACTGACTTCAATCATGTTTTAAATATTCACAACAAACAATAAATAATTGTATTTCTGATCAGTCTTTGTAGCAAAAAAATTCTGAGTTCTCAGTGATTTAGATTGATTCTATTATTAGGTATATTAATTTCTACCGCAGTTCTCCTGAGTGTACTCGGGCTTTATGGGTGTTAGTGGTGATGTTCGGATGTAATGTGTATTTCTCGTGATTGTTTGTTTTCTCCTAGTTTATGTGCTGATTGTGCCTCTTGGTGGTTTTATCTTTATTAGTTGTAATTATTATATGATTCTTTATACCTTGTCGTGTGGTCGACTTACCTGATTGGCTTGCCTTGGGGTACCGTCTCCCCACCAATGTGTGTGTTAATTTACCTCTTTCCATCTGCAAGCTGTGCCTCGTCCGGTCAGTTTTTTGTGCATTCGAGTCTTAGCCACCTTGCACCTTATTGAAACTTATTCCCTGACTCGAGTGCTAGATTGCGGTTTATCAGTGTCCTATTTCAGGGCTGCGTGTCTCCCTCCTACGGAACATAATAACTGTATTTCAACTCATTTCCTGAGCATTCGCTACGTCAGTCGCCATGCGTTCTGGTTCATACTCAGGCATACCCGCAGTCCTTGTTAGCCCCACTGGCCTTTTCACACAAGCATCAAGTATGTACTAGGGATCTGTGCGGTAACGCCCGGCGCTGCTGTGGGTGTGGGCTCGACCCTGTTACGAAATTCTACCACATCTTCTTGGTTCTAGCCTGGTCCCGGGGATGCTCCCTCCCACTTGGTACTGGCTCTAGTGTGATATGAGACTTTTAACAAACCAACGGCGGCTAATAGTTCACTATTACTTATCTTGTGTATACCGCCATATTTCAACACGCTACGCGTAGTTATTTTCCTTCTTATATCAACTTCTTTTTCTGTTCTTTTCTGTATTAATATATTTATTTATTACTTATTGCACGTGCGTTACTCAGGCTATATTTATGTTGCACAATGACTCCAAACAGGCATATTTCTTTTCAGTTGTTAACTGCATTCTGTACTATGGTTATATCTCTTCTGTGTTTTTGTCACTCTCCTTTGTTAGTCACTTCACCTCTCATCTTTCTTGTGGTTCTTCATTTCTCTACTACTTTGTGATTATTCTCATAAGACACAATAGTTATTGCTGTCTTACAATTGTGGTTTTTGCATATTGGAGTCTTTCTCTCAAGTTACGGGTGGTGTGTGCGGAGTGTGTGTGTGAGGTTGGGTGTCTCATTGCGCATATGGCTCTTGTGTGAGGTCACTATTCGACCCCCTGCGTCATTTCGATTTCTCACCCTGCCTTGCTTCCGCTTCTGCCTGTAGGGTTGTTGCTGTCCACCACCCCCCATTCTATCTTCTTTTTCACTGCGCATGCTTTTTTTTTCTTTTAAGGCGCGTCTTTTTTACTGTTTATGTACTCGTCTACTGTATTGGCTGGTGTTCCTCCCCATCCTTTCCGTTATTCTTTCACACACAATTACTAATATATTACTGCCCTGGGTGGCGGTTCACTGTGTTTGCATCGTTGGCTCCTCTCCATGAGGTGGCGCTCCGAGACCTAGGAAACAGTGAACCTTCCGCGCTGTCGCATTCCCCACAGAAGGGCAAGTACTTGCTCAGCGGGCTCCTCCTGGCTCCGATCAGATGTCGTGCCTTTATGTCCAGATTATACTCATAAGTATAGAAAAGCTGCCCATGCATCGGTGAGCTTGGAGATCTTGAGCGATCGTGAACAGGGACACCTACGATTTCACCGGCTAGTCTCTGAATTAGCACACGATTCGTCCGCCCCGCAGGCTTTACTTCCAACTTCCTTGTGCGTTTTTCCCTTACGTTGCATGCCTAGTCTTCCTGCTTCACACCAACTTCATCCTTCGGATCTCACCTTGTTTCTTACCACACACTACGCCTATCTGCTTCTTGCCTCCTCATTTTTTTTCACTTTGTCTCTCTGTCTGCCAGTTTCACCCTCTTGCCCGTTGAAATCTTTGCTGGTTTGGCTTGACGGAAGTTTCTTGTCGTCGACAATCACAGTGTTTAGATTGACTTAGCGGCCCTAGTGTTTCTCCTAGTATGACTGGTGTGCACAGTTCTTTTCCGAGCATGCGCCAATGACTCCCCCCCCCTTAGGCACTTCACCGCTGGCTTTTCAATGAGCTTCAACCCCACAAAGAGTTCTCTAGCTTGATTTTTTTGCCTGTTTTGTATATACTGTTCCTTCGACTGGTGTTCTTCCACCTCAGTCTATGACGCTGCCCCTCCGTTTTTGTTTTTCCCTGACCATTGGTCTTCTTATCACCTTCCGCTTTCTTCCTGCTACTTTGTTTTTCTTCTTTTTTTATTTTATTCCATAAGTTGTTTGTGTTTGGAACATCCTGTTTCCACATTAGACCTCACCTACGCACATTGTCACAGCAATGACTCTCTCTGGACTTGTATTCTTCTTTTATTTTGTGATTTTTAACCACCCCCGCACTACAATACAATACAGGAATTGTGAATCACTCGCATGCTGATCGAAGCAGATATACACTTGTTCCACAACTGTACTAATTATACATAAATGACATGTTGGTATAGAGTTGAGGTACTAATCTACTAGTGGAATGAAACTGGTGAAGGAGGAGTGTGAGAGTACTTATTCAACACAAGAAGTTAAAGATAGAATAATATGGTAAAGAACTGTTCGAGACTATGAAATCAAGGAAACTGCATATTTTTAATTAAAAAGAACAATTAATAAGACTGGATTCTCAGAAAGCTGATCACTTTAAACACACCCAACCACGCAACCCGAGGCGGAACATATCCCTCGACACAATGTCCAATTAAACAAAGAAATCAATCCAAATTTAACAAAGTTTGCAAATCAAGTAGTATGAGCATTAGTAGGTATGAGTTCAGTGTGCCTTTATCATATAATATACAATATATATATGGATAGATAATATTAATTTTACCGGAATCCCTGCCGCAATTGAAGCAGCCAGTGACAAACAAAGTGCCATTTTTTAAAGGCGAGTTCAATCAGGTTGAGATTCCAGGAGTGTTTCGCTGGGCCACGCTTGTCTCTCTTTCAAGACCAGTTCACCATGCGCCGGTTCGGGCCCGGCCTAACCGAGGGTAAGGAGCCCCAGTTTGCTCTAAGAAGGAGTGAGTGGACAAAGAAACTTATTTACCCACCACACCGCTGGCCCCCACCCGTCCCTTCGGCGGGGCGGCATACGCTGGAGGGGAGAGGGAATTCCATACCTCCCCCGGCAAGTTATTAATTTGCTAAGGTGAGATGCAGGAATTAGGCGCATCGTCCAGATTTGAAACTTTGGGGCGACAAGTCCATTTCCCAATGACCTTAACACCATTTAACCACGCGCTTCATTCATGTGCACGAGTCTCCGGTGCTCGTATAGGCGCTCATCATCCATAGGCTTAAACTATATCCCGTATTTTAAGTGAGTTTCACAAACGGAGTGTTTTTTTTTGTTTTTTTTTTAAGGATTGAAGGGCTTTTTTAAATTCTTCGATGCCAAAATTGTAGCGTGCCTGTATGCAGTAATCAGGCCAGTCTTCAGAATGTAACACCGTCTCTAACGGCTTGGTTGTGACTATAATGGTTTCGTGTACTTTTCCTTGAACACATATTAACTGGATCTCTTGTTCATTGGGCGCGGGGCACCTTGTTTGTACTTCGTTTGGCTCCGATGCACCTCGATATCACAGGGGCATGACGTGGCAGGAAGGTAATGTCAATGAGTAAACTAAATATATAAATGGAGGTAAACTGCGGGATAGGGAGAGTGCGAGGAAGTTATATCTGATTGATAACCGATGTGGTTTTTTTTTTTTTTTTTTTTTTTTTTTTTTTTTTTTTTTTTTTTTTTTTTTTTTTTATTTTTTGTGTTTTTTTTTTTTTCTTTTTTTTTTTTTGGGTTTTTTTTTTTTTACTAAATGCCTGAAGTCATTTTAGTTTAAGAAAAAGTGCGGTTGATCATAGAAAAACGTAAGAAAACTTTGGCACGTCAAATGCTGAGTTGTAGTGAGTGCGGATAGCTCGCTGGGAAATGTGGGTAAGATTGTATTCGTTACGGGTGGCGTCCGTGACAGTGAAGGGGCCCGCCCGCGATTTAGTAACGTGCGAAGGAACTGGGATTGGCAACTCGTTTGGTGTTAGTAGTCTGATCCATAAGCAATGCGGGAACGGTTGTCCCGAGCATCTCCGGTATATTAGTCAGGAGGTATCACAATATATTAAGGACTCAGGTGAGTACGGTAGATGTCGCTTTAATTCCAATATAAACAAGGCGCCGTTGGACGTCCAGTTTAGCTCCAGACGTAGAGCACTGGAGGACTAGAACACAGGTTCTCCTGGTTCGATACCCCGGCCGCCCCGCTGCCGCTCGCCACACAAAGGTGTAACTGAAGACCAACGGGATATGTGTGCGGTGAACGTGAGGGGGGGAGCTGATGGTAGGTTGGCGAACTGGGTCCGACCTCAGTGTTAGGAAAATAATTCTTCCGGGGCCGGTGGTCCTAAAACCACGGTAGTGTTGAAAACCGGGATAAGACTCCCTCGGCTGTCCGGTGGCTGATACCCCGGACTTTAGGGGCCACCCAAAACGCACGAGGACTTTAAACTTTTTTAACTGCTGTGGTTAATAACTCAAGTAATAACTTACACTTTTGGCAAAGGTATGTATCATTCTGTTTTTCCCTTTGCTTTCGATTGCTGCAATTATTTAGGTAAACTAGTAGGGACGTGGTGGTCGGCGTGCGGGTGCGCAGAATGGTGCTCTTTAAAAAAATACTTGGTATGGCACCGACATTTGGGTTGTTTTGGTTTTGGGTTTTATAATAGCATCAAGTGAATTCAACGCCTGTTGATGTTGTTTTTTTTGGGGTTGGGGTCATGTTTAAAAGTATG
>CM042156.1:11516713-11542230 GCA_023376005.1 Doryteuthis pealeii
CCGAGGATCGCATAGTATGTGCAGGAGCGCGTGTGGGTGGTCGTATATGCTCATCTGCCATAGGCTAAGACTATATCGCCCGTGTTATTTAATGATGTTTCAGTGTTTTTTATTGAGCTTTTATCGATGCAATTGTAGGTGCCCTGCATAATTCAGATTCAGAATGTAACATCTAACGTTGTGACTATAATGTCTTTTTCTGAACACAATTACTGGATCTCTTGTTCATGGCGCATATGTTGTACTCACTCAGCTATGGGCAACCAGGAATTGTCAAAATAATAAATAATAACTAGCGATAAGAACAGTTATTGATATAACGATTGTTTTTTTTTTTACTAAAATGCCTGAAGTCAACTTTTTAGTTTAGAGAAAATGTGCGGTTGATATAGAAAAACTTTGGCAGATGCTAAATGAGATAGGTTAAGAAGCAAGAGAACTTATATATATATATATATATATATATATATAAGGGCCAGTTTAGCTCAGTCGGTAGAGCACTGGACTAGGAATCACAAGGTTCCTGGTTCGATACCGGCCCTCGCCAACACAGTGTATGAGTAGCACAGGGATATGTGCGGTAATGTGAGGAGCTGATGGTAGGTGTGGCACTCCGCCTCAGGTGTTTAAATAATCTCCTTGGTCTACCACTAGTGAAAACGGGATAGACTCCCTCGCTGTCTGGCTGATACCGACTTTAGGCCACTCCGAGGACTTTACTTTTTACTGCTTTACTCACAGTAATACTTTTGGCAAAGGTATGTATTCATCTGTTTTCCTTGCTCATGTGCTCCATTTATAGGTAAATAGTAGGGCAGAATGGGCTCTTTAACTTTGGTATGGCAACCATTTGGTTGTTTTTGTTTTGTTTTATAGCATATCAACCCTTTTGGGTCATTTAATGCCAAATCAAGTCATTTTGATATTCGGTTTAGTAGAGCCGGTTTAGCTTAGTCAGTAGAGCGTCCAACTGGGAATCACAAGGTTCTTAGTTCAATAACAGGGGATCTGTCTGTATCTCAAAATCCTTGAGGATTTTATGCTTCAAATTCTCCAGGAAAGATTCATGCTTGTGCATATACCATTTAGTTGTATGGTGAAAATTGAATTTCTTGCACAATTTCCAGTGGATCACCTTTCCCGTCTTGTCGCAATTCTACTGCTGACTGACAGGGTATTTATAAAACTCCACAATATCATAGAAATCAAGCAGCCAATCAGAACTCAGTGAATGGTATCACCCAAATGCATGAATGGACTATTCTTGATTTCTATAAATACCAACTGTCTTGGACACTGCTTCAGTTGTACTTAGCTAGTTGCTGTTATTCAAACCAACAGTAGACTAACTGACTTCAATACCACCCAGCATGCCTAGTTTAGTACTCTCTTTTGTTAAACAAAGAAACCAATCCAAATTTAACAAAGTTCAAATCAAGTAGTATGAGCATTAGTAGGATGAGTTCATTGTGTTTCATATATGGCTCAGCTCTATTGGCTAAGCCTAGATTTCACATTATTTTATGTGGTAATTTACTCCCCTCCCCTTATTTCTTTCACTCTCTCTCGGTGGTCAGCTGGGCCAGCAAAATCCATGAGATGACAAGTTCTCTTCCTCTGGTTAATCAATACTAGTATTGGTCTCCTGGCCGGGATTAGGTTATCCATCTGTATTACAAAGTCCAGAGAATTTTATGCGTCTCATTCTTCAGGAAAGATTCAGGCTTGTGCATATACCATTTAGTTGCATGGTGAAAATTTAATTTCTTGCACGATTCCTAGTGGATCACCTTTCCCACCCAGCCATGCCTAGTTTTGTACTCTCTTTTGTTAAACAAAGAAACCAATCCAAATTTAACAAAGTTCAAATCAAGTAGTATGAGCATTAGTAGGATGAGTTCATTGTGTTTCATATATGGCTCAGCTCCATTGGCTAAGCCTAGATTTCACATTATTTTATGTGGTAATTTACTGTCCCACCCCCTTATTTATGGGTTCTTTTGCGCTGATGTTAATTCCTTCTGATTTGCCTTTTTTGTTTGTTTGTATTTTCTTCTCTTTATCATATATAAACCCTCTCGTCTCTTTAATATCTTCCACCTTAATTTCCTGCCTTCCATTTGTTTATGTTTTTTTCTCTCTCTCTCTTTTTATAAAGAGCAAAAATATTGATTGGTTTCACCACTAACTAAACTTATGGAGTCCTTTACTGACCACTTCCCATTAATCTTCCTCTTCATAAAAACCTCTCTTGTAGAGGAAACAAGACTGCTGATTCATGTCTTTGTTGGGCTTCCTTATTTATTAGCTGATGTTGGCCATTGCGGGTAGAGAAGATCATTATGTATTATCTATCAATAAATTTTTATCCGTGGGGATACGCAAGTCTGTCGAGGTCTATTTGTCCTTGAGAAATGAAAATATGAAAACAGCAATGAATAACGAATCCATTAGACAGTTAAATAGAGTGCATTTTCTTTTCTTTTGTTTTACTTGCTGTAAATATTTAAAAAAAAATCAGATAACCTATCTCTTCATTTTGAACCCATTTACATATAAAACATAATTTGACTTTATATCTTATTATAATGGTGATTGTGTGTTTTTCTGTCTGTAACCGAAACTATATTATTACTCAAGTCACAATTCCCTTAGTTATTTACATCATATTCTCTGCGATTTTATTTTTATTTAAACCTTGGTTATTTATAAAATTGTTTTACATTATTAATAGAAATGTAAATTCACATCTACCCTCAGCAGAATATCATTTTGCCTCTATCTGGGGAATGTGGACTACCCTTTCTTTGCTATTTTTGGAATTTTTGAGATGAGGGTTGATAATTAGTATTATTTGGACTATTGTCCTCATCTTCATTGTTATCTGTACAACATATCGGCCGATGGACACATAGCCTAATGGATAAAGGAGTTAGGTTAAGACAGTTCTAAGTGACAGTTATCTCTAGACTGCAGGTTCAGTCCTGGTCAGGGGCAGCAGTAACATAGAATAATAATTAACACAGCTTAACACCTGTACCCCAGCTATGGTTAGCAGAATGAGAACAGGATACCCTGTACAGGATAGTTCTATCTATGGGTTAAATAGAAAAATGAATTTATAAAAAAATTGTATTATCCTTTAAGAATTGATTTATTTCAAAACTTTATTGGCATTAAATGACCACTGAGGTTGATATGCCGTAAAAACTAACAAAACCAAACCAAACTTAGGCCCATGTTCAGTTGTGTTTAGCCAGTTGCTGTTGTCCAAACCGACAGTATACTGACTGACCTCAATAAACACATTCACAGACATATAATTATGTATAGACGTGTGTATATAGTATGTAAAATATCAAGTGCTCTATATTTTAAAGTGAAATGTTTATGTTTTAAATAGATGTTGAAAGATGTATTTTGGTCTAGTGAGAAAATGAAATAACATCAAAAGTGTTTTTCCGATTAATGAAACACCAAATATAAAATAAATTTGATCTCTCCTCTCCTCCCCTCCTCCCCTCTCTCTCTCTCTCCTCTCTCTCTCTCTCTATATATATATATATATATATATATATATATATATATATATGATGATAAAGGAGAAAAAAATATGAAAACTAATTTGATGGAGTCTTTATATATCTATTATGGTGTTTGGTTCTGTATGTATTTCATAAGATAATGAAAAATATTGGAGAACATTCCAACTATCTATGGTGTTGTCATGGCAATGTAATTAGGAATGCCAATCTTTATGAAACTTTAAAATAATGGTAAATGAAAAACATTTGAAATTGTGCTCAATATCATTATTTAAGCTATGAATTTTGATTTGAAAATATTAGGGTGTTTGGAAAGTAATTATCTTGAAAACCCTTTAAACAAGAATTGGAAAAAAAAAAACAAAATATGATCCTTTCCATTGGGCTGTAGTCTTTGTGCCCTTCCCTTTTAAGTAGGCTCGAATGCTACAGCAACACAGTTGTGTTGCCATCTAGTAGTTATTAGTAGAAACCCCCTTAGCAGACAAGGGAGATAATCCAACAATAGAAATGTAAATTCACATCTACCCTCAGCAGAATATCATTTTACCTCTCTCTGGGGAATGAGGACTACCCTTTCTTTGCTATTTTTTTGGAATTTTTGAGATGAGGATTGATAATTAGTTTTATTTGGATTATTTGGACTATTGTTCTCATCTTCATTGTTATCTGTACAACGTTTCGGCACAGTTATCTCTAGACTGCAGGTTCAATCCTAGTCAGAGGCAGCAGTAACATAGAATATAATTAAGACAGCTTAACACCTGTACCCAGCTATGGTTAGCAGAATGAGAACAGGATACCCTCGTGGATGAATAAAGGGTTAGGTTCAAAGTTCTGTGATGGCTCCCTATTACGGATTCATTTTCATTTCCAACTTACACACACACACACACTCACGCACGCACACATATATTTATATATACTAGCAAATATATGCACCCTCCGGGTGCAAGTATTTAAGTTTTAATGTAATAATATATTATATTAAATTAGAAAGGCTAATGAAACTAAATAAGAATGCAGATAAAAAGATTTGAAACAGAGGTGAGTATAATCGAAAAATAGAACAATTGAAACTTACCCTTCCATCACTCTTGTCTTTCATTGTTATTTTTTCTAATTTAAGTATTTAGTTAAAAGAGGAAGTGAAGAATAAAATGTTAACTGATTTCATTTAAGATTCATTGAAGAAATGTTTGCTTATATTCATTATAATAAAACCAAACAATTAGAAATCAATAATACTAAGCACATATTTATTAAAATCACATTTTTAATATCAATATGCAAATTAGCCTTCCCATTCACACTGTAACGCTATTTGTTGTACATATAATATAATTGCATGCTATTAGTATGTAGATATGGGTAACAGTATTAATAATGTAAAACAATTTTATTAATAATTGAGGTTTAAATAAAAATATATTCATGGTCAATGTGACGTCAATAACAAAGGGAATTGTGACTTGAGTAGGAATTTAGTTTCGGTTACAGACAGAAAAGCACACAATCTCCATTATAATAAGATATTCATCTAATGTTTAATATCTCAGTATAGTCATATCTATTAATACATTTTAGTTAATTCTTTATCTATCCATTCACTTCAGCAGTTTGCATCTATTAATCTCTGTAGGGTAGAGGAAGTAGCAAATAACCACCCCCCTTTTTATTCCTCCCATTTGCTACTTCCTCTACTTAAAAAATCACACTAACACACCAACCACACACATATATAACTTAACAACAAATCTAGTTTCCCAACACATATAAACAAAAAAAAAGAATTAAACAGACACACACACACACACATACACATATTTAGTTAACCAATCCCCTCAATCTGACACCTGTGGCACCACCATCCACCATTCTGACACTCCCCATCTAGAGAGAAGAAAATCCACTAACCACCCCCAACCACCCCTCCCCCTACTGACGACCTTCTGTTTCAGCATTTTGAGAATCTCCATCATTGGAGCAAGAACTATATCCAAGTCCTGAAGATGGTCTAATAATAGACCGAAACGTTGCATCGTCGACAATAAACATCCAGTTTCCATAACATCCCGTGTTTGTCTACCTTTCTCCTCACATATATAAATATATATATATATATATAAGAGAGAGGAAGTAGCAAATAACCCCTCCCTTTTATTACTCCCATTTGCTACTTCCTCTATTCATATATATATATATATATATATATATATATTGTATGATATAGATGTAAAAGTATTTAAATATTGACATTGTTCTTGGGGGAATGCTCATGGTAGTGGCTACTAAGCAGTAATTAGTCGTCAGAACAATTGGTAGATAATTTTATCTGGAAAAATAAAAGACATTAGAAAAAAAGTTCTTTATTTATTAGAACAATTAGTTCTTACCTGTGGGAAAATGAACAATCAGATACGTCTGAATTTCTGAGATTATAATTTAAGAAAAAAAAAGAAAACAAAAAAACTAGAAGACATCTATATGTATGCAAATATATTTACTGAAGGCATTTTGATTATTCTAATATCCTCTTTTTGTTGCTATGGTAACACTGTTTGCTCATTTAGAGTGAAGCCGAGCACACATCATTTGTTTCTAAGTTACTATTTTTTTTTTGGCGGGGGGGGGGGGGAGAATATGTGATTAATTGAAGTCGTACCTAATTTTTGAAAATTAATTAATAATTAATGAATTAGGCGGGAATACCTATACAAATGTAAGGCTAAACAAATTGAGAAAAATCAATCTCTGTATGTACATTTCAGCCTATTATGCCTCATCAGCAGAGCTATAGACATATATATATGTGTGTGTATGTTCTTCTTTCGAACACTTCAAAAAACATTTTACTCTGATGAAGGCCATTATTCTTTGTGTGCTTAAAGATTTTATAATTTTCTATTATTATAATTTTATTTTATATTCAAAATAATAATAAATAGAATACATGTGTACATGAACAAACTCCTGGCTGAAACACATGTTAGTAACTCATATTAAATCTATTTTATCCATTCAACATTTTTTTTCCTTTATTTATTTTTCCTTTCAACATACCATCAGATTCATTTCCATTTTCAACTTACACACACACACACACACACACACACACACACACATATATATATATATATATGAAACTTTAAGTTATGAGTGTGAAACCATAATATTACCATTGATTATAAATCTGCTCTGCTTTATTAGCATTGAGCACCTTTCCATGCAAATACTTTTCTCATTTTTTCATTCACTATTCATTATATATATATATATATATATTATATATATATATATATATACTAAGGAGTGTGGGGCCGGAAGGAGAAGAATTGGCAGGAAAATACTCGAGGCTCTATACATCAAACAATATAAACCATCCTTACATAATATTAATTTTAAATACAGCAGGCACTTTTTAAAATGCCTATAACCCTTTTTCTGCCAATTCTCCTTCTTTCAGCCCCCACACCCCTTAGTATAATATATATATATATATATATTATATATATATATATATATATATTATATCACATACACATTATTTGTAAGATAATCTTTAACTGCCTGAATCACACGCACAACACAGCCAAATGACGGTTATATATTGATCAAAAGTATCAAAGCTAACAGCCAATCAGAAACTACAGAATAAGCTGGCCCAAACTGCATAATGGAATGTCCCAGCCTGCTATATTGTAGTGAGATTGAAAGTCAGAACCCACAGACTGCTGCCTTTGATGAGCTAACTACAGTTTGTCGTTCAAAGAGACAGTTGGACAGAGTGGTCGACTATATTGTCGTGGAGACTGAAAAAGACCGGACCAATTGCCAGTTTGTCAGAATCCATTTCCTCCACATGTTTACAAGCTATTTCGGCAACTGTCGATATGTCTCCCGAGCCGCCCCTTTTCAATTACAGTGGCAGGACATGCTCCACCTTGACTATCTCGCATAGTTCACATGTCAGCTCCAGATCTTCCAACCATTCAAGTACCGGCACATCTGTCGCTGCTTCATTGAATTCAGGAATGAGTCTAATGTCAAATTGTCTGGATGCCATGGTTCTAATAGAGCCGAAATCCATTTCCTCTACGTTTACATATATCAATCACCTATCAACTGAATCCTTCAGTTCCTGTTCAGACGCAACTTGCAATGCAGTTGTGTTCTTGTTATTAAGTGTACTTTGGACCTGGGTCAGAAAATAAATAACCAGCATTGAATTTGGGTCAAAGTTAGGGCTACCCCGCAAATACAATAAACATTAGGACAAGAGTCCGAGAAAATTAAAATAATCCATTGCTTTTTGTTCTTTGGTTTTGTTAATATTAAACAGCTTAATACTTTCAGGATATTCCTTGTCAATTTGGCCGAACTCAAGTCTAACTAGCAACCTCTCACTCGTTTGCTAGTTGAGTGTCTGGTTTGTTCTGGTAACCCCTACTGATTTGATTTCCCTTCTGTTTTCATTGGCCAGTTTTTATTGTATCCAAGTGTCGAGATGTGACATTTGACATCAGCTTGATTTCCCTTGTGATCAACGGATTAAGCATAGATACTTCGACCAGGAAAGGTCATTCTCTACTCTATGCTTTCTTTGTTTTTTTCTTCTTTCTTTCTTCTCTTCTTTTTTTTCTTTCTTTCTTTTCTTTTCTTTTTTCTTTTCCTTTTCTTTCTTTCTTTCTTTTTTTCTTTCTTTCTTTTTTTCTTCTTTTTTGTTCCTTTCTTCTTTTTTTTTCTTTCTTTCTTTCTTTTTCTTTTTCTTTTTTCTTTTTTTTCTTTCTTTTTTTTTTTTTTTCTTTCTTTTTTTTTTTTCTTTTTCTTTTTCTTTTTTCTTCTTTCTTGTTTTTCTTTCTTTCTTTGTTTTCTTTTTCTTTCTTTCTTTTTTTTCTTTTTTTTCTTTCTTTCTTTCTTTTTCTTTCTTTTCTTTCTTTTTTTTTCTTCTTTTCTTTTTTTTTCTTTTTTTCTTTTCTTTTCTTTCTTTTTCTTTCTTTGTTTTCTTTCTTTCTTTTTTTTCTTTTTTTTCTTTTTTTTTTCTTTTTCTTTCTTTTTTTCTTTTTTTTTCTTTTTTTCTTTTTCTTTCTTTCTTTCTTTTTTTCTTCTTTTTTTTCTTCTTTTTTTTTTTCTTTCTTTCTTTCTTTTTCTTTCTTTGTTTTTTCTTTCTTTCTTTTTTCTTTTTTCTTCTTTTTTTCTTTTTCTTCTTTCTTTTCTTTTTCTTTTTCTTTCTTTCTTTTCCTTTCAGTTTTTTTTTTCTTTCTTTGTTTTTCTTTCTTTCTTTGTTTTTTTTCTTAGATAATTGTTGATATCATGTTTCCCCCCCAAATAAAACAGGGTTTATATTTATTTTCACTCTGAAATATAACACTAGGGCTTATTTTCAGGGGATGTCAAGTGCTTGTGCCACATGATGTAATTGTAAACGATGCTTATTTCTTTTGTCTGTCTACTGCTCTCAACTACAGCTTAATTAAAGGGGAGGGCTTTTTTTTTGCAGGTAGGTCTTATTTTTGGGGAAAACACATCATAAGTCTGTTTCTCTCTATATAAGTGAATAGCATTGTTGTATTAACTTATCATCATCATATGTTCTTCATCACCAAAGTTAAGCAACAATGAGCCTGTTTAATGCTTAGTTGTGTGACAAATTAAGCAATAGCAACCTGAACGTTTGTACCATTTCTAAGCAAATATTAACCATTATCATATGTTGTTCATAACATTGCTAGATCACCAAAGTTAAGCAGCGATAAGCCTGTTTATTGCTTAGTTGGGTGACCACTTAAGCAATAGCAGATACTGTAAGCAACCTGAAACCTTTGTGCCATATCTAAGCAAATACAAATCAAGTTAAATAATAATTTGTCAATATGGGTTAAATAGTACCATTCCTCTTCTTCTACAAGGATGACTTTAGAATTGAATAACCCATGAGGGTTTAATCCAATCAACAAGCCAAAAAAACTTGGTTTTTGGTCACATTACTTGCTCACCACTATGTCTACCACAGAAGAAAAAATAAAAATTTTTTCTATGGGCTCATTCAGCCGGAGTTGCGTGTCTACTTAATAGACCATTCGTGGTCTGAGTGCTCCCTCTCCCCCCTTTGACTATTCACCCCTTCTTTTATAATTTACCGATAATCAGCTTAATTAAATTTTAATTCCTTTGTATCAAATTGCTACAGTGGAATTTTAGCCAAACAATCCATCATTCCTCTGGCCAGTGTTTATTATTCTCCCGAAAATATTCAACCCCAGTAATTCTCTGATGGAATTTCAACAAACATTCTAAACAAATGCATTCCAAATAAATTCTTTTTTCAAAATATTTCTTTCCTTCATCACTCATTTTATTTTTACTAAAACTGATCCTTTTTTAGAACCTTAATTATCCAAGGCCCCTCTAATAATGTAACAAATTTCCACAGCCTTGGTGGAAGACCAATTAAAATTTCACTTTAGAAGGCAATAACCTTTCTCACAGAAAGCAACCTCTCAAAAATGACTAAAAGGTTACTAAAGTCTTTTTTTTTAATTTCTTTTGAGTAGGATATATAAAATAAAATTATTAATTGAAAGGTTAAATTTTAGATTTTCTGGTAGCCATTCTGAAAATTTAATGAGCGTGGCCTTATTAGTAATAAATTTCAGTGTGCTCTTTAAACAGGGAAAAGGTTTCTCAACTTATACCCCTTTTCACTAGCACTAGACCAAGGAGATTGTTTTGGCATCTCAGGTGGAGTGCCACACCTACTATCAGCTCCTCATTTTACCACACAGATCCCTGTAATACTCATAAGATGAGTTGGCGAGGGCTGGTATCGAACCCAGAAACTTGTGGTTCCTAGTCAGACGTTCTACCAAATTAGCTAAACTGAGACAGACTGAGAGAGATACATATAAGCAAACTGAGATATGAACAGACTGAGGTAAATATGAACAGACTGAGGAGGTAGATATGTAGATATGAAAAGTTTTGGTTGGATAAATAGATATGAGCAAACAGGGATAGATAAGTCGATAGATATGAACAGAATGTGTTCTTTGAGCTACTTCTTCACTACAGATTTCACTTCCTCGTCACTGGAATAATGTTTGCTCTCTTCGGCCTCATGAAAGAGGGTTTGAGAGGCAAACATTATTCCACTGATGAGGAAGTGAAATCTGTAGTGAAGAAGTGGCTCAAACAGTCAACAAAAATTTTACGGTGCAGGGATACACGCTCTCATTCAAAGTTGCTATTGAGAGAAAGTGTGACTATGTGGAGAAGTTGGGATGAGATCAATAGAGGACCAGCTTCATTTTAATGTATGATAGATATTCCTGTGTTGGTAATTATTGAGGTCAGTCAGTCAGTATACTGTTGGTTTGAACAACAGTAACGAAACTAGTGCCCAAGATAGCTGGTACTTATGGGAGTCAAGAATAGTCCATTCATGTATTTGGGTGAATCCATTCCTTGAGTCCTGATTGGCTGCTTGGTTTCTATGATGTTATGAGGCTTCATAAATACCTTGGCATTCTGCAGTAGGATTGCAACAAGATTAGATCTGTATTCAGTTATGGCTACTTGTTGGCTTGTCTTATCAATTCAATGGTAATTGGAACTTAGTATGATTATTCTACAGTAATTATACCTGTCCTAAACAAAATGGTATTACAACATTTTGACTCACCCTCGTAGATAGATATGAATAAAATGTGATATGTATGAAATAACTTGGAGAGATAGACAGATGAGGTGGAGCACCACACCTACCATCAGCCCATTACTTTAACGCACAGATCCCTGTGCTACTCATACGCTGAATTGGCGAGGGTGGGTATCGAACTAGGAGCCTTGTGGATTCTAGCCGAACGCTCTACCGACTGAGCTAACCCAGCCCTGATAGACAGATAATAAAGTAAAATAAAGTCGATGGGGTGGCCTAATGTCGGTATCAGCCAGACAGCAAGGGAGTCTATCCCCTATTCACTAGTGCAAGGAGATTGTTTTTTTGTGACTTAGGTGAAGTGCCACACCTACCATCAGCTCCTCACTTTACCGCACAGGCTGAGTTGGCGAGGGCCGGTATCGAACCAGAAACCTTGCGATTCCTAGGCAAGTGCTCTATCGATTGAGCTAAACTAGCCCTAAACAAACTGTAGTAGCAAGCTAGATAGCTAGATCTCAACATAGACTGATATACATAGATAGACAGTATTTGTTTTTCTCCGCCTCACTACCCTTACCGGACCCCCCTCCTATCAGAGTTGTCTCATATCTGACTTGTAATATTCTTGCTAAAACTAGCAAATAGAATGATAATGGTCCGAATCCATTAGCCTGCTCCGGTGGTCACTCTCCGAATGAACGTCTTTATCCTCACCACCACTGCATTAAGCAGTGGGCTGCAATATGTAAAGGGAGAAATTCTATGCGGAACATTATCCGGTGTTATCATAAGAAAATATCCTTCAGCAGTGCATCTTTGAAACCGTTCCATTAGCACCGAGTGCCTGTACCGTTATTTAAATAACCTTCTTCTTCTTCATCTCCTTCTTTTCTTCTTCATCTCCTCCTCCTTTTTCTTCTTTTTCTTCTTCTTTGTCTAATTCGTTCTCTTCTTCTTCTTCATCTTCTTCATCTCCCTTGTTTTCTTCTTCTTCATCTTCTTTGTCTCCTCCTTCTTCTTCTTCTTCATCTTCTTCTTTGTCTCCTCCTTCTTCTTCTTCGTCTTCTTGATCTCTTTCTTCTTCATCTTCTTCTTCATCTTCTTTGTCTCCTTCTCCTTCTTCTTTGTCTAATTCGTCTTCTTCTTCATCTCCTTCTTCATCTCCTTTGTCTCCTGTTTTCTTCTTCTTCTTCTTTGTCTCCCCCTTCTTCTTCTTCCTCTTCTTCTTCTTCTTTGTCTCCTTCTTCTTCTTTATCTTTCTTGGTTTTCTTCTTTTTTTTCTTCTTCTTCTTTGCTGGAACTAAGGTGTGTATCTGTAGTCAGTAGCTGTTCTCATCCGTATCCTTTATCATTGAAAAGAAGTTCCAGTCTTTGAGAATCTTCCTTTTCTGCCAATGGTCTTCTTCGCTCGAAGCCATTAACCTTTTGGTCAAGGTGCTGACCCTCTCTGATAATCAGATTAATGCCGACCACCTGCTTCCTGGTTTTGAAGAACCACCGCTAATAATGGTCTGCAGATTCTGAACTTCTATCGTGGCTTCCGCCAACAACTAAAGTTTGGACAATATGGACACCTTCTTTGCAGAAACAGAGACCAGTACAATTTCACAATTCCCAGTATGAGTGGTTTTTGTTATTACAGGTGGCCATCTTTAGCTTTTAATATTATCTTAAATTACTTATCTGTTTTAATATGACAATCTTTCATTTTCTATCAGGCTAGTTTAGTTAGTATTTAGAAAGTGAGTGATATGGGAATAAAACAAGAACATAGATAGATATTAGCATAGTGAGATAGATAGATAGATAGATAGAATGGGCATTGTGAGATAGATAGATAGATAGATAGATAGATATAGATAGATAGATAGATATGGATAGTGAGATAGTAGATAGATATGGGCATTGTGAGATAGATAGATAGATATGGGCATAGATAGATAGATAGATATGGGACATAGTGAGATAGATAGATAGATATGGACATAGTGAGATAGATAGATAGATATAGGACATAGTGAGATAGATAGATAGATAGATAGATAGATAGATATATAGTGAGATAGATAGATAGATATGGGATGAGATAGATAGATAGCATAGATAGATAGATATGGGATAGATAGATAGATAGAATAGAGATAGAGTAGATAGATATGGACATAGTGAGATAGATAGATAGATATAGCATATAGATAGTAGATAGATAGATAGATAGATATGGGCATAGTGAGATAGATAGACTCTGCATGAGTAGGATGTGACACAAGTTCAATTTCTGAAGCAGAATTTAACAGGTTTTGAATTCAGAATTTTCCTTCTACTAGACTGGTTGTCAAACAAAAGTTAAAGAGCCCAGTCTGTCCTACTATTTCCCCATAGCTGGAGGGACAATAGCCGCCTAGGGATCCCAAGGTTCCTGGTTTGATACTTGTCCCTGCCAACTCAGCGCTGGATGATAGTAGTGATCCACCTCTGCAAAAAAAATCTCCCTGGTCTAGCACTAGTGAAAAGGGGATAGAATCCCTCACCATTCAGCTTATATCGACAATAGGCCACTCCACCAACTTATTTTCTAATATTTAATATCTTATTATAATGGAGATTCGGTGTCTGTCTTTCTATAACTGAAACTACATCACTGCTTATGTCACACCACCCTCAGGAATTGTGTAAGTTTGTCAATGTTTATTTTACTTATAGTCAAAATCATTAATACATAGAATAAATCTTATTTATTAACGATGTCTTTATGAAAAGCTAAGAAATAAAGGTTTACATAGTATATGGTGTGGTTAATTTGCATACTGGTTTTAACAAAACTGGGTTTAATGAATAATTACGAGGTATTATTGATCTCTAATTATTATTGTTTTATTCTCCAAGATATTAAAATCAATCTTATGAATGATTTGACATAGAAACCAATTAGCAGAGATGCTGATAGGTACATATCCTGCATCCCCCATCCCTGACGCACAAAAATCTAAAAGGAAGACTTTATGCAGCGTTGAACAATTTATATACCGTATTTGATGGCATATAAGATGCACCTCTATTTCAGCAGGTCAGATTCAGGAAAAAAAGTTTTTAGTGTATTTAAGCATATATTGTTGAAAACAGTCTAGCTGTGCATAACACAAGCAGAAACATAGCTGTATAAAAGCAAATTGGCAGTACAGGCAAGCAATAAGCATGGAGTTTAGGGTAGGTAAAGATACTGAATAAGCTGGGTTAGTGAGCATCATAGAGAAGATTAGCCTAGGCCTACGGGAGGTCTCAAACTTCACCTATGATGTATAAGACGCGGAACAATTATTTGAGCCAATATTTTGGAAAAAAAGTGTGTCCTATATGCCGTCAAATACAGTAATAATGTGATGATACCTAGACTGCTATATAGCATCTATTAATAATGGAGATTCGCTTCCAGTTTTTGTCTGTAACAAAAATTACATCACTGCTTATATCACATTACCCAAATCGTCCTAACATAAAATAAATACACTCAAAATTTGAACATGCAACATTAGACAGTCCTCAATGTTTCTTAAAACAAGTTTTGATAAATACATGACTGGTATTATATATCTATATATAGTTTGTTTTATTTTAATACATATTTAAAGTTTACATTTTAAATTGTTTTATTTTTTAATCCTTTAATGAATTTGATGATTTTACTTACTTAGGGTACAAACTCGCTGACATTGAATTTTTTAACTCCCACCCCTCAGGCAATATGTTTCAAAAATCTATTTTTACATCGCCCGGAGGGTGTTTTTTATTTTGTACTAGTAAAAATAATAAAGATAAAAACAATTGTCATATTCATAGCACAACTTGTTCAGAAACAAAGACCTCATCAGCTGATTGTGTTTAATACTGCATTGTGGCAAGTGCTCATATCTTAATACACAGATACATGTATGCACACTCACACACACACACAAGTGCACATACATAGATACATTTATGTGTGTGTGTGTTTAGATTCATATTTATCACTAAATGCAATTTAGTTGAGCACAGGATGAAATGGAAGACATTTGTTTTAGGTGAGTCTTCGTTATGGGAATAAAAGGCTTATCTAAAAATGATCAGTGGACAGAATCAGAAATGTTACTAGATTGATAGAGAGATTGATCAATAGGGAATTAGATGGGACCATAGATATAAATTTTAAAAAAGATTGATAGATTTGAAAACAGATAGATAGATAGATAGATAGATTTGAAAACATAGATAGATAGATTAGATAGATAGATAGATAGATTTGAAAACATAGATAGATAGATAGATAGATTTGAAACATAGATAGATAGATAGATAGATTGAAAACACAGATAGATAGATAGATTTGAAAACACAGATAGATAAATAGATTTGAAGACACAGATAGATAGATAGATAGATAAATTTGAAAACATATAGTTGATAGATTTGAAAACAGATAGATTTGAAAGCACACAGATAGATAGATTGAAACACATAGATAGATAGATTGAAAACACAGATAGATAGATAGATTTGAAAACGCACACATAGATAGATAGATAGATTTGAAAACACACATAGATAGATAGATAGATAGATTTGAAAACACACATAGATAGATAGATAGATTTGAAAACACACATAGATAGATAGATAGATAGATTTGAAAACACACAGATACATTGATAGATTTGAAAACACAGATAGATAGATTGATACCAGGTAAACCCAGCTGCTATGAAGTATAAATAGCAGTTATCAAAGGAACATGCTCCATCCTAAAACAATACTTAGGATACAAATACTATTTATAAAGGAATTGTTAGCCCCGAGCAGGGTCCCCTCGGTTTCTAGAAATTGTTAAATGAAAAAAAATAGATAGATTTGAAAACACACACAGATAGATGGATTTGAAAATATACACACAGATAGATAGATTTGAAAATATACACACAGATAGATAGATAGATTTGAAAATATACACAGATAGATAGATAGATTTTTAATATACATGCAGATAGATAGATTTGAAAATATACACATAGATAGATTTGATTTGAAAATATACATGCAGATAGATAGATTTGAAAATATACATGCAGATAGATAGAACTATTGAACAGGCTCATTGCTGCTTAACTTCAGTGATCTAGGGGGAACTGAGGAATTCAGCATTACTTGGTTCTAATCATATAGATATAAACACACACTGATAGGTAAATAAATAGATATGAAGTGACTGGGGTAGACAGATCTCAACAGATACTGGAATAGATACATAGATGTGTCTATGCACACACATATATTATCTATTATGTAGACATATATATTATCAATATATATATATATGTATTGTATGTATATCATATATTATCAATATCTATTATGTACACATACATATTATCAATAGACATGTTGTTATAATATTTATTACACATTTATATTAATCTATTATGTACACACACACACACTCATATATATAATATATATATATATATATTGAATCAACAGATATGGGGTACTTTATCATGTCATATATTATATATATTAATATCTATTATGTAAAAGTAAAGTCGACGGGGCGGCCTAAAGTCGGTATCAGCCAATCAGCGAGGGAGTCTATCTCCTTTTCAATAACGCTAGACCAAGGAGATTGTTTTAGCATCTGAGGTGGAGTGCCACACCTAACATCAGTTCCTTACTTTACCGCACAAATCCCTGTGCTACTCATACGCTGAGTTGACGAGGACCAGTATCGAACTAGGAACTTTGTGGTTTCTTGCCGAACGCTCTACCGACTGAGCTAACCCAGCCTGTTATCTACATATACATATTTTCAATAGATAATGTATATATATATATATATATATATATAATATAATTTTATAATTTATATATATAATTATCAATAGAGATATATGTACTATCATGTCATATCATATTTATATTATATATTATCATATCTATTATGGACACATACATATTTTCAAATATATATATTATCTCAGATATGCATGTGTATATATATATATATATATATTATCAATAGATATGTGTGTGTATACAGATCTATGTATACATATATATTATCTTAAAACCTGTGGAATTAATTTGATATTTCTGAGAACCTTTGCAAAAGTTTGTTCAATTCAAAAATTTCACTCTGTACATCTTAATAATTTTTGTTTTATTTTTAAAAGAAAAAAAAAATCTCTTTAAAACAAAAATTAATTAAATAAAAATTTCCTGTCTTTTGAGTAAATGAAAAATTGAATCATTTGTGAATCGATTCGAGCTGACATTTTCCAACAGGAAACAAACGTGAAAGAATGAAATAATGCAATGATATTCTATTGGTGAAAAGATAGAATGGCTATTCTTCCAAAACATTGAGCATCTCGTCTTGTTTATAGATATATATATATATATGTGTCAGCATTAATATAATAGAGAGAGAGAAGAGAGAGAGAGCGGCGAGAGAGAGAGAAAGGGAGAGAAGAGAGAGAGGGAAGAAGAGAAGGAGAGAGAGAGAGAAGGAGAGGGAGTGAGAGAGAGAGAGAGGAGAGAGAGAGAGAGAGAAGAGAAGGAGAGTGAAGGAGAGGAGAGAGAGAGAGAAGGAGAGAGTGAAGATAGAGAGAAGAGAGAGAGAGAGAAGGAGAGAGTGAAGGAGAGAGAGAGAGATAGAGAGAAGGAGAGAGAGAGAGAGAGAGAGATGAGAGAGAGAGAGAGAAGAGAGAGAGTGAGAGAGAGAGAGGAGGAGAGGAGAGAGAGAGAAACAAAATTGAGAACAAACATAAATATAAAGATTTAGCGTATATATATGTCATATATTTTTATATATATATGGAATATAGTATAAATATACGAAAATCTTAATATATAAAAACCCTAATATATATATGCGTGTATGTATATGTGTGTGTGTGTGTGATGTGTGTGGCTTGTGTGGAAGTGGCCGTGACTGAGTGAATATATGTTATTGTGTATTTTTGAATTACAATCTTAGTAGCAATGGAGGGAGGATGATTCCATTGACAAAAAGAAAGAATTTCAGCATCCTGAAAATGGGTTTCAATTCATGCAAGATCAAATACACAGGTTATACAGCTAAGAAGGGGAGGTGCTCATCATGTAATGGTTATTGTCATATTGTAGAATAAAAATAATCATCATCATCATCATGTCGTGCAGGCAGCACGGATATCCATGACAATCTCTCGCCAACCTTCCCTATCATTCATTGCCTCTGGGAGCTCCTCTACGCAGCAACCAGCATTCTCGCATAGTTGGTCAATGTATTTGTCCTTGGCTGAGCGGCCCACACTAGCATGTCCATGTGTTGGCTTCCACCGGAGAACGTCGCTTATGAGCTTGTCCTTGCTTCTCCAGCAGTGCCCCGCATGCCTAGTCCGTCTTACTTGGATGGTTTGTGAGATGGGGGGCAGGTGACCCTACAGTTGCCTCCATGTGGGGTGCTGTTTCCACGACTTATTCAAGACTGCACGCAGCATTCTTGTGCAGGTCCAATCATAATAAGTTCCAATTACCATCTATTGAAGTCAGTTAGTCTACCGTTGGTTTGAATAACAGCAGCTAAGTACCACTCAAGCAGTGTCCAAGACAGTGGTATTAAATAGTACTCAAGAATGATCCATCCATGAATCTGGGTGATTTGGGTGATTCCATTCCTTGAGGTTCTGATTGGCTGCTTGACTGCTTGATTTGAATGACATTGTGGAGTCTTATATATACTCTGTCATTCAGTGGATTTTGTGACTTTCAGGATTGTATTCAGTTACAACCATTTGTTGCTTGTCTTCCCAGTTCGATGGTAATTGGACTTTAATTATTCTTCACTGTTGAATTGGTAAGACAAAGCAACAATATCTATTAAACCCATTGATGGGATCCTAAAAGGAGCCTGACTCCATACTATCAAGGTTTTTTCTTGGTTACTTGTTAGGCACCGCAGGTCTATTCTCAAAGCCATGTAATGATAATTGGTGGGGGAGATAGTTTAAAGGACCGACTTATATACTACTAAACCCTATTCGGGGTAACTTAAAGTAAAAAAGGATTTTTTAGCTCAAACACCACTAGGAAATGGATTTTTGTCCAAATATCCAGAATTATCACTGTTTCAGCTTTCTTAATGTTTATTACATGTTATTATGCTAACTGATGACTGACAAGTATAGATGATGCTAATGAATTAACAAATATTTTGATTTGGGACAGTCCAAACCCATTTGGGACGGTCCAAACACTATTCGGGATGTTTGATAATTTTTGTTTGGGACGGTCATGAAAAAGTTAGTGTCGGTGCCTGGTCCTGTGTCCCTGACACACAAAAATCTAAAAAGGCAGTAAAATCATATCTATGCATCCCAGTGTTTATTTTTTTCTCACCCTTTCATGCTAACATGCAAATACATTTCAATAGTTTCTTAGAAATGAATTACACGGATAGGTTACAAAGATGGCGTTAGACCGCTCTAGTTGTCCCCAGATTATAAATAAAAACCCTACAATCTATTAAGAAACTTTAGTTGGAACCCATAAATTTTCCTGGGGACTCATTCAAAGCAAATATTGTGCATCCCAGGATGCAGTAATTAAAAAGCTATCAATATATCTGATTGAATCCATACACCCACACAGAGTCTGTAAGTTTAAGTGGTGGACTTCAGCACATCTTATATTACAAAAATATTGGGCACCTCATGTGGTGTAATGGTTAGCAAGTCCATAGGAAATGGAATCGTCGCCCCGAGTTCAAATCTGGACGTGGTATTTGCATTTCACTTAGAGCTAATACCCTTGGAAAGGTATGAATCCTACTCTCCCTCCAGCTATGGTTAAATAGTCGGGGCAGACTGGGCTCTTTAACCTTGGTTAGGCAACCGGTCTAGGAGAAGGAAAACTCTGAATTCAAACCTGTTAAACTAACGCTTAAGAAATTGACCTTGTGTCACATCTGCTCGTGCGGAGGGGTTGGTAAATATATATATTACAAAATATTGGGCACCTCATGTGGTGTAATGGTTAGCAAGCTAGATTCACAGGTCATTGTTCGGGGAGTTCAATTCTCACTGAGCACCCATACTTCTGGCCTTGTGCACATCTAAGCTAAACAAAAAAAAACTATATTACAAAAATATTCCAATATTCTTGACATGTTTAGCATCAATTCAGTGTTCCTCTGAAAATGTCTTTGAGATTTTTTTCCAAGGTTTCCGACAATGATAAGAATAACCATTCTTGTCATATAATATGATTTTATCTTTATTTATTTATTTATTCAAATCTCTATTTCTTAGAAATGAATTACACAGGATAGATTACAAGATATGGCATTAGACAGCTTTAGTTTTTTCCCCAGATCATAAATAAAAACCCTACAATCTATTAAGAAACTTTAGTTGGGACCTATAAATTTTCCTGGGGACTCATTCAAAGCAAATATGTGTATCCCAGGATGCACTAAATTAAAAAGCTATCAACATATCTGATTGCATCCATACACCCAATAGAGTATAAGTTTAAGTGGTGTACTTTAGCAAGTTAGATTCACAGTTAGGGAGTTCAATTCTCACTGGGCATCCCATACATCTGGCCTTGTGCCACATCTAAGCTAAGCTTAGTTAAAAAAACAAAAAAAAAAAAACTATATTACAAAACTATATTCCAACAATATTCTTGACATGTTTAGCATCAACTCAGTGTTCCTCTGAAAATGTCTTTGAGATTTTTTTTCCAAGGTTTCTGACAATGATAGGAATAACCATTCTTGTCATATAATATGATTTTATCTTTATTTATTTATTTATTCAAATCTCTATTTAAAAGAAATTCCCCTCGATATACACCAATTCCATTATATCTACCATTCAGCATATTTGTTTGTTTTTTAAAAAAAATATTTTCTTCTCAGTGACTCAGTGAAGATCGACCGGTAGTGGGAGGGGTGGTCTGCTTACATTATCTAAGATTCAGAACTACGGGCTTTTCATGTCATCTTGACAAAACATGTTCTGATTAACTGAATATAATCTATTCCTTTTTATTATTTTATCAGCAAAGAGATATTTCAGTCGGCTCGAAACAATCTCTCTGTGACAATTTCCGCAGTGCTTGTGATAAACTGAAAATAGATGGTTGTCATCAGAAGCTGTTGTCATCTCGATTTAGTCTAAACTTAAAATCTACATTTCTGTCTTTTTATCTGGTCAGTTGTCAGGCTTGTCTTTTTCTCATCTGGTTGTGATATATAGATAGACAAAAAAAATGGAAATAAACTAACATTATATAGCAAGGAAATAATCAAGAAGTACATAGAGGGGAAGAACGTGATAGGCAGAAAGTAAAGTAAGAAATTGGTCAGTTTTTGACTTATTTTCAAATTACGATTAATTAGAACCAATTAAAACGGATTTTTTTCAAATATAATTCAGACCTAAAAGTAAGGAATAATTGAGTATAATTTTCTTGTCATTAAACAGTAGAAAAACCTTTAGGAAACAAAAGGTGATTCACTCAGCTTTATTGTGAATAGTTAGCTAGATAGATTGATAGATAGACTGTAAAAAGCATTTGTCTTCTTACAGTGTACAATTTTGTGATATATAGATAGACATGTGATGGAAATAAATCTGACAGTTATGGTAAAGATTAAGAAAAACAATAATGTTGAAATGCATTAGTATACTGTTGGTTTGATTAGTTGCTTGTGCTGATTGGTCTGACTAACCAATCATAAACAAGCCATGGCAATATAAACACAGTGTCACCTGTGACAGGGATTGCAGTCTGACCTTGAAGCAAGATGGGGCTAGTGACAAGTGGAAAATATTTAAATACTGTTGAACAACAGCAACTAGCTAAGCACAACTGAACTGGTGCTCAAAATAGCTACTACTTATGGAAAGAATACTCCATTCATTCATTTGGGTGATACCATTCCTTGAGTCCGGATTGGCTGCTTGGTTTCTGTGGTGTTGTTTTTTTATAAATAACCTGGCATTTTGCAGTAGCTTGCCACAAGGTAAGATCCATAGTGTGTTACGGCCTCCCTGCTGCCTTGTCTGCCAATTTGATGGTAATTGGAATTCTTTCTATAAATTGTATAAACATTCATCTTCATTATGATTGATGAAAGGGAATTTAACAGCTGACACGAGAAGTTCAACTAATGCTTACATTCTTGACTAGAATTTCTTTTAAAAAATTTATATTAAAAAGATATTTTGATTTTGATTTTTTTTAGACTTTAGGGTTTAAAAATAAAATTTACATTATTTTTAATCAAAATACACTAGTCAGGGATATTGTTTTGCTGAAGTGGAGCACCACACCTTCCGTTAGCTCCCTACTTTACTGCACAGACCAGATTACCTAATTAGTGCTACTCATACATATGCAGAATTTGCATTGACCAGTACCGAACTCAGAACCTTGCAATTTGAGACAGATGCTCTACCGACTGAGCTTGTAATATCAACCCTAGTAATAACTGATAATCATTTAGGAGAATTGTGTTTCTTGACCGACTAGCATCAGTTAGTATCCAAACATGTGTATATAATTTGCTTCATACCTTTCCCAAGGATATTATATAATTCATAGGCAATCTATCGATTATGTAACATAAATAGCCCAGTCAACCCTGCTGTTTACCCATAGTGGGAGTGGATTCATACCTTTCCCAAGGGTATTAACACCCTGTGAAATTCAGCCAGGCTAGTCCAGAATTTGAATTAGGGTTGCCATATCCTTTTCCTATATGATACCCATTAGGAGGTGTGTGGTGTAATGGTTATCGTCATAGGAAATTGACTCGTCAACCAGAGTTCAAATCCTGAATGAGGCTGTTTGCTTTTCTCATTCTGCTAATAGCCTTGGGAAAGGTATATATCCAACTAGTCTCCCTCCAGCTATGGGTAAATAGTAGGGCAGACTGAGATTTTTAACCGTGGCTAGGTTACCAGTATAGGAGAAGGAAAATTCTGAATTCAAACCTGTTAAACTCTGCTTAAGAAATTGTCCTTGTGTCACGTCCTGCTTGTGTAGAAGGGTTGGTAAATATATATATATATATATATACCGCACGAGCAGGATACGACACAAGGTCAATTTCTTAACGGAGTTCAACAGGTTTGAATTCAGAGTTTACCTTCTCCTAGACCTGTTGCCTAACCAAGGTTAAAGAGCCCAGTCTGCCCTACTATTTACCCATAGCTGGATGGAGAGTAGGATTCATACCTTTCCCAAGTGTATTAGCGCTAAGTGAAATGCGATTACCACGTCCAGGATTTGAACTCGTGGCGACAAGTCCATTTCCTATGACTTTAACCATTATACCACGCACTTCCTATATATATGTATATGTATATATATATATATATATATATATATATATGGTAACCATTACACTGTGGACACCTCCCTATTACATGGAATAAAGACAGGAGATTGTTTTTGCGTCTGAGGTGGAGTGCAACACCTATCATCTGCTCCTTACTTTACCGCACAGATCTCTGTGCTACTCATATGGTGTCATTGGTGAGAGCTGGTATTGAACCAGGAATCTTGTAGTTCCTAGTCAGATGCTCTACTGACTGAGCTAAATAACCCTAAATGTTAACCCTAGTAATATAACTGACAATCATTTAGGAGAATTGTGTTTCTTGACTGAATAGCATCAATTAGTGTCCAACATGTGTTTGATTTAATTAATTTTTTTTTTACTTAATCAGCAATGATTAATTACGTCCGCTTGCCAACCCTCATTTCTATAAATATCAGTTTGGCATCTTGTCTACGGTCAATGTTCGTCCATTGGAAACATACCAAAACAATTTGATATGAGTTACAGCCCAGTCTTTCTTATCTGACAACTGCTAAGGTCTGAACATGCCGCTACGGGTGGTGCCAAACATTGATGGAAAGTGACTTACTCACTTTTGAGGAACACTATTCCTAAGGAAGCATCTGTACAGCCACTTGCCCCCTATCTCTCAGATTATTCAAGTGAGATGAACAAAACATGCTGGACACTGCTGGACACTCTCATATGCAACATTCTCCAATGGAAACCAAAACGGTACTTATGCAGAATAGTACGCAAGAGACAATATCATTAGATTATGTATAAAAAGCATTAGATTTCATTACATTTCTTGAAAATACCCGAAACCTTTGAGACGCTAGGATTAAGGTTAGGAAGTTTCACGTAAATATCCGAAATGGTACTAATGCAGAATAGCGTGCAAAAGATATCATAAGATTACGTATAAAAAAACATTACATTTCACATAAATACCCGAAATGAGATTAATGCAGAATAGTGCTCAAGAGATAACATGCCGCTACGGGTGGTGCCAAACATTGATGGCAACTGACTTACTCACTTTTGAGGAACACTATTCCTAAGGAAGCATCTGTACAGCCACTTGCCTCCTATCTCTCAAACTATTCAAGTGAGATGAACAAAATATGCTGGACACTGCTGGAGAAGCAAGGACAAACACACATGCAACATTCTCCTATAGAAATTGTCAAGATTGCTCCCCTGTAACTAGCCTGGCCAAAAGTAACTAATTTCTCCTCAAAGGCCGATACGCTTGCGCAATGGGAGAGGGAGGGAGGAAGGGGAGATGTAGAATACTGTTAATTGTTATTCTGTGTTACTTTCACCCTTAGCCAGGATTGAACCTGCAGTCTGGAAATGACTATTACAGATTGTTAACTATTGGACAGTGGAACAGTCAAACACCTCCTCAGCTTAATGGACTCTTCCTGGTAGTAGTGGCAGTAATTATTTAAGCTGTTATAGTGGGTTCATTGGAGAACTAGTAACTTCATGTTAGGCTTGGCCAGTCAAACCAATTGTTGACTGTCTAACTGATTTCAATAGAAACCAGCACAGAACAAAAACATGCTGGACACTGCTGGAGAAGCAAGGACAAACTCACATGCAACATTCTCCTATGGAAACCACCAGAGGGACATGCCAATTGGACACATAGCGTAGTGAATGTATCCGTTGGGTTAAGACAGTTCTAAGTGACAGTTATCTCTAGGCTGCAGGTTCAATCCTGGTCAAGTGTGACAGTAACATAGAATAATATTTAACACAGCTTAACATCTGTACCCAACTATGGTTAGCGGAATAAGAACAGGATACCCCTGTGGATTGAATAAATGGTTGGGTTCAAAGTTTCGGGTGGCTTCCCGATTATGACAAGAAGTTTCCGATTTGAAAAGAATGTTCCCAAGTTTGAGAGGCTCTCGAATCTTGATCTCTCTCTTTTTTT
>CM042156.1:11542330-11589830 GCA_023376005.1 Doryteuthis pealeii
AAGAGAATACCACCTCTCCTGGTTTGAAGAACCACGCTAATAAGGTCCCTGCAGATTCTGAACTTCTATCCAGCTTCCGCCAAACAAACTAAAGTTGGACAATATGGCACCTTCTTTTGCAGAACAGAGACAGTACAATTTTTCACATTCCATATGAGTGTTTTTGTTATTAGAGGTGGCCGTCTTTGGCTTAATTTATCTTAATTACTTCCTCTGTTTAATAGACAATCTTCATTTTCTATCAACTAGTTTAGTTAGTATTTTAGAAAGTGAGTGATATGGGAATAAAAAGAACATAGATAGATATTAGCATAGTGAGAGATAGATAGATAGATAGATATGGGCATGTGAGATAGATAGATAGAAGATGATATAATAAGATATGGCCATAAGTGAGATAGATATGATGATAGATAGTAGGCCATAGTGACGATAGATAGATAGAATGGGCCATAAGTGAGATAGATAGATAGATTGGCCAGTAGTGAGTGAGATAGATAGATAAGATAGGCTTGTAGATAGATAGATAGATATGGGCATGGAGATAGATAGATAGATATAACATTGTGGAGATAGCTGATTAAGCATTGTGAGATAATAGATATAACATTGTGAGATAGATAGATATAAATTGTGAGATAGATAGATAGATAGATATAAGCATTGTGAGATAGATAGATAGATATGGCATTGTGAGATAGATAGATAGATAATGGGCATTGTGAGATAGAATTAGATAGATAGATAGGCCATAGTGAGTGAGATAGAAGATAGATAGATAGATAGATAGATATGGCCATTGTGAGCATAGATAGATATGGCATTGTGAGATAGATAGATAGATATGAGCATTGTGAGATAGATATGGCCATAGTGAGATAGATAGGTTGATATGAGCATACTTAGATATGGGGAGAGATAGATAGGTTGATATGAGCATAGTGAGAGATAGACTCTGCATGAGTAGGATGTGATACAACTTCAATTTCTGAAGCAGAGTTTAACAGGTTTTGAATTCAGAATTTTCCTCCTACTAGACTGGTTGTCAAACAAAAGTTAAAGAGCCCAGTCTGTCCTACTATTTCCCCATAGCTGGAGAGACAATAGCCGCCTAGGAATCCCAAGGTTCCTGGTTCAATACTGGTCCCCGCCAACTCAGCACTGGATGATAGGTGTGGTGCTCCACCTTGACAAAAAAAAAATCTCCCTGGTCTAGCACTAGTGAAAAGGTGATAGAATCCCTCACCATTCAGCTTATATCGACAATAGGCCACTCCACCAACTTATTTCCTAATATTTAATATCTTATTATAATGGAGATTCGGTGTCTGTCTTTCTGTAACTGAAACTACATCACTGCTTATGTCACAATACCCTCAGGAATTGTGTAAGTTTGTCAATGATTATTTAGCTTATAGTCAAAATCATTAATACATAGAATAAATCTTATTTATTAACGTTATCTCTATGAAAATCTAAGTAACATTTGCCTTAAAACAGTCCATGTTTAGTGCATTTAATGTGGCTTATATATCACTAAGAAATAAAGGTTTACATAGTATATGGTGTGGTTAATTTGCATACTGGTTTTAACAAAACTGGGTTTAATAAATAATTACTAGGTATTATTGATCTCTAATTATTATTGTTTTATTCTCCAAGATATTAAAATCAATCTTATGAATGATTTTACATAGAAACCAATTAGCAGAGATGCTGATAGGTACGCATGCTGCATCCCTGATGCACAAAAATCTAAAAGAAAGACTTATGCAGAGTTGAAAAATTTATATACCGTATTTGATGGCATATAAGATGCACCCCTATTTCAGCAGGTCAGATTCAAGAAAAAAAAGTTTTTAGTGTATTTAAGCATATATTGTTGAAAACAGTCTAGCTGTGCATTTACACAAGTAGAAACCTAGCTGTATAAAAGTAATTTGGCGGTACAGGCAAGCAATAAGCATGGAGTTTAGGGTAGGTAAAAATACTGAATAAGCTGGGTTAGTGAGCATCATAGAGAAGATTAGCCTAGGCCTACGGGAGGTCTCAAACTTCACCTATGATGTATAAGACGTGGAACAATTATTTGAGCGAATATTTTGGAAAAAAAGTGTGTCCTATATGCCGTCAAATACATTAATAATGTGATGATACCTAGACTGCTATATAGCATCTATTAATAATGGAGATTCGCTTCCAGTTTTTGTCTGTAACAAAAATTACATCACTGCTTATATCACATTACCCAAATCGTCCTAACATAAAATAAATACACTCAAAATTTGAACATGCAACATTAGACAGTCCTCATTGTTTTTTTAAAAACAAGTTTTAATAAATACATGACTGGTATTATATATCTATATATAGTTTGTTTTATTTTAATACATATTTAAAGTGTACATTTGAAATTGTTTTATTTTTTAATCCCTTAATGAATTTGATGATTTTACTCACTTAGGATACAAACTCGCTGACATTGAATTTTACTCCCACCCTTCAGCAATATGTTTCAAAAAATCTATTTTTACATCGCCCGGAGGGTGTTTTTATTTTGTACTAGTAAAAATAATAAAGATAAAATTGTCATATTCATAGCACAACTTGTCAGAAACAAAGACCTCATCAGCTGATGTGTTTAATACGGCATTGTGGCAAGTGCTCATATCTTAATACACAGATACATGTATGCACACTCACACACACACACACACACAAATGCACATACATAGATACATTTATGTGTGTGTGTGTTTAGATTCATATTTATCACTAAATGCAATTTAGTTGAGCACAGGATGAAATGGAAGACATTTGTTTTAGGTGAGTCTTCGTTATGGGAATAAAAGGCTTATCTAAAAATGATCAGTGGACAGAATCAGAAATGTTACTAGATTGATAGAGAGATTGATCAACAGGGAATTAAATGTGACCATAGATAGATATTTGAAAATATACAGATACATAGATAGATAGATGTATAGATAGATAGATTTGAAAACATAGATAGATAGATAGATAGATAGATAGATTTGAAACAGATAGATAGATAGATTTGAAACAGATAGATAGATAGATTTGAAAACACACAGATAGATAGATAGATAGATTTGAAAATGCACAGATACATTGATAGATAGATTTGAAAATGCACAGATTACATTGATAGATAGATTTGAAAATGCACAGATACATTGATAGATAGATTTGAAAATGCACAGATACATTGATAGATAGATTTGAAAATGCACAGATACATTGATAGATTTGAAAATGCACAGATACATTGATAGATAGATTTGAAAACACAGATAGATAGATTGATACCAGGTAAACCCAGCTGCTATGAAGTACAAATAGCAGTTATCAAAGGAACATGCTCCATCCTAAAACAATCCTTAGGATATAAAGGAAGTGTTAGCCCCGGGCAGGGTCCCCTTGACTTCTAGAAAGTGTTAAAGGACAAAAAATAGATAGATTTGAAAACACACACGGATAGATAGATAGATAGATTTAAAAATATACACACAGATAGGTAGGTAGGTAGATAGATTTGAAAATATACACACAGATAGATTTGAAAATATACACACAGATAGATTTGAAAATATACACAGATAAATCGATAGATAGATTTGAAAATATACACACAGATAGATTTGAAAATATACACACAGATAGGTAGGTACATAGATAGATAGATTTGAAAATATACACACAGATAGATTTGAAAATATACACAGATAAATCGATAGATAGATTTGAAAATATACACACAGATAGGTAGGTAGATAGATAGATATATAGATTTGAAAATATACACACAGATAGGTAGGTAGGTAGGTAGATAGATAGATAGATTTGAAAATATACACACAGATAGATAGATTTGAAAATATACACACAGATAGATAGATTTGAAAATATACACAGAGATAGATAAATTTGAAAATATACACACAGATAAATAGATAGATAGATAGATTTGAAAATATACACACATAGGTAGGTAGGTAGATAGATAGATAGATTTGAAAATATACACCCAGATAGATAGATTTGAAAATATACATGCAGATAGATAGATAGAACTATTGAACAGGCTCATCGCTGCTTAACTTCAGTGATCTAGGGAGAACTGAGGCTTTCAGCATGAATTGGTTCTAATCATATAGATATGAACACACACTGATAGGTAAATCAATAGATATGAAGACATATCTGGAGTAGACAGATCTCAGCAGATACTGGAATAGATACATAGATGTGTCTATGCACACACATATATTATCTATTATGTAGACATATATATTATCAATATATATATATATATATATATATATGTATATATATGTATTGTATGTATATCATATATTATCAATATCTATTATGTACACATACATATTATCAATAGACATGTGTGTATATTATGTACACAATTTATATTATCTATCATGTACACACACACACCTCATTATATATATATATATATATATATAATATATTATATATATATAATATATATATATATATTTATAATGTATATATTATCTATAATCAACAGATATGGGTACTAATTCATGTCATATCGATATTATAGTATTATCAATATTCTATTATGTACATATACAATTCAATAGATATGAAATATATATAAAATATATATATATATATATATATATATTATCAATAGATATAATGTACTATCATGTCATATCATATATTATATCATATTATATATTATCAATATCTATTATGGACACATGACATATTCAATATGATTATGTGTATATATATAAATATATATATATCAATTATATATATATATATGCATGTGTTACATATATATTATCAAGATATTGTGTATGCAGATGTATGGTATACATATATTTATTAATAGATATATGTACACATATATAATCAACAATAGATATCTATGTGTATACAGATCTATGTATACATCATGTATATCTTAAAACCTGTGGAATACATTTGATATTCTGAGACCTTTGCAAAAGTTTGTTCAATTCAAAAATTTCACTCTGTACATCTTAATAATTTTTGTTTTATTTTTAAAGAAAAAAAAATCTCTTTAAAACAAAAATTAATTAAATAAAATTTTCCTGTCTTTTGAGTAAATGAAAAATTGAATCATTTGTGAATCGATTCGAGCTGACATTTTCCAACCAGGAAACAAACGTGAAGAATGAAATAATGCAATGATATTCTATTGTTGAAAAGATAGAATGGCTATTTCTCAAACATTGAGCATCTCGTCTCGTTATAGAAATATATATATGTGTGTGAGCATATATATTTTTTATATATATATATATATATATATAGAGAGAGAGAGAGAGAGGGGGGATAGGTTAGAGAGAGAGAGAGAGAGGGGGGGGATAGGTTAGAAGAGAGAAGAGAGGCGGGATAGGAAGAGAGAGAGGGGGGATAGGTTTTTAGAGAGAGAGAGGGGATAGGTTAGAGAGAAAGGGGGATAGTTAGAGAGAGGAGGGGGAAGGTGAGAGAGAGGGGGGTTGGTGAGAGAGAGGGGGATAGGTGAGAGAGAGAGGGGGGATAGGGGAGAGAGAAGGGGGGATAGGAGAGAGAGGGGATAGAAGAGAGGGGGGTAGGGAGAGATAGGAGGAGAAGAGAGAGGGGGAGGAGAAGAAGAGAGAGGGGGAGAGGTGAACTGTATCAAGGTGTTTCTACGATAGTATTCAAACAAAATTGAGAACTCTAACATAAATATAAAGATTTAGCGTATATATATGTCATATATTTTTATATATACGGAGTATACTATAAATATACAAAAATCTTAATATATATATGCGTGTATGTATATGTATATGTGTGTGTGCTTGTGTGGCAGTGGCCGTGGCTGAGTGAATATATGTTATTGTGTATTTTTGAATTACAATCTTAGTAGCAATGGATGGAGGATGATTCCATTGACAAAAAGAAAGAATTTCAGCATCCTGAAAATGGGTTTCAATTCATGCAAGATCAAATACACAGGTTATACAGCTAAGAAGGGGAGGTGCTCATCATGTAATGGTTATTGTCATATTGTAGAATAAAAATAATCATCCTCATCATCATCATGTCGCGCAGGCAGCACGGGTATCCATGACAATCTCTCACCAACCTTCCCTATCATTCATTGCCTCTGGGAGCTCCTCTGCGCAGCAACCAGCATCCTTGCATAGTTGGTCAATGTAGGTCCTTGCTGGGTGGCCCACACTAGCATGCCCATGTGTTGGCTTCCACCGGTGAACGTCACTTATGAGCTCGTCCTTGCTTCTCCAGCAGTGCCCCGCATGTCTAGTTCGTCTTACTTGGATGGTTTGTGAGATGTGGGGGGGCAGGTGACCCTACAGCTGCCTCCATGTGGGGTGCTGTTTCCACAACTTATTCAAGACTGCATGCAGCACTCTTGTGCAGGTCCAATCATACTAAGTTCCGATTACCGTCGAATTGGTAAGACAAAGCAACAAGATCTATTAGACCCATTGATGGGATCCTAAAATACTATCAAGGTTTTTTCTTGGTTGCTTGTTAGGCACCGCAGGTCTATTCTCAAAGCCATGTAATGAATAATGGTGGAGAGAGATAGTTTAAAAGGACCGACTTATGTACTACTAACCTTACTCAGGGTAACTTAAAGTAAAAAAGTATTTTTTTTAGCTCAAAACACACTAGGAAATGGATTTTTTGTCCAAATATCCAGAATTATCACTGCTTCAGCTTTTCTTAATGTTTTATTACATGTTATTATGCTACTGATGACTGACAAGTATAGATGATGCTAATGAATTAAACAAAAATATTTTGATTTTGGGACGGTCCAAACCCCATTTGGGACGGTCCAAACACTATTCGGGACGTTTGATAATTTTTGTTTGGGACGGTCATGAAAAAAGTTAGTGTCGGTGCCTGGTCCTGTGTCCCTGACACACAAAAATCTAAAAGGCAGTAAAATCATATCTATGCATCCCAGTGTTCATTTTTTTCTTCACCCTTTCATGCTAACTGTAAATACATTTCAATAGTTTCTTAGAAATGAACTACACAGGATAGGTTACAAGGTATGGCGTTAGACCGCTCTAGTTGTTTCCCCAGATTATAAATAAAAACCCTACAATCTATTAAGAAACTTTAGTTGGAACCCATAAATTTTCCTGGGGACTCATTCAAAGCAAATATGTGCATCCCAGGATGCAGTAAATTAAAAAGCTATCAATATATCTGATTGAATCCATACACCCACACAGAGTCTGTAAGTTTAAGTGGTGGACTTCAGCACATCTTATATTACAAAAATATTGGGCACCTCATGTGGTGTAATGGTTAGCAAGTCATAGGAAATGGACTCGTCGCCCCGAGTTCAAATCCTGGACGTGGTATTTGCATTTCACTTAGAGCTAATACCCTTGGGAAAGGTATGAATCCTACTCTCCCTCCAGCTATGGTTAAATAGTAGGGCAGACTGGGCTCTTTAACCTTGGTTAGGCAACCGGTCTAGGAGAAGGAAAACTCTGAATTCAAACCTGTTAAACTACGCTTAAGAAATTGACCTTGTGTCACATCCTGCTCGTGCGGAGGGTTTGGTAAATATATATATTACAAAAATATTGGGCACCTCATGTGGTGTAATGGTTAGCAAGCTAGATTCACAGGTCATTGTTAGGGAGTTCAATTCTCACTGAGCACCCCATACTTCTGGCCTTGTGCCACATCTAAGCTAAACAAAAAAAAACTATATTACAAAAATATTCCAATATTCTTGACATGTTTAGCATCAACTCAGTGTTCCTCTGAAAATGTCTTTGAGATTTTTTTCCAAGGTTTCCGACAATGATAAGAATAACCATTCTTGTCATATAATATGATTTTATCTTTATTTATTTATTTATTCAAATCTCTATTTCTTAGAAATGAATTACACAGGATAGGTTACAAGGTATGACATTAGACAGCTTTAGTTCTTTCCCCAGATCATAAATAAAAACCCTACAATCTATTAAGAAACTTTAGTTGGGACCTATAAATTTTCCTGGGGACTCATTCAAAGCAAATATGTGCATCCCAGGATGCACTAAATTAAAAAGCTATCAACATATCTGATTGCATCCATACACCCAATAGAGTATAAGTTTAAGTGGTGTACTTTAGCAACTTAGATTCACAGTTAGGGAGTTCAATTCTCACTGGGCACCCCGTACTTCTGGCCTTGTGCCACATCTAAGCTAAGCTTAGTTAAAAAAACAAAACAAAAAAACTATATTACAAAAATATTCCAATAATATTCTTGACATGTTTAGCATCAACTCAGTGTTCCTCTGAAAATGTCTTTGAGATTTTTTTCCAAGGTTTCCGACAATGATAAGAATAACCATTCTTGTCATATGATATGATTTTATCTTTATTTATTTATTTATTCAAATCTCTATTTAAAAGAAATTCCCCTCTATACCTACCATTATACCTACCATTCAGCATGTTTGTTTTTTTTTAAATATTTTCTTCTCAGTGAAGATCGACCGGTAGTGGGAGGGGTGGTCTGCTTACATTATCTAAGATTCAGAACTACGGGCTTTTCATGTCATCTTGACAAAACATGTTCTGATTAACTGAATATAATCTATTCCTTTTTATTATTTTATCAGCAAAGAGATATTTCAGTCGGCTCGAACAATCTCTCTGTGACAATTTCCGCAGTGCTTGTGATAAACTGAAAATAGATGGTTGTCATCAGAAGCTGTTGTCATCTCGATTTAGTCTAAACTTAAAATCTACATTTCTGTCTTTTTATCTGGTCAGTTGTCAGGCTTGTCTTTTTCTCATCTGGTTGTGATATATAGATAGACAAAAAATGGAAATAAACTAACATTATATAGCAAGGAAATAATCAAGAGATACATAGAGGGGAAGAACGTGATAGGCAGAAAGTAAAGTAAGAAATTGGTCAGTTTTTGACTTAATTTCAAATTACGATTAATTAGAACCAATTAAATTGGATTTTTTTCAAATATGATTCAGACCTAAAAGTAAGGAATAAAAGCATTTGTCTTCTTACAGTGTACAATTTTGTGATATATAGATAGACATGTGAGTATATAAAATAGAAATAAATCTGACAGTTATGGTAAAGATTAAGAAATAATGTTGAAATGCATTAGTATACTGTTGGTTTGATTAGTTGCTTGTGCTGATTGGTCTGACTAAACAATCATAAACAAGCCATGGCAATATAAACACAGTGTCACCTGTGACAGGGATTGCAATCTGACCTTGAAGCAAGATGGGGCTAGTGACAAGTAGAAAATATTTAAATACTTTTGAAGTGCATTAGTACACTGTTGAACAACAGCAATTAGCTAAGCACAACTGAACTGGTGCTCAAAATAGCTACTACTTATGGAACTCAAAAATACTCCATTCATCCATTTGGGTGATACCATTCCTTGAGTCCTGATTGGCTGCTTGGTTTCTGTGGTGTTGTTTTTTTATAAATAACCTGGCATTTTGCAGTAAGCTTGCAACAAAGTAAGATCCATAGTGTGTTACGGCCTCCCTGCTACCTTGTCTGCCAATTTGATGGTAATTGGAATTCTTCTTTCTATAAATTGTATAAACATTCATCTTCATTATGATTGATGAAAGGGAATTTAACAGCTGACACGAGAAGTTCAACTAATGCTTACATTCTAGACTGGAATTTCTTTTTAAAAATCTATATTAAAAAGATATTTTGATTTTTTTGAGACTTTATGGTTTAAAAATAGAATTTACATTATTTTTAATCAAAATACACTGGTTATGGATATTGTTTTGCTGAAGTGGAGCACCGCACCTTCCGTTAGCTCCCTACTTTACTGCACAGACCAGATTACCTAATTAGTGCTACTCATACATATGCAGAGTTTGCAGGGACCAGTATCGAACTCAGAACCTTGCGATTTCAGACAGATGCTCTACCGACTGAGCTTGTAATATTAACCCTAGTAATAACTGATAATCATTTAAGAGAATTGTGTTTCTTGACCGACTAGCATCAGTTAGTATCCAAACATGTGTATATAATTTGATTCATACCTTTCCCAAGGGTATTATATAATTCATAGGCAATCTATCGATTATGTAACATAAATAGCCCAATCTACCCTGCTGTTTACCCATAGTGGAAGTGAATTCATACCTTTCCCAAGGGTATTAACACCCTGTGAAATTCAGCCAGGCTAGTCCAGAATTTGAATTAGGGTTGCCATATCCTTTTCCTATATGATACCCATTAGGAGGTGTGTGGTGTAATGGTTATCGTCATAGGAAATTGACTCGTCAACCAGAGTTCAAATCCTGGACGAGGCTGTTTGCTTTTCTCATTCTGCTAATAGCCTTGGGAAAGGTATGTATCCAACTAGTCTCCCTCCAGCTATGGGTAAATAGTAGGGCAGACTGAGATTTTTAACCGTGGCTAGGTTACCAGTATAGGAGAAGGAAAACTCTGAATTCAAACCTGTTAAACTCTGCTTAAGAAATTGTCCTTGTGTCACGTCCTGCTTGTGTAGAAGGGTTGGTAAATATATATATACCGCACGAGCAGGATACGACACAGGGTCAATTTCTTAATGGAGTTCAACAGGTTTGAATTCAGAGTTTACCTTCTCCTAGACCTATTGCCTAACCAAGGTTAAAAAGCCCAGTCTGACCTACTATTTACCCATTGCTGGAGGGAGAGTAGGATTCATACCTTTCCCAAGTAAAATGCAATTACCACGTCCAGGATTTGAACTCGGGGTGACGAGTCCATTTCCTATGACTTTAACCATTACACCACGCACTTCCTATATATATATATATATATATATATATATATATATATATGATCATTACACTGTGGACACCTCCCTATTACATGGAATAAAGTCGCCATCAACCAGACAGGAGATTGTTTTTGCGTCTAAGGTGGAGTGCAACACCTATCATCCACTCCTTACTTTACCGCACAGATCTCTGTGCTACTCATTGGTGAGAGCTGGTATTGAACCAGGAATCTTGTAGTTCCTAGTCAGATGCTCTACTGACTGAGCTAAATAACCATAATATTAACCCTAGTAATATAACTGACAATCATTTAGGAGAATTGTGTTTCTTGACTGACTAGCATCAATTAGTGTCCAACATGTGTTTGATTTAATTAATTTTTTTTTACTTAATCAGCAATGATTAATTACGTCCGCTTGCCAACCCTCATTTCTATAAATATCAGTTTGGCATCTCGTCTACGGTCAATGTTCGTCCATTGGAAACATACCAAAACAATTTGATATGAGTTACAGCCCAGTCTTTCTTATCTGACAACTGCTAAGGTCTGAACATGCCGCTACGGGTGGTGCCAAACATTGATGGCAACTGACTTACTCACTTTTGAGGAACACTATTCCTAAGGAAGCGTCTGTACAGCCACTTGCCTCCTATCTCTCAAACTATTCAAGTGAGATGAACAAAACAAGCTGGACACTACTGGACAACCTCATATGCAACATTCTCCAATGGAAACCAAAACGGTACTTATGCAGAATAGTACGCAAGAGACAATATCATTAGATTATTTATAAAAAGCATTAGATTTCATTACATTTCTTGAAAATACCCGAAACCTTTGAGACGCTAGGATTAAGGTTAGGAAGTTTCACGTAAATATCCGAAACGGTACTAATGCAGAATAGCGCGTAAAAGATATCATAAGATTATGTATAAAAAAAGCATTACATTTCACAGAAATACCCGAAATGAGATGAATGCAGAATAGCGCTCAAGAGTGACTTACTCACTTTTGAGGAACGCTATTCCTAAGGAAGCATCTGTACAGCCACTTGCCCCCTATCTCTCAAACTATTCAAGTGAGATGAATAAAACATGCTGGACACTGCTGGACAAACTCATATGCAACATTGTCCAATGAAAACCACCAGAGGGACATGCCAATTGGACACATAGCGTAGTGGATGTAGCCGTTGGGTTAAGACAGTTCTGAGTGACAGTTATCTCTAGGCTGCAGGTTCAATCCTGGTCAAGTGTGACAGTAACATAGAATAATATGTAATACAGCTTAACACCTGTACCCAACTAGGGTTAGCAGAATAAAAACAGGATAACCCCGTGGATTGAATAAAGGGTTGGGTTCAAAGTTCCGTGATGGCTCCCAATTATGACGAGAAGTTTTCCGGTTTGAAAAGAAGGTTCCCAAGTTTGAGAAGGTTCCCGAATCTGAAAAGAAGGTTGTAGAATAATCAAGCTAAGATCCAATTACCGTTGAATTGGTAAGACATGGCAACAAGCAGTCGTAACTGAATACGATCCTATCTTGTTGCAACTCTACTGCAGAATGACAGGGTATTTATGAAACTCCACAACATCATAGAAACCAAGCAGCCAATCAGAACTCAAGGAATGGAATCACCCAAATACATGAATGGACTATTCTTGATTCCCATAAATACCAACTGTCTTGGACACTGCTTCAGTTGTGCTTAGCTGTTGTTCAAACCAACAGTAGACTGACTGACTTCAATAATAATTTGCTTATCAAAAGGTCAACCTCTAAGAATTAGGTTGTATTTACTCAATTCCTATGACCAAAAAGAGTACAACTGGTTTGAATTTGTTTACTTCTCCTAGACAGGTTGTCATACCAATGTTAAAGAACCCAGTCTGTCCTACTATTTACCCATAGCTGGCTGGAGAATAGTTGGATTCATATGGTTATATGGTTTCAAGAATAGTCCATTCATGTATTTGGGTGATTCCATTCCTTGAGTTCTGATTGGCTGCTTGGTTTCTACGACGCTGTGGAGTTTCATAAATACTCTGTCATTCTGCAGTAGAGTTGCAACAAGATAGGATTGTATTCAGTTACAACTGCTTGTTGCCGTGTCTTACCAATTCAACTATAATTGGAACTTAGCTTGATTATTCTACAAAGGTTCTTGATTTCGAGAAGGCTCCTGAGTCCGACAAGAAATACCTGAAGAAGGCTGGTGGGCACATCAGCCAAAATGTTGTACAGATAACAATAAAGATATAGTCCGAATAATCCAAATAATTCTAAGATTATCGGATCCATACAGACTCTGATGTGGTACACAAATGGAGAAAATAAGAAAGACCCCATGAAAAATTGGATCGGATATTGAAGCATTCAACATTATTGAGATCTGAAGCTAATTCCACCAGCTTTTAACTATCAAATCATCAGTCCCTTCTAAAGGGAGTCATGGAAGAAGCAGGGAGAGTGCCCTCATAAGGGAGATAATCCATCATAATCACTTGATATAAAGGAACTATCCAAGCGGAAAATGTTCGTTCCAAGACCAAATGATATTGGATTTGGGTAGAAATAGAATCCAACACAATCTTGACAAATCTTTTAAAGGTTCTTAAATAAAACATGCCTACAAGAGAATTGGCTGCCTAAATATGCATCATATATATATATAATACGAGCATGAGTAAAAAGTAATGCCTTTTTGTTTAGGACGGGTATAATTACCAACAAAGGAAAATGTATCATATATCAAAATAAAGCTGGTTCTTTGTGGATCACATCCCTACTTCTCTACATAGGGAGTAAAAAATTAATGTCATTTTGTTTAGGACTGATATAATTACCAACACAGGAACATATATCATGTATAAAAATAAAGCTGGTCTCTGTGGATCACATCCCTACTTCTCCACATAGGTGAGTCAAAAAGTAATGCCTTTTTGTTTAGGACAGGTATAATTATCAACACAGGAACATGTATCATATATCAAAAGGAAGCTGATCCTCTGTGGATCACATCCCTAATTATCCAGATAATCACTGTTTCTCTCAATATCAATTTTCTACCTTTGAATGAGAGCATGTATCCCCCTGCTCTGTAAAATTCTGTTGACTGTTCTTTGAGCCACTTTAATAGTATCAACTAATTATTTTCAGGAGGTGCATATGATTTGTTTTTTTCTTTTTTTTATGAATTTCTTTTCTCCAGGTAAAAGTTTGTATTGTGTAATTACAAATTATAAAGCCAGGAGTTTAGAAAAAAAAAACAGAAAAATGAATGTGTGCGTCTGTGTATATTTTTATTTGTTTGTTTATATATATATATATATATGTGCCTGTATGGAAATATATATATTTGAAATTTTTTCGATGTTCCTTACATTTGAAACATCTTCACCTGATGATTGCATCGCATGAAACCAATATGGTTGTGAATGTTCCTTTGTCACCTAATAAATAGATATGTAAAACCTTTATATATTTATCTTATTATATTATATATATATATATATATATATATATATATATATATATATGTGTGTGTGTGTGTGTGTGTGTGTGAGAGCTTTGTGTGTGAATGTAAATATGTATATGTGAATATATATATATATATGCGTGTATGTGTGTTTGTGTATGTATATGTGTGTGTTTGTGTATGTATATAAGTGTGTGTGTGGGGGGGGCTTTGTGTATGTTAATATGTATATGTGAATATATATATATATATATTTATTTTTGTGTGTATATACATGTATATATGTACATACATATATGTAAGTATATACATAAATATATATATATGTATATATACATATACATATACTTTAGCGTTTATATATGCACAGACAGACCTTATAATATATCTCTGAACTTTGAGTAAATTATTTACTCAGAAAAACCTACTAAACGCCAATTCTTCCTGCAGTGAATATATATATATATATATATATATATGAGGTGAAATATAAGGAATGTAAGAACAAAACTCAGATATACTTCCCTCTTCTATAAAACACTTGTGTAATCCTGATAATTTAATAAAAGCTGAAGAAGCCGAGTTCATTACTCCAGCGAAATATACCACACATTCTTATCTGAGTTTTGTTTTTTTCATTCCTTATATTTTACCTCGTTCTGTCAGATTCATTCCAACCCCCTTTTCCTCATATATATATATCTTTCTTTATATATATTTACCAACACCTCTGTATCAGGCCCCCCTGCTGATGGTATGGCGCTCCGCCTCAGATGCTAAAACACAATCTTCTTGGTCTAGCGCTAGTGAAAACGGGATAGACATTATACTCCCACCATAGGATCGGTTTAGCTCAGTCAGTAGAATGTTCGGCTAGGAATCACAAGGCCCTTGGTTCGATACCAGCCCTCGCCAACTCAGCATATGACTTGCACTGGGGTCTGTACGGTAAAATGAGGTGCTGATGGTAGGTGTGGCGCCCCGCCTCATATGCTAAAACACAATCTCCTTGGTCTAGCACTAGTGAAAATGGGATATACATTATACTCCCTCGCTGTCTGGCTGATACCGACATTAGGCTGCCCTGACGACTTTACTTTACTTTACTGTATGAGCAGGATATGAGCTGAGTTTGAATTTAGAGTTTTCCTTCTTTCATTGTAATTTCTATGCAATTCAATTTTTATGTATATACAGTTAGCTTGAAATAGTGAGGGAAGAAAAAAGAAAAACACTGGGACGCATGGATATGATTTTACTGCGTCTTTTTAGATTTTTATGCATATCTATCAGCATCTCTGATAGTGATAATGATGGTTTAGACAAATAATGAACAGCCCTGATAATAATCCTGCATGAAGTGGATATGACACACGGTCAATTTCTTATCTCCTTGTAGGACTCCAGCAACAATGTCAACAAAATCTTTGTCCCCACTGAGTGAGCAGACCATTACTCTCATGTCTTTATTGAGCACCATTAACCATTTCTTTGAGGATATCTCCCCCAAAATATATATATATATAATATACCAAATTCGTTGGTAAACCCTTATATATGTAAGGTGTGTCAAAAAAGTATCTATTTAAATATAGTATATACAGTTATTTAAAAATAGTATATATTTTTGGTACTTTTTGACACACCTAGTATTCTGAAAAAATTAATGTTCCATTCATCATTCATTCTTATTTCGGTAAAGACAGCTTTAAACTCGGTACTTTTTGACACACCTTGTATTTAAAAAAAAAATCAACATTCCATTCATTGTTCATTCCTATTTTGGTAAATACAGCTTCAATCTCAATACTTTTATGACACACCTTGTATATATATATATATATATATTGCATTCTTATCTTAAAAAACTGTAAAAAAAATAAAAATACCCGAGTCTGCCAAGAGAAGAAATTGCTAAAAATTCCTTATCCTTACTTAACATCTTCGTGTGTTGTATTTTCAACATTTTTTTTTCTTTCTCCATCTGTTACGTATCATAAATAATAAACTCGAAATAGCAAGGTAGAGATTTTTCAAAATACAAGAGGCAAAAGTACAATAACCTGAAAATATATGCGATAAGCATTAATCATTTATATTTATATTTTATTTACAAGGAAAGATTTTCAAGAAACGAGAGTGGCGAGGGAGCTCGGCCTGGCGGGGAGGAGGGCTGAGAGTAGAGTAAATGTCCATTTTGAATAATGTGGAATTTATTATCTATTTCAGAATAGATAATTAATCAGATTAAAATTTAAAAAAAAAAAAAAAAAATGTATTTTTATTTTTATTTTTTCAGTATTTGAACATTTCTCTGATAACGGAATCAAAGTTTATTGAAAAAGTTTTTAATCAAAAAATGTAATTGGAAAATGCTGATTATAAAATTTCATTTTTGTAATAGGAAAATGTTATTTACGCCTGTGGAAAATAACTTTATCGAGAGTTAATTTCCTATCTATCTATCAATTCTATTCTTTCTTTGTCTTATATATATATAGGTGGATGATATCAAGTGTTTCCTTGATAGGATTCAACCAAAATTGAGAACTCATCAAATATACAAATAAAGATTGCCAAATATATTTTTACATATACAGAGTGTTATAAATAAATGATAACTTGGTACAGATATAAATTTGTCAATTTATTCATTTTTATATATATATATATATATATATATATATATATATATATATACTAGCAAAAGTACCTAATCCATAACCGGACTATAAAAATTAGGAACACCACAGAGTGAGTGAGGAGAAAGCAGGAGTTAGGGAGAAAATAAGAGGAAAATGATTAATCAAATTAAAAAAAATCGCCGAGAATTTGTATGATATAATTTTTTTTCATTTTGTTTACAATTAAGATATTATTTTAAAAAATACATTTGGTTTTTGTTTAATTAATTAATTATATCCCTTAATCAGTAGAGATCAATAACCAAATTTGGCCTGTTTCTTAGTTATAGGAATATTAATGTGTATGCAAGATTTCGAATCTGAGTGTCTCCCCGTTTTGGAGTTAAACGTCGACACGTACATACCAAACTTCCTTTTATATATATAGATATATATATAAAGGAGCCGTGTCTGTTTTGGTATATATGTGTTGACTTATTACCATCAGAAGACAAAAGTTGCAATCCGCAAGTCAAATACCGATCCTGCATTGCCACAAGCACAGTATAGAATGGTGGTTTATCTATCTAAGCACCATAGCCCCAATAAAGTCATCAGCCAATCAGGACTCAAGGAATGGTATCACCCATATGTAAATATAGAATATTCCTGAGTGTCATATACTCCAAGCAATTTCATGTTAAATTCACTCAGACTTAGCTGGTCACTTCAACAGGTAGAGGGTTAAAATATACTGACTAAATTACACTACCCCACAAAAATGGGTTGCTCTGCATATGGCACTAAATTGTATCATGTGACAATCCAATTCTGGAGCTTTGATCTTGTGGTAAACTTTAAAAAAACAAAAATCTTGACATTCCTACTTTTTATTTCCCAAATAATGGGTTCTATTTTGGAAAAAAAAAATAACTTGAAATTACGAGAGATGTAAACAAAACACTGCCCGGGGTTTGTGTGAAAACATATGTAAATAGGTAATCTATTTCTTTTATGTAATTCAACATAAGCATTTAGAAATGTATTTTGAAATTCAAAGTGATGTTATATATTTAAATTAATATTATATATGTATTATATATGTGTATACATGCAGTATAAAAATGAAAATGTTGAATAATCTTGTGGTAAACTTTAAAAAAAAAAAAAAATCTTGATATACCTTCTTTTTATTCCCCAAATAATGGGTTCTAGCATGGAGATACATAAAATCGAAGTCCAGAATCAGAAAGAACATAGAATTTTACATAAGAATGCAAAGTTTTATCAAAATTGCTTCAAAAATAAAGAAATGGTGAAGAAATTACTGAATTTCTTGTTCTGAAATTTCGGGGCTTTAAATTCTCATAACTTTTGAACCACTGGGGATATTTGTATAATTCAAACAGTTTTGAACTCCATTTACAAAGCTCTATATAACTAACGTGATTAAATAACAATAACCTCAAATAAAAAAAATCAACTGGGAATGCTATTTGGGGTGTATGGAGTCACCCCTATGTTGCCATTACCCCCAGGTCCACTCTGATCCAACAAGGACACCATTGCTTCTTTTTCATTCAACCTCTTCGTGCAGACAGTTATAAATTTTTTTTTTTTAACTCTGAGCACACTGTCTAAAATTTTGATTTTATTGTATCCAGACAATTTTTTCTCATTTGTTTTTCCCGTGCAAACAAACAATATGAAGTCGAGTGGTGCCAGCTTTTTGCACCAAAGTTTTTCTATAATTAACGATTTGTGTTTTATATGATAAATCAAATTCAAAGTTAGAGTAAATAAAAAGAATGAAACACAGGAAAGATGACAATGTTTATTATGAATGTTCAGAATTCTCTCATTCTTTTGTTTGCTTTATCTTATGTTTTTTTTTAAATTAGTAAAATAGATCACTAATTAGGACTGAGCTATTCTAGTAGTGACCACCCCAAGCGGAGTTTAACGGGTTCGAATTCAGAGTTTTACTTCTCCTAGACAGATTGCCAAACTGTTGTAATGGAATGTTCCACACTCTCTCACCCATATGGTCTGACTATATATATGTGAGCACAGCATTATATTGGGCTGGCTTCGAGGATTAGTAGCGTGCCTCACTATTCCTTGTCTGTCTTATTGTATCTCTCTGCAATAAAACCCTCTATTTTAAATGTACGAACAAGTTGACTGGTCCTTCCACTCCACTACAACCTTATCTGATTGTATCCATTTCAAAGACACAGCACTAACCAAGGTTAAAGAGCCCAGTCTGCCCTACTATTCACCTATAGCTGGAGGGAGAATAGTTGGATTCATACCTTTCCCAAGAGTATTAGCACAATGTGAACTGTGGCTTTGTCCAGGATTTGAACTTGGACCAACGAGTCCATTTCCTATGACCCTAACCATTACACCACATGCCTCCAACTATATATTTACCCAACCCCTCTGATGAGCAGGATGTAATACAAGATCAAGTTTCCCTTCTACACCAGTTGCCTTACTTACCAAAGTTAAGCAGCGATGAGTCTGTTAAATACTTAGATTGGTGACCATTTAACAACAGTAGGTACTGTCAGTAAGTAAAGTCGTTGGGGCGGCCAAATGTCAGTACGAGCCATACAGTGAGGGAGTCTATCTCCTTTTCACTAGTGCTAGACCAAAAAGATTATTTTAGTGTCTGAGGTGGGGTGCCACACCTACCATCAGTTCCTCACTTTTCACAAAAATGCCTGTGCTTCTCATATGCTGAATTGGCATGGGCTGTTATCGAACTAAGAACCTTGTTATTCCTAGTTGGACGCTCTACTGACTGAGCTAAACCGGCCCTACTAAACCAAATTTCAAATGACTTGATTTGGCATTAAATGACCCGAAAAGGGTTGATATGCTATAAAACAAAACAACCAACCAAACGGATGCCATACCAAGGTTAAAGAGCCCATTCTGCCCTACTATTTACCAATAGATGGAGCACATAAGCAAGGAAAACAGATGAATACATACCTTTCCTAAAGCATTACTGTGAGTAAAGTAGTAAAAAGTAAAGTTGTCAGAGTGGCCTAATGTCGGTATCAGCTGGACATGAGGAGTCTATTCCCTTTTTACTTTTTTTCAAAGAATGAGATAAATATGAAAAGAAAGAAAGAGAGAAAGAATGAATGAATGAATGAGATAAATATGAAAGAATGAGAAGAAAGAAAGAAAAAAGAGGGAAAGAAAGAATGAATGAGATAAATCTGAAAGAACGAGAAGAAAGAAAGAGAGAAAGAAAGAATGAGATAAATATGAAAGAATTAGAAGAAAGAAAGAAAGAAGAAAGAAAGAATGAATGAGAGAAATATGAAAGAAAGAGAAAAGAATAAAAGAGATGAATATGAAAGAATGAGAAGAAAGAAAGAATGAATGAGATAATTATGAAAGAATGAGAAAAAGAAAGAAGAGAAAAGAAAGAAAGAAAGAATGAGAGAAACATGAAAGAACGAGAAGAGAAAGAAAGAAAGAGAAAAGAAAGAATGAATCAGAAAATATGAAAGGAGAAAGAAGAAAGAATGAATGAGATGAATATGAAAGAATGAGAAGAAAGAAAGAAAAAAGAGAGAAAGAAAGAATGAATGAGATAAATATGAAAGAACAAGAAGAACGAAAAAAAAAGAAAGAAAGAAAAATGTATAATAAAGGAGAAACACAGAGATTGATATAAATGAAGATGAAGTTAGAAAAAGAAATAAATAAATAAAACTTTAACTAAAATAGAAAAACAACATTGAATCTCACTTAAGATATTGAATAAATATTGTACAACTTATCGGTTGATTTTTGTCGCAAGAACGAGAGATTCCCATCTCTCGTTGAAGCTTTGGAAATTTAGTGTTTTATTATGAGAACTGAATAAAATATACATGCATAATCATGATAGATAAATAAGTAAAGTTTTTATCGATAGAAACTTGACAAAGGATAGTTAATAATAAATGTCTTTATTAATAGACATCAAACATTAAAAAGATATGTGACTTGTTTGAAAGTAGAATAATGGACATGATTATGTACAAGGTCATTTAAAGATTAAAGGCTAGGTCACTAAAAACTTTAGCCTGTCATAACAAGTCTCTTTATCTCTATCTATCTATCTATACGACTAACCATTACACCACATACCTCCATATTTTCCTTATAGACTAAATTTTAGTGAAAATATGTTGTTTTTTTTTTTTTTTTTTTTAAAGAAAGGAACAGTTTATTCAGCACTTGTTGATTGGGGCATATAGTTATTTACTAAGCTTAGCTTAAATGTGGCACAAGGCCTAGAAGTATGGGGCACTCAATGAGAATCGAACTCACTCATAATGGTTTGCAAATCTAGCTTGCTAACCATTACATTATGTTAAAATCCACTAAAAAACAAACAATAATAAGAATAATAGCAAACTTGGGATAATATTCAACCTAATTCCTTGCTCTTTTTTTTTTCAAAAGATTAAGAAGAAAAAAAGATTTAAAAAGTTCTCCGCCCTGTTGGCTGGGGCGCTAGAATGCACCGACTGCATCTCTGCAGAGGGGTAAGACTCCCCCAATGGGGCCACCTGTTGGCCATGGATGGCGACCCATGATGCTTAAGGATAGAGCCTGGGTGGATTAGCAGTTCATGACATGCAATACTCCACTTTGGCCCTATCTTAAGCTAGACGGGCGGTCGGAGAGGCCCCCTCCGATCAATCGGCTGGTCACGTCAAGCCCTAGCCCCTATATGACTTTCCCAACCCTATTGCCCTTATGGCAAGCCCCAACCCCTTTTTATCATGTGGGTGCTAGAAGGTGGTGACTGAGGGCCTACATGTCCTGGGAATGACGTTAAACTCTATCTGATGGTGAGGTTCCAGTTTTGGAGGTTTGGGGAATGTGGAGCACCCCTTCATCACCATTGCTCCCTGGTCCACTCTGACCCGGAGTGGTAGTACCTGTTAGGGTCCCATCTATGGGTTAAATAGAAAAACATTAGTTGATAAACAAAATTGTATTATTGAATTAAGAATGAATTTATTTTACAACTTTGTCAGCATTAAATGAGCCACTGAGGTTGATATGCCGTAAAACAAAACAAAAAAACAAATTAAAAAGTTCTGTTGACTGTTCTTTGAGTCACTTCTTCACTACAGATTTCACTTCCTTATCACTGGAATAATGTTTGCCTCAGACTATCATCTCTGGCCATATGAAAGAGGGTTTGAGAGGCAAACATTTTATTTAGATTATTCAGCAGTATTGTCGATTGGGCCATATAGCTACCTCATAACTATTTTCTAAGAGCTTTATCCTTAAACTTTGAATAATATGGCAAAGAAAAATCCACTAAAAAATAAACAATAATAACAATAATAGCAAACTTGGGATAATCTTCAATCTAATTCCTTGCTTTTTTTTTTTTTTTAAATTTAAAAGATTAAGAAAAAATAAAAAGATTTTTTAAAAATAGAGTTGTATCCAAATCCCTGATATGTTTGTTGATATTACCTTGTCTTTGAAAAACCATCTTCCTGGAAAAGTTTTGTGTTTTTTTTCCTCCTTCAGGAATTAATCCTTGTCATTTAAAAAAAACAAACATGGTGGATGGTTGGATAGTCTTGAGATAGTTAGGTATCTTCTTTTTCTTGTGATTACAAATCCTGTTTATGTGACTATACACAGTATCTTTTATGACAAGATGAGAGATTGGGTGGGAAAAAAAGAAAAAGAGCCCAAAATGCTTAAGACAAAAATGAATAAATCCGATTATTTTATTAAATCTTTCAGTAAATTTTTTTTTTGGTAGTTTTATTTTTTCATTTTTGTTTTTCATTTTTTTTTCTTGTATTTTTACACATATTTTTTCTTCTTTTATTTTTATACATATTTTTCTTTTTATTATTTTTATACATTTTTCTTTGATTATTTTATACAAATCTTTTCTTTTATTATTTTTATACATATTTTTTCTTTTATAATTTTTATACATATTTTTGCTATTATTATGTTTTTGATGGGTGGGGGTAGGATTTAAAAAAATAGTTTATAGCTGTAATCATTCTTCTTGTTTATCTAAAAAAAAAAGGTAATTTTCACCTTTAGTTATTAAAATTCCTCGCATAAAATTGTGCGTGCGCATTATCTGAAATGAAAATTGTTATTAGGAACACGTTTTATGATATTTTTGTGTTAAAGCATGCGGTTGTATTGTTTTCAAAACGATTTTAGATTTGTATATTTTACATGAACACATTCAAAATGGCTACCGTCTTGTTTCAAAGTGAAAGTCAATTGGCTAAATTCCTAGCATAAAATTATCTGAAATAAACTTAATTGTTATTAAGAACACACTTTATGATATTTTTGTGTTGTATTGTATTTGAAAAAGTTTCTAAGATTTGTTTATTTCACATGGAGACTTTCAAAATAGCTACCAGCTTAGTTCAAAGTGAAAGTCAAGGGAGGTTACTCTAATTTGCTAAGAATTTTGACAACTAAAGGTGAAAATTACTAAAAGAAATTTTCTTCTTGGTGTTATTTTCTTTTAACTACTCCCCTGGGGTGACAGTCTGTTTAATGAAAGAGCTGATACAAGTATGCTCAAGTTAAGGCCCAGAATAGCCTTGATCTCTCTCACAACTGTAACGCTAACAACAAACTACTCCTTTTGGGGCAAATCAAGATTGAATAAAACAAAATGTATTAAGCCTAAGATAACCAATCAAGGGTTGACATGCCATAAAATTTGACCAACCAACAGATACATCACTTTGATCCTAGTTTAATGACCAGAAAAAGGGATTTTTTCATCTTCTTTTTTCTCTCTTTCGTTTTGATTCACTCTTTTTAAAATCATTTTTATTCATTTTTTTTTCGTTTCTTTTTTTTCTTCATTTACTTTTCTCTATCTTTTCATTGTTTTCTTCTTCTTTTTCCATGGATCTTTGCATTCAAAATCTACTTTCATTCACCATTGTCTGGTTTTCTCTATTTTCTTCCCCTTTTCTGTACAATTTTCATTCTCTTTTGTTTTTTTTTTAAAAATTTCTTTATTCATGTTCACCTGATTTTTTCTTCCCTTTACTACCTTTTTTTCCTTCATAAAAAGAAATATATTTTCTATTGCCTTCTTCTTATTCTTCAAATTTAATTCTCCTTCTCTCTCTTAAACACCTACTATATATATCATAGTGTCATATATAACAGTTGATAAAAGTACATTATGGAAGCACATACAAACACAATCTTTCCCCCTTCCCTGGTTTTGAAGACAGAGAAGAATAAAGCAAGGAAGATGTTCCTGGTTTCCTTAAAAATCTTTTTTATGTTTGTTATTTGCCCATCATTTTCCTCTCTTTTGTTTCATCTTGGATACAATTTACCTGATTACGACACGGCTGGAATTTTCAATGGCTGATCTATTTACAAAAAGAAAACATCACTTGAATCACGGAGGAAATTATGAACAACAGTGACAAAATACGATGATAGCAATCATGTCATTATGTCAGATAAAGCCGTCTTCTTTAAGATATGAGTTGCATGCAACTGTTTACTACGGCACTGGTTGTGTGTAAGGGTATGAATATGCGTTGAAATTAACAAGTCTGTATTGAAGTCAGTTAGTCTACTGTTGGTTTGAATAACAGCAGCTAAGTACAACTGAAGCAGTGTACAAGACAGTTAGTTGGTATATATATATAAATCAAGAATGATCCATTCATGAATTTGGGTGATTCCATTCCTTGAGTTCTGATTGGCTGCTTGATTTGAATGATATTGTGGAGTTTTATAAATACCCTGTCATTCTGCAGTAGACTTTGCAACTATTCGAGTTTGTATTGGGTTACAACCATTTGTTGCCATGTCTTCCCAATTCAATGGTAATTGAAACTTTGATTATTCTTCATCTCCCCCATCCCCCCCCCATTGCGCGGTGTAGTGGCCTTTGAGGGGGAATTAGTTCCTTTGACCCGGCGATTACAGGGGAGTAATCTTGATAATGCACGGGGTATTTTTGATGGCATTGGCTTAGGGGTTGGAGTGACATTGGGTGAGACTTGGTCCCTAGTTGAAATTACCATTCTTTTGGTTTGTGGGACATCCTCAAATATTGGTTTAAGTGGCTCAGGCAAAGCAATAGGAATAGGGACCACTGGTGCTTGGAGCTTCCTGAGGAATCGGCAATTCTGCAATGTGATCCTACCTGATCCATCAATCCTAACTATTCGGGTTTATATTGGGTTACAACCGTTTGTTGCCATGTCTTCCCAATTCGACGGTAATTGGAACTTTGATTATTCTTCAGTCAGTATTTTTTATATTAGGTAAGAATATTTGAAAATTATTAGTATTAGGTAACAATACCTTAAACCAATACTAGAATATAATCATTAGAATTAGATAAGAATACTTGAAAACTTGTTGTTTTATCCGCATTTCTCCTCTATTTTCAAACCTATATATATATATATATATATATATATATATATATGTGCGTGTGTGTGTGTGCATGTATGTGTTTAATGTTGTAAAAATTAGAAAAAAAACACAAGTTTCATTAACGAATGATGTTATTAAGCCTATGCTGCAGTGTTTCAGTCTGTTTCACTAGACCTTCATCAGGTCTTTCGTGGTTTAAGAAAAAAATAATTATTGAAAGCCCTGATGAAGGTCTATTGAAACCTACCGAAGCATTACACCGTAGGCTTAATAAACATCATTTGTTAATGAAACTTGTCTTTTTTCCATTTTACAACATTACACATTGTCGGATTTACTTCCACTTTTTCTTCACATATATATATATATATATATATATATATATATATATATATATATATATATGTTTTAGAAAAAACAAACACATGATGTTAAAATTCGCTGTTGTTTCGACCCTTTATTTAAGTGGTCTTCATCAAGAACGAGTTGTGTATGATAGAGAGAACGGTGTGAGTAGACCGTTATAAAACGAAAGTGGTGCAGATGAAACGTTCAATAATATATCCAGAATTTTTTTAGAAATTAAAAAAAATTTTTTTTTTAAATTTAGAAAATGCATATTCTGTTTTGAAAATAAAATAAAATAAATTTTATTTTATTTCATTAAATCAGAAGCATTTTAGTCCACAAAGAAAACTCAAAAGAGTTTGATGTAAATATGTATAAAAATGTATAAGAAAGTATCAAAACGTTAAAAAATCCCAGCACTGTAGACCACGATATTCACCGGATAAGATGTAGAAATCCTGGTATTTTTGTTTTTTCAAAAGGTACTTTTTTCTATCATACACAACTCGCTCTTCCTGAAGACCACTTCAATAAAGGGTTGAAACAGATTTCTGTCAGCGAATTTTAACATCATGTGTTTGTTTTTTTCTAAAATATTTATTTCACACTGTCGGATTCACTTACATTCATTTATCATATATATATATATTATTGCGGAAGTTGGAAAAATATGAAGACCTACGTGAACAATGCGTCAGAAACGGATGGATAAGGGATGTATTTCCCATTGAGGTCGGATGTCGGGGGTTTATTGCCAACTCAACCTCAGCATTTTTGTCTAAACTTGGACTTTCTCTACCAGGAAATACTTAAAAAAGATTCAGGAGAAAGCTCTAACCGCATCAGCGTGGATATGGCAGTCCTATATTGTGACATCAAACCGACAAAGTCTGGTAGTATCGTGAGATACTGCTGGGGTGCTCTGGGTTAGTGGTAATGATGCTTCGGCCCCGAAACCATGCCTGAACCCAGAGTCATCATCTGATGAAGGCTTTGTTGGTTGCAATGCTACTGTGTAAATAGCAGTCATTGTATGAAGATTATATATATATATATACACACAATTCACTTTGTTTGCTTGCTTGCTTGTTATCTATAACTAATGGACCAATCTTTATGAAACTTGTCACATGAACTCCTTTCACTTCATGGAGTGTTTTAATATTTGTTGGATGGAGGTGAGGATGGAACGTTTTAGCTTAAAACTGATTACGAATGTCTAATTAGTTCAGTAGGCAAATAAAATTGTCTTCTACATGAGTGCCATTCTTGCGAGGTGATCAGAACGTGACAATTTGAGTGGAAATGTTGTTCTATAATTATTAGTTTGCTTAATCCATAGATTTGATTCTGTGTCTGTAGTTATTTAGTATAGAATAAAATGGCCATTCAGACTTTCCGGCGTATTGTTTTTAGCAGCATGTGCAGCCCAGTGAATAAATTACATTTCTACTCCTGCAATTAGATTTGTGGTAAATCTAAAAAAAATTTTTTTTAGTTGGAAGTTAGTGAATGATTCGGTTGACTTAAAGCATTTATATATATATATAATATATTAATGATTTGAAGACAATTACAATGCGTATAAAAATAAAAACAAAAAGATGGTATTTTTGTCTTATTGATTTCGAATATATATATATATATATATATTTTTTTTTTTTTGTTTAATAAGTTAATAATGATATTTTATGATTAGATTTTATTTTCTTTCTTTTGATCATTTTTTATTCTTTCTTTCTCTTAATTCTGGAAAAATGACCTTCTGTCAGATCCTGATTGTGAGGGGGGATTTGGCTAAATCCATTGGACCCAATTAATAAAGTCAGCAGAGTGGCCTATTGTCTGTATCAGCTGGACAGCAAGGGCTTGGTGTATGTATATATATATATATATGAGTATAGATAAAAGGATATGAAAACACCACAAAATGCTGTTAAAGTGAAAACATTTTATAACTTAGCTGATATTGAACAATATTTCGATTTTATGAAAATCGTCATCAGAGCTAGTTTATACTCCGTGTTGTTAAGAGCAGAGACAAAAGTCATATGAGTTCAAAACACTTTAACAGCATTTTGTGGTGTTTTCATATCTTTTTATATATACTCATACCGTTGGATTCATTTCCTTTCTTTTAACTTATGGGCCGGGTTAGCTCAATCGGTAGAGTGTTCAGCTAGAAACCATGAGGTTCCTAGTTCGATACCAGATTTTGCCAACTCAGCGTATGAGTAGCACAGGGATATGTGCGGTAAAGTAAGGAGCTGATGGTAGGTGTGGCGCTCCACCTCAGATGCTAAAACAATCTCCTTGGTCTAGTGCTATTGAAAAGGGGATAGACTCCCTCACTGACTGGCTGATACTGACTTTAGGCGGCCACAACGACTTTACTTACTTTTACTTATATATATATATATATATATATATAATAGTATTTGATAATTTGCTTGAAGCATTGTTAAATATATTATTATTTATTTATGTTAAGAAAGCAATTACAATGTGTATAAAAATAAAATAATGTTCAGTCTTATCGATTTCAAAGAAACTTTATCATCAGAGACTTTTCTGAAATGACGCAGTCTTGTGTGGTTTTTGTTTTGGATGTTAGAAACACGTGTCTTGTGGGTTTTTTTATAACACCACGCGGAAGGGTCATATAGCCATTGTTCAATCAATTTCAATTTCATTCTTTTTATCTATTTACTCAAATCTGTAAACAGACGGGTCACAGGTTAATGCCAAACGGTGAAGTTACAATTAATGTCCCCCCATAGTGCTCAGTCATGGGAGTGGGAATATATAATATATATAATATAATATATATATATATATATATAAATTTAATAAATCTTTACAAATCAAGAAAGATACTGAAGATCTTTATGGGGTCTGTCACACACTACTGCACCAATGTGTATGCACTATTGGGGTTGGTAAATATATATAAGTAAGTAAAGTCGTCAGGGTGGCCTAAAGTCGGTATCAGCCAAACAGCGAGGGAAGTCTATCCCCTTTTCACCAGCGCTAGACCAGGGAGATTGTTTTGGCATCTGAGGCAGAGTGCCACATCTACCACCAGCTCCTCACTTTACCGCACAGATCCCTGCGCCTACTCATACACTGAGTTGGCGAGGGCCGATATCGAACCAAGAATCTTGCGATTCCTAGTCCAGTTTTCTACCAACTGAGCTAAACTGGCCCTTTATATATATATATATATATATATATATATATATATATGTATACTAAAATTTACTAAAATCTTTACAAATCAAGAAAGATTACAACAGTCTCTCAGTGTGTGTGAGTATGTCTGTGTGTGTCTGTGTGCGTATGTGTCTGTGTGTGTGTCTCCTTCTATGCGTGTGCATGTATGTACGTGTATGTGTCTGTGTGTGAGTGTGTGCACGTGTGTGTCTCTGTATGTGCATGTGTGTGTCTTCCTTTCTGTACTGAAGCTCTTTATGGGGTCTGGTCACGCACTAGTACACCACTGTGTATGCATTGTTGACTATGAGTCTCCGTAAAAGAAAAGCAAAATTCTAATTTTCGGTGCATAAGATATCTGGAAAGAATCTAAACAAACAAATGGTAAATTAAGATGAAGAACTCAAAGACAGGAGGAACTATCTAATGAGATACCTTTATTGTTCATTACAAGGGGAAATTCTTATCTCAATTACCAAAGATGAGGTAGAGAGACGAGCCAATATTACTGATCAGACCATGCTTATTATTAAAGACGAAACAAACACAAACAAACAAACAAGCATTGTTTAATTTAATTGCACGAAAACTATGAAAACCAAAAGTTGAAACGAGTTCAAGTTGAGTCGGTAATTTTTTTCAGCTGGAAGGGGAAGTAGGTAAAGGTTGGACGAATTACAAACATATATTCGATATCAACAAGATCTCTATCTTCTGTTTTCTTTATCTTTTACTTTGTGCGTAAACTAAACCGAACTGTGAGAGACGATCCTGATATCACTAATTGTACGCCTCATCTCGGGCACGTTCATGTGTCGGATTATTCGAGTGTAAAGCAATCTAGGTGATTCAATCAGAGAGTTGGGAAGAGAGAGAAAGGCTAATATCCATGCATCCCAGTGTTTTTCTTTTTTCTTCCCTCACCTTTTCAAACTAACTGTAAATACATTTCAATAGTTTCTTAGAAATGAATTACACAGGATAGGTTACGAGGTAGGAGTTAGGCAGCTTTAGTTGTTTCTCCTAAGTTTGATGGTATAAGGGAACAGGCTCATTGCTGCTTAACTTCAGTGATCTAACTGGAACCCTAAGTTCGATGGTATAATTGGAAACCTGTGCTATGCAGAAATACTGACAGGTACGACACGCAAAAATCTAAAAAGACACAGTAATTCGTATTCGTGCATCCTAGTGTTCTATTTTCTTCCCCACCAACATCAGCTAACTGTAAATATATTTCAATAGTTTCTTAAAAATGAATTACACAGGATAGGATGCAAGGTAGGAGTTAGGCGGCTTTAGTTGTTTCCTCAGATCATAAATAAAAACCCTACAATTTATTAAGAAACTTTAATTGGGACCCATAATTTTTCCCGTGGACTCATTCAAAGCAAATATGTGCATCCCAGGATGCACTAAATCAAAAAGCCAACCTGTCGGCTGGGGCTTTAGAATGCACCGACTGAGGGGTAAGACTCCCCCAATGGGGCCACCTGTTGGCCATGGGCGACGACCTGTGATTTGCTGTCAATGTGAATGTGTGTGGAACCCACTGATTTGTATACACATCCTTTGCACTGTCCATAAACACACATACGTATCCCCTAATACACTAAATACATACGCATATCACTTCATCCAACCATAAACATCTTATGCCCGTAAAAACCTTTTGAATTTTTCGATTTTTCGATTTTCCTTGTATTCGGATCAACGTCACCTGATGAATGCATGCATTTTGCATATATGAAACCTAAGATTGTGACTGTTCTATTGCCATCAAATGATAAATACCTTTATATATTTATTTTATTATATTATATAATAGCTCTTTCTTTATATCGAGTACTCTCCTAATACTACTGCAATTTGGCGCACCATTCCAGTGAAAGCTGAAGCGGTGACTATCCCAGACTATAGTTATATGCCTGTGTTTGCTGTTTCTAATATATATAAATATATATATATATATATATGTGTGTGTGTATGTGTGTGTAAGTATTGGAAATAAAATAATTCTAAAGAAGTTCCTCTAAGATTAGAGAGAACATCAACAAATTTCAGATAGAAAAAAAGAAACTGATTCAAAGATTTAAGAAATCGTGACAGCAACATGGCCGTTCTGCATAGAAAATTTGACAATTATAATTAAGGAAACAAGAGAAAAAAAAGTAAGCAAAAGAATGAAAAACAATAAGAAAGGGAGATCACTCTACCTGAACATTAGAATAGATGGGGGCAGGGCAGGAGGAGGGGGAAGATGGTATTAAAAACCAAAGGAAACAAATTTGAAAGAAAGTAACTAAACAAACCAAAGAAAAAGAAAAACATGGAAAAAGTCATTAGGAAAAATAAATGTAAAAAAAAAATTGTTTTTCTTTCATTTATTCTTCATTCTTCTTTGACTAATCTCTCTTTCCTTTCTAGATTCATTCGTTTTTCTTTCTTTTGGTAACATTTTACTTTCTTTCTTTCATCTTTCTTTCATTCTTTGTTTCTTTCTTTCTGTTTGTTTCTTTCTTTTTTCTCTCATTCATCTTTGTTTGTTTGTTTCTCTTTCTTTCTTTCTTTCTTTCTACAATTCTTCTTTTTTTCATCTTTCTTTCATTCTTTGTTCTTTCTTTCTCTCATTCATCTTTGTTGTTTGTTTTTTCTTTCTCTAATTTCTATTCTTCTTTCTTTCTTTCTTTCTTTCTTTCTTTCTCCAATTCTTTCTGTCTTTCTTTCTTTTTCTTTCTTTTATCCTCCTGTTTTTCTCCGTTCTTTCTTTTTTTTTTCTTTCTCCAATTCCTCTTTTTTCTTTCTTCCTTTTTCTTTCTATCTTTCTCCGGTTTATCTGTCTTTCTCTCTTTCTCTCCATCTGTCTTTCTTTAATCCTTTTTTCTTTTCTTTTTTCATTTAATTATCTCTTTTTTCTTCTTCTTTTTTTTTGCCTTATATCTTTTCTTTCTTTTTTCTTCTTCTTTGTCTCTCTTTCTCATTTATACATCATCTTTCTTTCCTTCTTTTCTTTCTATTACTTATTTCCTTCTTTCTTTCTTTTTCTTTTCTTTCTTTCTATTACTTATTTATTTTTTTTCATTTTTCTTTCTTTCATTTCTTCTATTCTTTGGGAAAAAAAAAAAAAAAAAACAAAAAACAAAAACACCCCATGAAACCAACACAATTTGCAGTTTCCAACAGATAATTGCATTAAAAGAGAGAAACGGTAAAAATCACCGGATGTAAAGATGAAATGATAACGATAATGGAAGATTATACAGACCTGCATGCATTGAAAATTGAAAAAAAAAAATCTTTTTTTTTTTAAATTCTAAATAACTTTCCATACACATATTTTACTCAACCTCTCTACTCTAGCAGGAAAAGACACAAGGTCAATTTTTTTTAAAGTGGAGTTCAATTGGTTTAACACTTTTTGAATATAGCTCGTATATTTTTAAGAAAATTAATGTTTCATTCATTGTTCATTTCTATCTTGTAAATACAGCTTCAGTCTGAACACTTTTTTAACACAGCTCATATATTTTTAAGAAATTAACATTTCATTAATTGTTCATTTCTGTCTTGGTAAATACAGCTTCAGTCTGAACACTTTTTGAATATAGCTCATATATTTTTATGAAAATTAACGTTTCATTCATTGTTCATTTCTGTCTTGGTAAATACAGCCTCAGTCTGAACACTTTTTGAATATAGCTCATATATTTTTTATGAAAATTAACGTTTCATTCATTGTTCATTTCTGTCTTGGTAAATACAGCTCAGTCTGAACACTTTTTGAACACAGCTCATATATTTTTATGAAAATTAACGTTTCATTCATTGTTCATTTCTGTCTTGGTAAATACAGCTCAGTCTGAACACTTTTGAACACAGCTTATATTTTTATGAAATTAATGTTTCATTCATTGTTCATTTCTGTCTTGGTAAATACAGCTTCAGTCTGAACACTTTTTGAATATAGCTCATATATTTTTAAGAAATTAACGTTTCATTCATTGTTCATTTCTGTCTTGGTAAATACAGCCTCAGTCTGAACACAGTTTATATTTTGAAGAAAATTAATTTAATAAAAATAATGAGGTGGCACGTTGTGTAATGGTTAGAGTTGTAGGAAATGGACTCGTCAACTTGAGTTCAAATCCTGGATGAAGCTAGAGTTTACATAGCACTAATACCCTTGGGAAAGGTATGAATCCTATTACTCTCCCCCAGCTATGAATAAATAATAGAACAGACTGGCTCTTTAATCTTGGTTAGGCAACCAGTCTAGGAGAAGGAAAACTCTGAATTTAAACCTGTTAAATTCCACTTGGGGTTGTCACTACTAGAATAGGCTCAGTCCTAATTAGTGATCTATTTCACTAATTTTTTTTTTAAGAGCACAGCTCATATATTTTGAAGAAAATTAATGTTTCATTCATTGTTTATTTCTGTCTTGGTAAATACAGCTTCAGTCTGAACACTTTTTGAACACAGCTCCATCATGAATAATGTTTGTCTCTCTTTGGCCCCATGAAATAGGGTTTGAGAGACAAACATTATTCCAGTGACGAGGAAGTGAAAAATCTGTAGTGAAGAAATGGCTCAAAGAACAGTCAACTGAATTTTATGGGCCAGGGAGACATGTTCTCATTCGAAGGTGGAACATTACTATTTAGAGAAACAGTGACTATGTGAGGAGTAGGGATGTGATCCACAGAGGACTAGCTTCATTTTAATGTATGATACATGTTTCTGTGTTTGTAATTATATCTGACCTAAACAAAATGGTATTACTTTTTGAATACCCTATGTGGAGAAGTAGGGATGTGATCCACAGAGACCAGTTTTATTTTGATGTATGATACATGTTTCTGTGTTTGTAATTATACCTGACCTAAACAAAATGGCATTACTTTTTGACTCGCCCTCATACTTTTGATACAATACAGTATGTTGCATAAATAAACGTATTTTGCCCCATTAGTTGTCGGAGTTATTGATGTCCATGATTCAGAATGTGTTTATCTTTCTTTCTCGGTGAAATCTTCAGTCAAATCCCATTAGTGACAAAACATTAAATATTGAAATAACGTCAAACAGTTGATCGGAAAATGATACAGAGTTTTTTTTTAATTTTTCCCCGGAAATTAATTTTTAGGGCCTGATAAACATGTTCTCCGAATTTGTTCATTTAACTTCTTTCCTTGTCACAAACAGACTCATTTAATCGCTGTTGGGTTTTTTTTGGTATATTTTTTTTCTGAAGATTTTTTGTATCTTAAAAGAAAAACAGTAAAGAAAATCTTGTAAAACTCAAATCAAAGTACCAACCAAAGTGATAAGAATCGTTTGATACCATTGCCCAATTTTATAGACAAATCTCTTAAAAAAGAGTTTTTTTAATAAATAACTTTTTAACTTCTTTTTATTTTTAAATCTCCTTTATTCTCATAATGAAGTATGGGGTGGTTCAAAAGTCTTTACAACCTATATGAATTTGCAGGGTATTAGTAAAATAAATGAATAACCTAACACAGAATAATTGATAGGGAAGAGACAAAGATCTGGGATACTTATAAAATATGAGTTCAAAAAAGAGAAAGTCTTGTGTCTGAAGAATAATTAAAGTCCAATTACCGTCGAACTGGGAAGACAAGGCAGCAAACAGTTGTAACTCAATACGATCCCGAAAGCTACAAAGTCCACTGCAAAATGACAGAGTATATATACGACTCCACAATGTCATTCAAATCAAGCAGTCAAGCAGCCAATCAGAACTCAAGGAATGGAATCACCCAAATCACCCAGATTCATGGATGGATCATTCTTGAGTCCTATTTATACCAGCTGTCTTGGACACTGCTTGAGTTGTTCTTAGCTGCTGTTATACAAACCAACAGTAGGCTAACTGACTTCAATAGTGTCGTTAATTAAAAACCAAGTGACAACATGGCACATCCCAGTATCAAGTCAGAAAGAATTCCAGATCTAGAGGAAACCAGCTTTGAACCAGCCAAGATCCAAGATAGAAGATGGTTGAGAATCAACAGATAGCACCAACTCGAAGACAATACAAGATAAGTGTACAACCATGGTTATACTCTACAGGTATACTCACCACGATCAAGAATAACAAAGATATAAGGTATGGCTATACAATACTACTATATGGTTGTAGTACCTCACAATATAACGAGAAAAATATAACATTTCTGATTTTTAGACTTCATCATCTGAATTGCAGCAAGGTTAAGCACCACACCTACCATCAACTCCCCACTTTACTACACAGGTCAGATTACCAAATCTGTGCTTCTCATTTGGCGGGTACCAGTGACGAACACAGAACCTTGTGATCCCTAGGTAGTTGCTCTACCGATTGAGCTATACTGTTATATAACCCTTTAAACTTTGATATGGCTTGAAAGAATTGTCAGACCAAGTAACCAATAAGCACCCCAGTTAGGATCTGTTTTGAAAGGAACACCTTTTGTTTTTCACGGTAAATTCTCGGTTGTTTGTTTACAAACAACAAACGATTTTTTTTGGACTAGAATTTCACTGTAAGATTTTTAAAAGTTTGTTCATGTATATTTACAACCCAAAAGCGCGTTTTTATACAAGATAGTTTTCGATTTAAATAAAAAAAATAGTTATTAACATTATATATGAATGAAATATGAAATGTATCAAGATAGGAGGAGGCATTTGTGTGTAATGGTTATATAGGAAATAGACATGGTGACCTGAGTTCAAATTCTGGATGAAGCTGTTTCACATATAATCGGAGAGAGAGAGTCATCTCGGGTATATAATGGGTGTAGAATTACCGTCGAATTGGCAAGACAAGACAGCAAGCAGTCGTAACCCAAATACAATTCTGGTTTGCTGCAAAGATACTGCAAAGTGGCAGGATTTTATGAAGCCTCTCAGAGGTCCTCACATCATAGCAGCTCAAGCAGCCTCATAACTGGAATCACCCAAATGCATGAGTGGACTGTTCTGAATTCCCATAAGTACCAGTTGTCTTGACCAGTCACATTGTTCAACCAATTGTTGACTGACTGACTGACTGACTTCAATAATGGGTAGAGAGAGACAAACAGTTGGATAGATGATTGTTGATGATAGATGATGCTCTTACTTCTTACATTTCTTTACTGGTTCTGCTAACTCATCTGGCTGCCATGTTCTTTTCGTTAGGCTTAGTTCTTTTCGGGACTCCTGCTGGGATTCATTCTTCTTTGTGCTGGGCTGGACATCGCATGTTGAGAGAGAGAGAGAGAGAGAGAGAGAGAGAGATGATGATATGATGATAGATGATAGCTCTTACTTTTTACTTCTGCTTCTACTGGTTGTAACTCGTCGGCCACCATATTCTTCTCTTGTGGGCTTCTGTTAAGGTGTTACATAATCATTAGATACCTAATGATTATGACAATAGTGTAGAAATCATATTCAGTACAGCTGATGGCCTTGAGAGTGAGTGACAGCTTGACCTCACTCTGACCTTGCGTTCTGGGGATGATCGTGAGAAACGGAAGGCAATAGAAGACCCCCTTCCGGTTTAAGGTGTAAGCAACTCAGTCAGTTAGAGTTAGAACTTAGAAGCGAAGCTAGCAAGATGTGAGTCTCACTGCATGATTGTCTGGTCTGGGGAATCTACGAATAAAGTAACATCATCGTAAATCGAAGTCTTGTGGTTATTACTAAAAGCTAACAATGGCACAAGGCTTCTGATAAGGAGTGATCCCCAACAGACCAAGATAGATGATAGAAGAACCAAGCCGGCCAGAAGAGTAGACGACCAGAGTAAGACGTAAGAAAGTATATAACATATAGATATATAGTGCCGGTAAAGAGGTATGCAACAAAGAGTTGCTTTTCTTTTTTTGGTTGATTCTTCTTCATGCTGGGCTGGCCATTGCTGTTAATTTCAATTAACATATAAGACATGGTTGTTTCTTAATAAAGCTTTATTTTGAGAATCTAGCCCATAATAATCCGCAGTAGGGAGTTGCGAAACTTAAGAGACATCTTCTCTCCTAGAGTGCTGGCTCACATCTACTGAAACTATCTCATGCGTCCAATCCCAAGGGGTCAAGGTTATTACCCTCAACAACTATTGGATAACTTTCCACGGACCCCGTCATTTTTAATCTAATTGATCTTATTCAAAATATTCTAACTACAGGTACGTTCATAATTTATAAGATGGTCATAAATTATGTAACAATACATAAATTATGTAATTTTTAGACCATATCTGATTTGCAGCAAGGTAGAGTGCCATACCTACCATCAGCTCTTTATTATTATTTTTTCAATGTTGGTTTCAATTCAAATTCTGGCCTTTGTTGAGTCGAGATTTCTAAAGTTGGAGTAATTCATTGTTTACCTCTGTCTGTTCAATTTACGGTTGTTTCGGAGAAGAGACGTTTAAGTGGACATAGTAGAATGGTGAAGAAATTGTCTTTGAGGACCGGAAAGTAAAAAGAACTTTCAGAGATGTACTCTTATAGTTATATAGAGCATCAGTTCTTGTAAAATGAAGTACTCGGTACAAGAGTCTTGTGCAAAGAGCCTTTCACATTGTTTGTGGGTTTTTTTTTCTGACTGGACTTCTCCAATTTTAGCTAAGTGCTTACACTTTACTGTTCATTTCTGTAAAGTTTTGATAGGCCCCTGATTTCTATTGGTTTGTTCAATTGGACAATCACATTGCTGTCTGGCGGCCATTATGAAAATAAGACACTTTAAAGGTTTAACACTTATTTCAGATAAGATAGATTTCAACATTTTTTAAAATATTATTTTATCCTTAAAAAAAAATCATTTTTGAATTCATATTGTTTGAAACTAGCAAGAATATGCACCCTCCAGGTGTAAAAATTCAGATTCTTACATAATGAAATATATTAAGTTTGAAAGACTATCAAAATTAGATAAGAATGTATATAACATTGGTTAGGCAACCGGTCTAGGAGAAGGAAAACTCTAAATTCAAAACCTGTTGAACTCCGCTTAAGAAATTGACCTTGTGTCACATCCAGCTCGTGCGGAGGGGTTGGTAAATATATATATATTTTAAATGCGGTAGATATGCAATGATTATCGACGTTGAAAATGGTTACGGTTACACGAGTTCAAATCCGGGGTGAGGCTGTTTGTATTTCACATAACACTAATATCCTTTTAGTTTTCCTTCTCCTCGATATATGTTTTATTCATAATAGATTTCAACATTTTTTTAGATATTATTTTATCGTTAAAAAAAAAAATCATTTTTGAATTCATATCGTTGAAACTAGCAAGAATATGCACCCTCCAGGTGTAAGAATTTAGATTCTTACATAATGAAATATATTAAGTTTGAAAGACTAACAAAATTAAATAAGAACTCATATAAAAATATTACACTTACTTTGATTATATTTTAAATGGTTTCTATATAAAAAAATCCTTCATAGGATTGATTTTAATATGTTCTAGAATAAAACAATAATATTAGAGATCAATAACACCAAGTAATTATTTATCAAACCTAGTTTTGTTAAAATCGGTATGCAAATCCACACTATACCTTGTAAACCATTATTTCTTAATGATGTATAACACATATTGCAGAATTTTTAACGCATTAATAACTTGGGTTGTTTTTAGGCAGAACAAACTCAATTAGATTTTAAGAGAGACATTGTTAATAAATATGCTAATTAAGATTAAATAATGATTAAATTACTAAGGGATTGTGATGTCAGTGGTGGTGTAATTTCTGTTACAAATGTGCACTCTCCATTATGATAAGATGGGGACCAAGTAATTATTTATTAAACCCAGTTTTGTTAAAACCAGTTGCAAATTAACCATACCATATATTATGTAAACCTTTATTTCTTAGTGATATATAAGATACATTGCAGGATTTTAAATGCAATCATAACATGGGCTGTTTTAAAGCAAATCTAACTCTGATTTTCATAGAGACATTGTTAATGAATAAGATTTATCAATTAAGATGTATTAATGATTTTGACTATTATATAAATCAAATGCTCATTGATAATCTTATGCAATTCCAGAGGGTATTGTGACATAAGCTGTGACATAGTTTCAGTTACAGACACGAATCTCCATTGTAATTAGATAAGTTAGATTTCAACATTTTAAATATTTTTATCCATAAAAAAATCTTCATTGAATTCATATTCTTGAAATGTCCGATGTGAGAAAATAAAAATAACTAGCAAGACCTGTGAATATACCACGTGTAATAATTTATTACAATGTTTGATATATTTACTTAAGAGCTATTGCTAAATACTTCAATATGTAAAAAGTATAATAATCTTGATGTAACTTTCTTACTTAGAAAACATTGACAGGCTTATGAACTAGCTCCTGGAGATGGGGTGTTCCCAGCTATGTCTGGCTCCACTGCCCATATCCACCTCAAACTAAAGCCAGACACAACCCAATTCCTGTGCCTTTTCACTTCAAAGAACCAGTAAAACAAGCCCTTTGGAAAGATGTGGAAAGAGGTATCATAGCTCCAGTACCTCTGGGCATGCCTACTGATTGGCTGCTTGGTTTCTATGATGTTATGAGGTTATGAGGCTTCATAAATACTCTGGCATTAGGATTGCAACAAGATTAGATCCATATTAAGATACGGCTACTTGTTGCCTTGTCTTACCAATTTGATAGTAATTGGAACTTAGAAAGAAAATTAGTAATGTAGAATAATCATACTTTCTTTCTTTCCTTCTTTTCATCTTTTCATTATGTTTGATTGAAACAGATTAGCATTATTGTTTTCGCATTCTCACATCCTCTCTCTATCTTTCTATTACTCTCTTTCTTTCTTATTATATTTTTCTGTGTAGCATGTCTTCCCCATCTCTCTCTCTCTCTATCTATCTTTTCTATTTTTCTCTCTTTCTATTACTCTCTTCTTTCTTATAATATTTTTTTCTGTGTAGCATCTATCTTTATAATAAAAACAGAATGATGCATTATTTAGCTGAGGTTACAACACTCTGGGTAAATAGTAAGGCAGACTGGGCTCTTTAACCTTGGTTATGCAACCAGTCTAGGAGAAGGAAAACTCTGAATTCAAACTCTATTTAAGAAAATCATCCCTGTTGCATCCTGTTTGGAATGGTAGTGTGGTAAATATATAGGTATTTAGTAAGTTTTGTCTACCGTGGCACAGGGTCACCCAGGGAATTAATGTATAAGTCCCACTTGCTAATCATTGATCCCGAACGTCAAGTCCTTGTTTGTATATAGTTATTTACTAAGGTTAGCTTAGATTTGGCACAAGGCCAGTAGAATGGGGTGCCCAATGAGAATCGAACTCATTAACAATGGTCTGCAAATCTATCTTGCTAACCATTACATCACGTGAGGTGCCCTCTCTGTCTGTATATAATCTGTTTTGAAAGTAATATAAAAATCTGTAGTAATCAATATTTGATTTTCAAAGATGAACGGTTAATTTGGTTTATATTATTGATTATTGATAAGTAGGTTTTCAAGGCTTGATTATATTATTGATTTTCAATGTACATACACACACACACACACACACATATATATGTGTGTGTGTGTGTGTGTACATGTATGTATATGTGTGTGTGTATCTATCTACATATATATATATATATATATATATATATATATATAATTACTTTAATTATTGCTTTTCAATGTACACACACACATGCACACACACACGCATATGTTGTGTGTGTGTGTGTGTGTACATGTATGTATATATGTGTGTGTATCTATCTACATATATTATATATATATATATATAATTACTTTTTCATTATTGATTTTCAATGTACACACACACACACGCAATATATATATATGTGTGTGTACATGTATGGATATATGTGTGTGTATCTATTTACATATATATATATATAATTACTTTTTATTATTACTTTTCAATGTACACATACACACATATATATATATAGTAGATACTCACACACACACAAATATATATATGGATGTGTGTGTGTGTTACATGTATGTATTTATGTGTGTGTATCTATCTACATATATATATATAATTACTTTTATTGTTGCTTTTCAATGTACACACACACACATATATTATATAATATATATATGTAGATACTCACACACACACACACAACATACATATATATATATATATATAATATATATAATATATATATATATGTGGATGTGTGTGTGATATCTATATATATATATATTGTGTGTACATTGAAAAGCGATGATATAAGCGAGCCTTGAAAACTTACTTATCAATAATATAAACCAAATTAACTGTTATATACATACACACACACGCACACACACACACACATATATATATATATATACACATACATATATTACACATACATATATATACATATATATATATACATACATATATATATATATATAACATATATATATATTATATATATATTATATATATATATATCACGGTTAATATGGTTTATATTAATGATTACTGACAAGTAGGTTTTCAAGGCTTGCATTTGTTATTGCTTTTCAATGTACACACAAACATATATTGATAGATACTAATAGACACATATATACATACACATATACACAAAGTATATAGTTATCACTAGTTCACTTGGTGAGTTACTATCGGACCATGTTTGTTTAGTCGAGAGCTCAATATCAGTGATAGAGCTGTTATATATATATATATAAGAATGAAAAGTATTTAAGATATAGAATAAATCCGACAGTATGAGGTATGAATGTAGAAAAACATTATTAAATATTGTGCTAATAAACGTTTATTTCAACCTATGGGGTTTATAAAAAGGTGTTCAATTGAAATCATGGACAAAGTAACCAATAAGCACCCCAGCTGGGAGATGTTTTGAAAGAAAAAAATAGTTATTTCATTGGTTACTTGGTTCAAACATATATCAATCAATATATATATATATATATATATATATATATATATATATATACACACATTTGTGGAGGCGTGTGGGCTAATGGTTAGAGTCGTGGAAAATGGACTCGTCGATTCGAGTTCAATTCCTAGACGAACCTGTTGGCATTTCACATAGAGCTAATACCCTTGGGAAAGGTATGAGTTAAATAGTAGGGCAGACTGGGTTCTTCAGCCTTGGGTAGGTAACCAGTCTAGGAGAGGGATAACTCTGAATACAAAATTCCTGAGGTTGGTCGTTGATTGAGTATGTGGCAACCCTTGATGCACCAATTCTTTCCTATCGACTGTGCCAAAAAGTGTGGAATGGTCCAACACAAGCCTTCACCACTATAAACAAATCCCTGTGTGGATGTTCATTGTGTGTATGAACCCTTATACGTCGAAAATCGACGGGACAGTCCATTATTATACACACACACACACACACACATATATATGGGCATTTTTATATCTATCTATTTGTATTTCTCTGTATATATAAGTCTCTATTTATTTCTACTTGTAGTGTTGTTTACCTCTAAACAGCTCATCATTTATTTATATTCAATGTATCAGTTACCTTCAAACTGCCAATGTCAATAATCAGATCTTCAATAAAATCTCATTTTAAATCCTCTTTCACTAAATCAGCCGAAGCAGAGACTATCTAAGCAGCTTGGCAAGAATATCTCAACTGTCCCGACATGGCAATACAGATACATCAAAGTCAGATTTAAGTACAGCCATGCTGAGCAGACACATCCTGCAAGCCATAGATAGTAGTCTCATGACATTACGCTAAGGTCACGCTTAAAAGCATGATCAACGATGATCCAGCTCGGAATTTAGAAGAATGATCTCACAGAGAGATGAGGTCTGTATGCCACACTAAACAGAGCCTAGAAAATTACCTTAAAGTATTAAGCTGGCATTCGACTTATCTGAGAAACCTGAGGGTGACGGTAATACCAGTTATTGATGGATCACTTGGAACAATCCCCAAGAACCTGGAAAAGAGACTATCTAAACCATTTGGCAAGTACATCTCAACTCTGGCAGTATGAATACATCAAAATTAGATTTAAGTACAGCCATGATTGTTTGGTTGGTTAAATTTTATGGCATGTCAACCCTTGTTGGTTTATTTTATGCCAAAGACATTTTGCTTCATTCATTCTTGGGTATTCAATTTTTTTTTTTTTTTTGCAAATACCTTTTTTAATACTCATTCTTTGATCTATTCAGCCCATAGATGGGACCCTAACAGGTACTACCACTCCGGGTCAGGGAGGACATGAAGAGTAATTGTGATAAAGGGGTATTACACATTTCCCAGAGTTCCAGGATTGAAACTTTACCACTAGAGGCAGTATAACATCTTACCCAGGTCACATACAATCATGGTGAGCAGACACATCCTGCAACCCATTAATAGTAGGCTCGTGACATTACACTTAAGGCATGATCACTGAATTGCCAAAAGTTAAGTGATGATCCAGCTCAGAATATAGAAGAATGATGCACAGAAAAGATGAGGTCTGTATGCCACACTAAACAGAGCCTAGAAAATTCTATGAAGTATCAAGCTGGTATTTAAATTATCAGATAAACCTGAGGGTGACAGTAGTAGTACCAGTCATTGATGGAGCACTGGGAACAATCTCCAAGAACCTGGAAAAGAGACTATCTAAGCCACTTGTCAAGCATATCTCAAGTGTCCCGTTGGTGGGTCTGATGAAATGCCTTTGCGGGCCGGATCCGTAGTTTGGTGACCCTTGATCTAGAAGTATGACACTAAAAATTTTCTGGGACTTTGAGATACAAATGAGTCACCCAATCTCGGCCAGAAGATCATACCTAGGCTTAATTAGAAAAAAAATTACCATGAAGTGGATTTTGCAGTTACTACGGCACATATTGAAAACGAAAGAAAGGAAAAAGATAGACAAATACTTGAACCTTGCCAGAGAGCTGGAAAAAACTGTAGAACATGAAGGTGATGGTGATACCAATTATAATTGGTGCACTTGGAACAGTTTCCAACGACTGGAAAAGGGACATGGCGATCAGAGGAAGAATCGAGACTATCCAGAGATATTTTACAAGTGTTTGTATTTTTAGAATTTTGTCCTTCCATAGATGTGAATAGGTGATTCGCAAGAATAATTGAATTTTCAAGCTTTGTACTTCGTTTTTTCAACTTTCTGTTGAGACATCATAGATTGATCATTTGACTTAAGAGAGGGAGGACAGACATGAACGAACGTTTCGGCCAGACTAAAGTGGGAAGTTTTATAGCATCAAGGGACTGTCATTTTCATTTTCATGACAAGTTTATAACAGCTTTATTTCTGTAGGATTTTGTCTTTAAGACGAATACAGTCATTCGTTATCTTTTGTAGACTATTCATTACTTTAACTTTTTATATTAAATTGAATTAGTATTAAATATACAATATAAATCCCTCCTAAGGGAGTTCAATTTATGATAACCAATAAATTAATTATATACAGAGCAATATTTAACTCTCAAAGAGAGAAAAAAAAAGAATAAAAAAGCTGTCTGAAGAGGCTAGACTTATTTTGAGTTTCTGGTCGTTATAAATTAATGTATAATGAAGATTTGTTAAGTTTTTCTTTCTTTGATAGTTATATATATATATATTGTAGAAGTTATCCCCCAGATATAGAAACAAAACAATACTGGCCCAGTGCAGACTGAGGGCTGAAGAGTGGGTACTTATCCATATCATTACCCACCCTGAAAACCATCAGCCAATCAAAACCCAGGAAGTGAACTTGCCAGAGTTCATAATGGAATAACCCAAATCTCTATATAAACCACCTGCCAACACTCTAGAGGTGGTTTAGAGTTCAACTTGTAACAGAGCTGAATACTTGATAAAATCCAACACACATATATATATATATATATATATATATATATATATATGGAGGCATGTTGGCTAGTGGTTAGAGTCGTGGAAAATTCCTAGACGAAGCTGTTGGCATTTCACATAGCACTAATACCCTTGGGAAAGGTATGAATCCATATATTCTCCCTCCAGCTATGGGATAAATAGTAGGGCAGACTGGGCCCTTCAGCCTTGGGTAGGTAACCAGTCTAGGAGAGGGATAACTCTGAATGCAAAATTCCTGAGGTCGGTCGTTAATTGGGTTTGTGGTAACCCTTGATGCACCCATTCTCTCCTATCGACTGTGCCAAAAAGTGTGGATGGTCCAACACAAGTCTTCACCACTATAAACAAATATGGACGTTCATTGTATGAACACTCACACGTCGAAATTGACGGGAGAATCCATCATATATGTATATATAATATATTTAAAGTGTGATTGTTACTATTGGTTTCAAAGCAGCTTATTATCTACTTATCATCAAGACAATGAGCCGGTGAAAGAATCTTTTGTGTTGTCTTGATGATAAGTGGTTAATATGCTGCTTTGATACCAATGGTAACAATCACAAATGTATTGTAGTCTATAACACATAAATACAGCTCTTACACCTAAACCTAGTTAGGTTTCAAATACCTCCTACTACATACCTCAGGAAGCTCCAAGCACCAGTGGCCCCTGTCCCTATTCCTAGCGCTTTGCCTGAGCCCCCTAAACCAATATTTGAGGATGTTCCACAAACCAAAAGAATGGTAACATCAACTAGGGACCAAGCCTCACCCAGTGTCACTCCAACCCCTAAGCCAATGCCATCAAAAATACCCCGTGCTTTATCAAGATTACTCCCCTGTAATCGGCCGGGTCGAAAGGAACTAATTCCCCCTCAAAGGCCGCTACGCCCACACAATGGGGGGGGGATGAAGGGGAGATGAAGAATAAGTTCCAATTACCGTCGAACTGGGAAGACAAGGTAGCATGCGATTGTAACTCAATACAAACTCAAAATGCCACAAAGTTCACTGCAAAATGACCAAGTATATATAAGACTCCACAGTGTCATGCAAATCAACCAGTCAAGCAACCAATCAGAACTCAAGGAATGGAATGACCCAAATCACCCTGATTCATGAATGGATCATTCTTGATTCCTATTTATACCAGCTGTCTTGGACACTGTTTGAGTGCTACTTAGCTGCTGTTATTAACACCAACAGTAGGCTAACTGACTTCAATAACTGTGAGTACTTTCAGTATCAGGTATTAGTTATAGTAGTTAGAGGATAAAATGAAGACAAAGTGTGGACGTCAAAGAGGGGGATGTTGTACCGTTGTGGTATATTTTCACGGTACCAAAATGATATATGTCGCGTTGTCCCTTTTTTTCCGAGCGCTACTACGATATCTGTCAAGTGGCGGCGGCGTATATATTATATAGCGAGTCTCGTCCACGTGCCTCCAAATTCACAGTGCTAAAATGGTGTTGATAGAAATTATAACACGAGAAACATGTTGTCACAACTGCCAGCCTTTATTCCCAGGGTAGGTTCGTCTCGTGTGCTGTATCGGAGATGAGGAAAGGCAGAGAGAAAGAGAGAGAGAAACTGTTAAACTACTGTGACCCCATGCTAGCCACTAGAGGCCCCATCCATACTCTACGACGGCAGCAGGCAAAAAGAGCCCGATAGCTTTCTTTGTTGTTCCATGTCACCATATGACTTCCGGTCAACACCTGACTTCCGGTCAACACCCAATTCTCAGTTCGGGGTCACGCTACGGTCAAATCATTGTTCATCCTGTTTTGGGTCATCACTATTTTTTAAACCTTTATCATCTCTTATTTATTTATTTCTTCCTCCCCCTTCCATTAGTAGTCCTAGCTCACAAAAGTCAGGATAATATATACCCATCTTGCAACAATGTTACATGATTTTGTTTAATGATTAACAGGTAAAATAGAAAATTTACTGATGAACTTTTTTGACATAGAATGTGTTCAAATATATACATATATGAGTCCTAATGGCATAGTGGCTAACGTGCTGGACTGTGACATTATATTAAGCAAGTTCAATCTCCAGTCATGGTACTAATAAAGAAATCTTAGTTTGGTTTGGTTTGTTTTATGGCATATCAACCTCAGTGGGTCATATAATCCTGACAAAGTTTTGAAATAAATTCATTCTTAATGGATACTCAAATTTTTTTTATAAACACATTTTTCTATTTAACCCATAGATGGGACTCTAACAGGTACTACCTCTCCGGGTCAGAGTGGACCTGGGAGTAATGGTGATAAACCAAACCTCCAAAACTGGAGCCTCACCATTAGATAAAGTTTAAAATCATTGATAGGACATGAAGACCCTAAGCCACCACCTAGCACCCATATGATAAAAAGTGTTGGGGTGCCATAAGGGTAATAGGGTTGAGGCAATCATATAGGTGCTATGGCTTGATGTGACCAGCCGATTGATCAGAGGGGGGGTCTCTCCGACCGCCCGTCTAGCGTACATAAAGGCCAAAGTGAAAGAAATCTTACGTGAACCAGGATCTAGTTATTGTAATTTAATCAAGAAAAATCCTGAATATATTTGCATAGATAATCTTAATCTTGAAGAATTAATTTGTCCGATTTTTTAATTATTTTGCATAAAAATTCCCGATATTCCAACCAGAAATAA
>CM042156.1:11594830-11674830 GCA_023376005.1 Doryteuthis pealeii
AGAGAGTCCATAATAGGCTTACTACTGTCTCATCAAGTGAGATAGTGTTAACCATACACTGCGGTAATATAAAAATATAAATAGTTTAGAATAGGGAGTTAGTTTTCAGTCACTCTGTAGTACATGTTTGTGGTCACCCATTTGAGTATTAAACAGGCTCATTGCTGCTTAACTTCAGTGATCTAACTGGAACCCTAAGTTCGATGGTATAACGGGAACCTGTGCTATACAGAGATACTGACAGGTGCACATCCTATGTCTCTGACGTGCAAAAATCTAAAAAGACACAGTAATATCGTATTCGTGCATCCCAGTGTTTTTCTATTTTCTTCCCTCACCATCTCCAGCTAACTCTAAATATATTTCAATAGTTTCTTAAAAATGAATTTCACCGGATAGGATACAAGGTAGGAGTTAGACGGCTTTAGTTGTTTCCTCAGATCGTAAATAAAAACCCTACAATCTATTAAGAAACTTTAGTTGGTGTAGAATAATCATACTAGTTCCAATTACCGTCGAATAGGTAAGACAAAGTAGCAAGCAGTCGTAACTTAATACGAACCTGATTTGCTGCAAAGACTACTGCAAAATGGCAGGTTATTTATGAAACCTCAGAGCATCATAGAAACCAAGCAGCCAATCAGGACTCAAGGAATGGAATCACCCAAATGCATGAGTGGACTATTCTGAATTCCCATAAGTACCAGTTGTCTTGACACTGGTTCAGTTGTGCTTGGCCAGTTGCTGTTGTTCAAACCAATAGTAGACTGACTGACTGATGTCAATAGTTGGGACCTGTAAATTTTCTCGGAGACTCATTCAAAGCAAATTGTTACATAATTATTAGATTCCTAATATTTATGTACAGTAGTGTAGAAACCAAAATGGCTGTTATAAGTTGCAGCCGGTGGCCTTGAAGATGAGTGACAAGGCTTGACCTCATCCTGATCCTTCTGGTGATACCGTGAGAATCGGTGGAGAAGACCCTCTTCCGGTTTAGATTAGAAAGAGATTTGTTTAGTCAGATCAGCCAAAGCCATGACGATGGTAAGTCGTGTTATGCACGGTGCCGACTCAATCTGCGCAGGTAGTCTGGTGGGGATTTCAGAATAAAATATGATCTAAGTAAATCGAAGTTTTGGGTTATTATCTAAAAACTATTAATGACACAGGGCTTCTGATAAAGAGAAATCCCCAATGGAAGACCAGACACGAAGTCCCCAAGACGAAGTTCAGACGCTAGAAGAGACGCTAGAAGAATAGAAGTAAGAAAGTAAAGAAAGAGGTATACAACAAAATATGTGCATCGTAGGATATGAACCCCAGCCCCAATGAGGCCACCTGTTGGCTGTGGGTGTCGACCTGTGATGCTTAAGGACTGGATCCTGGTGGGTTAGCAGTCTATAACATGCAACATTCCACTTTAGATCCTTACTTGGGCTAGACGGGCGGTCGGGGAGACCCCCTCCGATCAATCGGCTGGTCACGTCAAGCCCTAGCACCTCTATGATTGCCCCAACCCTATTGGTTCATGCCTCGTAGATTTTAGCACAATATTATATTCTTCAACTTATTTATTCTGAAACTATTTTTTTCCAATCTGAGTGAAACAGCAGAATTTAATAGAAGCTTCTCATACTATTTATTTTTAGATGGCGATTTTTAATTAATTAAAAAATCCGCAACAAATTGGGGAAAAAAAAAATCTTTAGAAAAAAAAAAAACAAAACATTTTTTGATTAACTGTAAAAGATTGTATCTAAAAATTTGATTTTAAAGATTTTTTTTTTTTTTAACTCTCTTTATTTGCAAATTTGTATTAAGAAATACAAGGCTTGTAAAGAAGAAGAAAAAAAGGTCTATCTTCTAAGGTGTTATAACTTAATTGTTATAACTTAGATAACGCTGAACAGGATATTGAATGAGAAAATTGTTTATGCATTGGCAAAATTAAATAATGTTTCCGTACCTGTGGGTACATGACACTAAAAATAGGTTGGTTGGTTGGTCTTTATGACATGTCAACCCTTGTTGGGTTATTTTGTACCGAAAGCATTTTGTTTTGAATTATTTTGATATTTCGAACTGTTGTCTTCATCTTTATTGTGTACAAACACTACATTTAGGCCACAGTAACCTCGGACTCTGTTCAGATGTTGTTTTTTTAATTACCTTAAAATAAGATTCGAAAATCCAATGGGATATTCCCTCACAGTTTCGAATCCTGTTCGCAGCACCATATTGAAGTCAGTCAGTCAGTCAACAATTGGTTTGAACAATGTGACTGGCCAAGCACAACTGAACCAGTGTCAAGACAACTGGTACTTATGGAAATTCAGAACAGTCCACTCATGTATTTGGGTGATTCCATTCCCTGAGTCCTGATTGGCTGCTTGGTTTCTATGATCCTCTGAGGCTTCATAAATATCCTGCCATTTTGCAGTAGTCTTAGCAGCAAACCAGAATCATATTGGGTTACGACTGCTTGCTGTCTTGTCTTGCCAATTCGACGGTAATTGGACTTAGTATGATTATTCTACATCATCTTTAGATGATTTCCCAAGAATTCAAACGTGGTTTTGAAGCTCAAATCGTTACCACTCATTGTTACCAGCTTAAATAGCTCTTCTTGTTTTGTTTCATTTCATGGAAATTCCACGGATCCCACTAGTAATAAATATACTTAATTCGTTTTAGCCAAACACCTTGGGTGATTCTGACAAGACAAAAAGGCTGAGTCCACATAAAAAGACTTCACCGCTTTGCCCCGACTACTATATTGCAGTACCTATCATATTTGGTTAAATAGATTTTTTCATTTGTTATGTAAGAAGATTGTTGAAGTGAGACAGTGTACTGTTGGTTTGAGCAACAGCAACCAGCTAAGCACAACTGAACCAGTGCCAAGACAATAGGTACTTATTGAAATCAAGAATAGTCCATTCTTGCATTTGGGTGATTCCATTCCCTAAGTCCTGATTGGCTGCTTGGTTTCTATGATGTTCTGAAGTTTCATAAATAACCTGGCATTTTGCAGTGGTATAGCAGCAAGATAGGTTTGTATTAAGTTACGACTACTTGTTGCCTTGTCTTACCAATTCAACGTTAATTGGGACTAGTATGATTATTCTACAAAGATTATATATTGAAATACTAGTTTAAAAGCCGCATGAAGGCAGAACATTTATTATACTGTGTCAAGCTGAGGCCGCCCGTCTAACAAATTAACATAAAATCCTGGCTTTTGCCCTGAATGAAAAAACCAGTGTCAGTATGAAATACATAATTATAAGACGGAGATGTTTGGATTGTAATGAAATTGACATCGGTGAGAAAGATCTCTTGTCCTTTGACAAGCTCAAAATAACTCTAAACAAAAACGGACATTTTTTATTCTTTTTATTTTTATTTTTGTATGTCTTCAAAGTATCTTGATAACACTGTTTATAAAAGACAAGAAGAATTTGTTAGGTTTCAGAAATATCCAAGTTCTTGAAATCAAACATGATTCTTGGATGGAAGATGCGAATTATTCTTTTATACTGGAATTACCGATTCCCAAATGTAATTCAATATTTTATCACGCCTGTCTCTTTTTGGTTGAATTTCAGGATGAAAAGTGCAGGATTGGCGTTAGTTATTCTCACTTCAATTTCCCCGCTCCATTTGTCCACCCCTCTCTCCCCTTCTCTCTCTCTCTCTCATACGTTTTATGCTTTCTTTTCCTCCCTCTCTTTCTTTCATTCATTCATTTTTTGCCTTTTCTTTTCGTTTCTTTTTTTTCCTTTTTTTGCTTTTTCTTTCTTTGAATTGTGAAGAATAATTAAAGTTCCAATTACCGTCGAACTGGGAAGACAAGGCAACAAACGATTGTAACTTAAATACAAACCCGAATAGTCATAAAGTCTACTGCAGAATGACAGGATATATATGACTCCACAATATCGTTCAAATCAAGCAATCAAGCAGCCAATCAGAACTCAAGGAATGGAATGACCCAAATCACCCAAATTCATGAATGGGTCATTCTGGATTTCTATATATACACTGCTTAAGTTGTACTCAGCTGCTGTTATTTAAACTAACAGTAGACTTACTGACTTCAATAAATCGCTTATTGGTTTTTCTTTTTTTCTTTACTTTCTATCTTTCTCTTTTCCTTTCTTTCTTTCACTTTTTGCTTTCTCTTCTCTTCTCTATTCTTTCTTTCTTTCTTTCTTTCACTCAATATTTTCTTTCTTTCTTTGTCTTTCTCTAATAGAAATCTCGCTATAATGTGACATTTTCACTGGGTTTTTGTTTCACATACAAACGTAATGAGAGTTTTTTTCCTGTATATGCATGTATTCACCAAAAGCCTTCTTAACCAAAGTCATTGTGTCCCGATTACGCATTGGTCACACAGGACTAATGCACTCCTATATACTCAAAAAAGAACAACAACCACAGTGTGAAACATGTCAAACACCTTTGACAATTAAACACTTATTCATAGAATGCAGGTTTTTTGCTCACATCAGAAACCGTTATTTTAAAGCAAACAATATGAAAGATCTATTTGAAAATGTCAACATGGAGGATATTCTGTCCTTTTTGAGGGAAATAAAATTATACCATAGAATTTTGACATGAACTTAATCTATACCATACAACATAATCCCCGATGGTGCTAACACATTTTTAAAACCAATTACTAAAAAGTATAAATATAAATACACATATGTATAACTTCTTAACCATTAGGAATAACATAACCCCAGATATATATGCTCATATAAGAACACAATTTTATATATATGTATATATATATATATATATATATAATATAATCCAAAAGTCCAGAGAAGAAATGTCAAAATTAATAGATTCCTTCATACAAAATGGCAACAACGCTGTAATAACAACATCCACAATAAACTCTTCCTAATCAAACCCACATTGGGAGGCTGGAGACCAAATTTAAGGAAGTCTAGAAAGGAACAAGTCATTGTGTCCCGATTACGCATTGGTTACACAAGACTAACGCACTCCTATATACTCAAACAAGAACAACAACCACAATGTGAAACATGTCAAACTCCTATTCATGGAATGCAGGTTTTTTGCTCACATCAGAAACCGTTATTTTAATGCAAACAATATGAAAGATCTATTTGAAAATGTCAACATGGAGGAATATCTGTCCTTTTTGAGGGAAATAAATTAATACCATAGAATTTTGACATGAACTTAATCTATACCATACAACATAATCCCGATGGGCTAACACATTTTTAAAACCAATTACTAAAAAGTATAAATATAAATACACGATATGTATAACTTCTTAACCATTAGGAATAACAAACCCAGATATATATGCTCATATAGAACACAAATTTTATATATTGTATATATATATATATATATATATATATATAACCAAAAGTCCAGAGAAGAAATGTCAAAATTAATAGATTCCTTCATACAAAAATGGCAACAACGCTGTAATAACAACATCCACAATAAACTCTTCCTAATCAAACCCACATTGGGAGGCTGGAGACCAAATTTAAGGAAGTCTAGAAAGGAACAAGTCATTGTGTCCCGATTACGCATTGGTTACACAAGACTAACGCACTCCTATATACTCAAACAAGAACAACAACCACAATGTGAAACATGTCAAACTCCTATTCATGGAATGCAGGTTTTTTGCAGAAACCGTTATTTTAATGCAAACAATATGAAAGATCTATTTGAAAATGTCAACATGGAGGATATTCTGTCCTTTCTGAGGGAAATAAAATTATACCATAGAATTTTGACATGAACTTAATCTATACCATACAACATAATCCCCAATAATGCTAACACATTGTTAAAACCAATTACTAAAAAGTATAAATATAAATACACAATATATACTACTTCCTAACCGTTAGGTATGACATAATCCCAGACGGGTTGATATGCCATTAAAATCAATAAACTAACCAACCAAAAATCATCTTAGGCGTGCATCTATATTATGGGAAGCGCGTGGTGTAATGGTTAAAGTCATGGGAAATGGACTCGTCATCCCGAGTTCAAATCCTGGATGTGATAATTGAATTTCACTTTGCGCTAATACCCTTGGGAAAGGTATGAATCTTACTCTCCCTCCAGCTATGGATAAATAGTAGAGCAGACTGGGCTCTTTAACCTTGGTTAGGCAACCGGTCTAGGAGAAGGAAAACTCTGAATTCAAACCTGTTGAACTCCACTTAAGAAATTGACCTTGTGTCACATCCTGCTCGTGCGGAGGGGTTGGTATATATATATATATATATATATATATATATTATGGGAAATTAACGGGTTCCAAATGTACTGATAAGAAAGGAATAAAAACAAAGACAAAATTGAATGATTAAAAATGACATCCTACTAATTTTGTCGAGGTATGTAGGAATAAATAAAACAGGATAAATCTTTAAACCATCGTGTTTATTTTTCATGAAACTATCTTCTAAACTCCAGCAGTTTTAAATTCAATTATTATTTGAATTTAATTAAGAAACTTAACTGTAAGTCATGAGCCATTAAAGATGGCCGACACGAGTAGAAGTGAAACATAGCCGTGCGGGTAGCCATCTTTCTTTTTTTTTTTTACTTCTTATTTTTTAGCCATTTTTCTTTTTTTTTTTTTACTTCTTATTTTTTTAATCTTTTTTTAAAAATTTTTTATCTATTTATCTATTTTCATTTTTTTTTTTTTTAAATGTGTGAGTGTTTGAGACACTTCTTATCCGAGAACAAACGATTTACAAAAATCATCGTCATTTTCGAGCTGATTTATCTCTCAATGGAACTCCCTCTTGATAACTGTTTTGTTAATTAATATTTTATGATTTAATCATCTTTGTACTCGATAAACTTCTTTAAAATCAATTTCCGCTTTCTCTTTCGATATTCCCAATTTGATGGTTTTTATATCTGTTTATTTTACTTTCTCAAAATTTCATAATTAGCTAACCATTTGCTACATACGGATAGTGCACATAACATATTTACCTCTCTGTCAGTGGGACTTGGAATGTTGTATATTGTACGAGTGGAAGTAGGATTTTCCGGTTGGATTGAAACAAAGAAAAGACAACAAAAATGACAAAGGACTTTTTTCCCGGTAAAAGTGAACAAAGAAGTTAAAAAACGGAAGCGAGGCTTTCCGGTCAAAGAAGCAGGGAGAAGATAAAGAAATATATAACAAAGGTCCGTTATCAGATCAAAAGGTAAAGATGCATAGGAGTACTATCGCTATAAAGGCCGACAGCAGTCAGACAGCGGACAGTGAGTGACCGACGCTCACGGTCCGTCGCGGCCAAGGGCGGTGAGATGCCACCAGCCACCCCTTTACCTCAACATCGCCAGGCATCCCAACAATAGTAGTAGTCATTTTCAATGCTCGCCACCCACCACGCGAGGAAGAAAGAAATAAACTCAAAGTTTTTACAATACCCATATGTTGTGATTTTATTAAGCTACTACACATACTTCGCTACGGGACCATATATATCACAACGATTACTAACATACCCGATTTAGCAGCGTGAATTTGAAGCCGCTATATAACATATTGGAAATTGATGCCAGTACGTAACAGGAATACGCCAACTTACCCCTGCAAAGGAATTAAACTCATAATTTAATAATTTCATAATTAGCTAACCATTTGCTACGTACGGATGGTACACTAAACATATTTACCTCTCTGTGAGTGGGACTTGGAATACGCCAACGTACCCTGCAAAGGAATTAGACTCTTCCACATAAAGGATACGTGGCCTACATGAGTAATGTTTACCATCATAGGAAATGAACACGAGAAGAGTTACAATCCTGAATGTGGCTGTTTTCATTTTGCATCTGGTGTAGGTTGTGGGATTAAAATAAAATTAAAATAAAAACCCCCCCCCTAAAAAAACACCTAAAGAACCCCTGCACCTGTGCGAGAAAAAGGACCCGCCTTCCAACCACCAAGATAATCTCTCGGTCATTCTAGTTTAGGCCCTAACTGGTCTAGTCACTACAAGTGTCCAGGGAGTATTTCCTCCATGTGGTGCCTATGACCGGTGAATAAAGCCTAAGTCATAAAAATCACCTTCTGTTGTTTCTTTCCTTTCATTCCTTTCTTTTCAGCACGACCACCAAATAAGATGGATTAAACGGTAAAACCCTAAGAACCTACAACAAGAATATCCAGTTACCTTTAAACCTTTAAACACAAAACCTCTTTCCCCCCCCCATAAGGTATTTATAATTAGCCAGTTATTTACTGCGTACAACTGTGTTGTTACAATTTATTAGATACCTAATATTTATGTGCAATGTGTAGAAATAAAAATGGCGGTTATAAGTTACACGTCTGAAGGAGAGTGACAAAGGCTTGATCCTCAGTCCTAACCTTCCGTTGATAACCGTGAGAATTGTGAAGGAGACCCTATTCGTTTAGATTAGAAATAGATTTTAGTCAGCTGGGCGAGAAACCACGACGGTGAGTGAGTTGTTTTAACACGCTCCGACTCATACTTCTGTCGCAGATGTTCTGTGGGATTATAAAAAATATAAAGTTAAAATCAAAGCAAATCAGAGTCTTGTTGTTATTACCTCATATAAAAATCTAACAATTGACACAAGGGCTTCTGATTAAAGAGAAATCCCCAATAGAAGACACGAAGTCCCCAGAAAGTACCCAGAAATTCCAACCAGATAAAAGTTACAAGATTCTAGCCAAGACAACGATATAAGATTCACAAAGAGGCCCAGAAGAATAGAGTAAGAAAGAAGTAATAAAGAGGGTATGCATACAGTGTACAAAACATTATTGCAGGTCTTGTCATCCTGGTTCAAACCCTGACAACGAAAGCTACAGTTCACATATAACGCTAATACCCTTGTTTATATATGAGCTCAAATCCTGGATGTTGCTTTTGCATTTTTCATAGTGTAGATATTTATAATTAACGAGTCATTTGCTGCATTAGAGCTGTTGTAAAAACATTGGGTTGTTTTAAACCAGTATGCAAATTAACCTCACCATATATTATGTAAACCTTTATTTCTTAGTGATATATAAGACACAAATTGCAGGATTTTTGAGCAGTCTAACTCAAATTTCATAAGAGACTTTGTCTATTAATAAGAATATTATCTATTTATGTATGTATAAACTTCTTAATATATGTATTATTAATGTGTTGTTGTATGTGTTGTTGTGTGAGATAGATGAAGATGAGTGAAGAATGATAGAGAAGGAGAGAATGAGAGAGAAGAAAAAGGAGAGAGAATGAAGAGAGAGAAGATGATGAATAGAGATGAATAGAGAAGGAAGCGAAGAGAATGAGAGAGGAATGACAAGAGAGGATGAAGAATGAGAGTAAGAGATGGAATGAGAGAGAAGAGAGAGAAAGAGATGAGGGAGAGAGGGAGAAGTAGAGAGAGATGAGAGAGAATGAGAGAGAAATGGAGAGAGAATGAGAAAAGAGAGAGAATGAGAATGAGAGAGATGAGAGGGAATGAGAGAGGAGATGAGAGAGGAATGGAGAGAGAAGAGTGAGAGAATGAGAAGAGAGAGAGTAGGGAGAGGGAGAATGAGAGAGAGAGAGAGAGAATTGAGAGAGAGAGAGAGGAAGAATGAGAATGAGAGAGAGTGGAGAATGATAGAGAGAGAGAGAGGAGAATGAGAGACGAGAATGAGAGAGAGAAGATGAGAGAATGAGAGAGAGCGAGAATGAGAGAGAGGATGAGAGAGAGAGAGAGAAAGAGAATGAGAGAAAGAGAGAATGAAGAAAGAGAGAGCAGAGAGGAGAGAGTGTGGGGAGACAATTGAAAAAAGAAAAATGAAATCTTTTTTCTTTTCTTTTCATTACGAAATTCGATGAGATGACAAATGAGACATTGTGAATTTTGATAGATGAGAAATCAATGTCAATTCCAGCTATACTCTTCTCCCACTTCCTCTTAGACTTCCCCCAACTTCCTGTCATGGTTCACCAGATTAAAAGTGTTTACAAATGAATAAGTTCAGATATCTACATAAAGAATAAGACGTACAACTCAGGCTCACAAAATCAACACAATAACCATTACTTTCGCTAAAGTGTTCTTCAATAGCCCCCTCCTATATATATATTTGTAAATGTCCATATATAATATTATATATATATAATATATATTGTGTGTGTGTGTGTGTATTATTTGTGTGTGTGTGTGTGTGTGTAATATAATTTATATATATATTATATATTATAATATTAATATAATATTATATATAGTATTAGTTGTGTGTGTATAATTTATTTGTTGTTGTGTAGTGTTGTATATAATATATAATATTAGTATGTGAGGTTATTATAATTGGTGCTGTATTGTATGTTAATATATATATATAGGTATGTTGTGTCGTGTGTATATATATATATATAATATATAGTCATGCTGTGGTATGTGTTATTATTGTGCGTGTGTGTGTGTTGTGCTGTACTATATAATATCATAGTATGTGGTGATGTGTATTTATTTGTGCGTGTGGTGTGTGTGTATATATATATTATATTTATAATATATATATATATTGTATGTGTTGTGGTGTATTTGTGCATGTGGTGTATATATTATATATTAGTATGTGTGTGTGTGTATTTATTTGTTGTGTGTGTGATATATATGTATATATGTATTATATATATATATAGTGTGGTGTGTGTGTGTGTTTCAAAATGTTTAATATCATTGGATATATAGTGTGTTTCAAAGGATTTGATATCCACGAGATGACAGGTTCTCTTCTTGTTGATCAACATTAGGTCTGGTCTCTTGGCTGGGATTAGGTGATCTATCTGTACCTCGAAGTCCCAGAGAAATTATTATTATTATTATCATTAGTGTTCATTCTCAAAAACAGATTCTGGTTTATGCATATACCATTTTGTTGTATGGTCAAAATTTAAATTTTTGCATAATTCCCAGTGGATCACCTTCCCAACCCAGTCATGCCTCGTTTTGTATTCCCGTTGTACTAGTTTGCTACATTCGCTATCAGTCACATCTCTGTCATCGCATATTCTACCTTTACTGTTTTGCTAGGTCTTATCAATTTTTGCTTTGATATAATTTGTCCTTATAGCATTATTTTGTGCAGCAAGTTATAAGTGATTCAAATATTTTCACTCCTTTTGAGTTTTCACATCAGCGGAAGCTGAGTGACAACAAGTCTCCTCAGGTCTCCAGGGCTTTCTAAATATTCAAGCCGATTGCAGCAGTGCAATTCTTCCTCTGATTTCCAGATCCTCCAGTCTTTTTTCCAAGTTTATTGGGACCGTTCCAAGTGCATCAACTACAATTGGTATCACTTTCACTATCATATTCCACAGCTTTTTCAATTCTCTGGCATTTCCATCTTTTCATTTTCCTTCAGCTTCACCCTGTGATCTGCTGGAACCACAAAAAAAATTATTAATATTATTATTGGTACTCTTTGCGGAGTTCCGTCCCGGTGTCCTGCCTCAAAAACCGCTAGCCAGTAGCTGCTGAAAAAAAAACACCAGCTACGATTGATGTCCATAGCCAAAGTGGTATCACTTGAAGAAAAAACAATTAACTTAGGGTGTTTTTCCGGAAACCCTAACCCTAACCCTAAACCCACCTAGTTAAAATTAACAGTTTTATTACAAAATTTGTAGAGAGCCCAAATTATTTATTTATTTTCCCATTAAACTAACCCTAACCCCAACCCTAACCATAGTTTTTTTTCAAATTGCACCGCTTTGGTTATGAACTTCAATCGCAGCTGGTGTTTTTTTAGCAGCCACCAGCTAGCGGTTTTTGAGGCATAAGGCCAGGACAGAATTCCGCGAATATACCCTTATTATTATTATTATTATTATTAGTAGCACAAAATAAAAAACACCTCCGGGCGATGTAAAAAAGATTTTTGAAACATATTGCCTGAGGGTGGGAGTAAAAAATTCAATGACAGTGAGTTTGTATCCTAAGTAAGTAAAATCATCAAATTCATTAAAGGATTAAAAAATAAACAATTTGAAATGTAAACTTTAAATATGTATTAAAATAAAACAAACTATATATAGATATATAATACCAGTCATGTATTTATTAAAACTTGTTTTAAAAACAATGAGGACTAATGTTGCATGTTCAAATTTTGAGTGTATTTATTGAATAAATACACTCAAAATTTGAACATGCCAAAAATCGTAGAATAAATTTTATTCTATGTTATGACGATTTTGGGTAATGTGATGTAAGCAGTGACGTAATTTTTGTTACAGACAAAAACCAGAAGCGAATCTCCATTATTAATAGAATTATTGTGGTGTTCTATACATATATTCCTGAATTTAATTATTAAGAAAATATTTTTACCAAGCAAAATCCAACAGCTGTGCCAGAAAAATTAGCGGCTGATAAAAAAAAATAAACAGAAAAACTAAAACTAAAAGAAAAATGTAAGAATATAAGAATAAAAGAAAAAAAAACAAGCTTTATTTTCTCCTAGAAAATAAAGTTTATGATTACTGAAGAACAAATAGGGACACACACAATGTTAATTATGTCTCAAACATGTAATTGTAAGTTTCTTTTTAGTTTTTACTTTCCTTTTTCTGTGAGAATTCTTTTTTTTCTTTTCTTTACGCCAGGAGGAAAGAAAAAAATACGCACAGAACTCAATAGCAACTTGAGAATGCAATAACAGAACGATGAAACAACTAGAAAAAAGAAAATCCCCGAGCACCTTTGATTGTGCTGCAACTGACACTATACATTCTTTCTTTTTTTTTTTTTTCATCTATTGTACCTGGTAGCGCCTCAAGGTGCATATTTATTCTCAAAGATTCTTTTATTGTAAATATTCTTCAAAATATTCTTCAAAAGAGAAAGTAAATATTTAACTCTGTGTAGAGATTTGTGTAGACTGATCAGTATTCAACTGTGTTGCAAGTTGAATGTATTTGCTTCATACCCCACTTGTATGGGCTGGGCACAAGGCCTCGTTTTAACGTGGGCCCACCCATAAACCGAAGCTCATGGGCGGGAAAGAACAAAAATTGTGTTGATCCCGTCGGCATTCCCCCACAAAGGGGGCACCTCAGGTGCTGGGCAATAAACCCAGCCCTGCCCCTTTAAGTCAAGGGGGCAGGTGTTGCCTGGGGGGATAGCCCCCTGGGATCAACGCTATTATTAAACTCTCAACATTGAGTTGAATCTGCTTGAGAATCCAGATTTGGTAAGTGATTTAAATAGCAGCTTGGGCTATTCTACTATTTGGTATGGTCAAGTCTATTTCCAGGATTTTGATTGGCTGGTGGTTTTAGTGTGTATACTTTTATCCATATATACTGAACACTTTTTTTTTGTGTTTTGATGTAAATTTGGTTATAGACAGACAATTACATAGTCTCCATTATGATAAGATATAGTTTGTTGGTTGTTTTTTTTTTTTGTTTTTTTTTGCAGGGGTGGGGTTGGGGGTATTTTGAATTCAAAATATGATATTGAGGAAAAACATTACAAAATTGAGAAACCTTATTTAACTCTTAACATCCTGTTGAGAATTTTCTAAGTCCAGAGCATTCCTATAAGGATAAAAAAAAAAAATGGCTAAAAATGACCTTTGTATCTAAAGTTACCTGTTATTTCCCCTTAAATCAAAGACTTATAAATATGTTTAGTATTACATTTAAATAAAAGCTATCATTTGGGGTGGATTAAGAAAACAAATGAGACTTCTGGTCAGGTGGAATGAGGTGGTATAGGACTTTAAGAGTTAAGAAAAAAAAAAAAAAAAAAAAAACAACAACCAACAATTAAGTAGTAGAAACCATGATTTGAAAAACAAACAAAAAAATCTTTGAAATGAAGTTAATATATCGAACTTGGAGGTTCACCCGTTTCTGCATAATATTTGAAACAACAAACAGCAACTTTGGACAAGTATTGCATATCACTTCACTAGCTGACATTCTAGTGTTAAAAGGGTTAATTAAATTGTCTTGGTTTGTGTTACTGAAGGAAAAAAATATATATACTAAATGAAATAATATACTAGAATGAAATTATCTAATAAACAAACAAAACATCTTGGTGAAGACAAAACAAAACCTTCGTAATATTATTTATTTTCGGTTGATTTATAAGCAGATGTTTACGCTGGCTTCTTACTGACAGGCTTTTTTTTTTTTCTCTGGGTGGGTCGTGAAAAGTATGAGGAGAGGGGTAGTCTTCTCCCTTTCTTCCATCACTACTCAAACTCTTGTGCCAATTCAAATAAGTATCTAAAAATATCCCATCAAATATAAGGCTTCCATATATAATTTAGCTGTAAGCAAATAGCTGCAGTGGCTCTAATATATTTAGATTTTTCTTTTTTTTTTCTTTTTTTCTTTTTTCAGTAATATATTGGACTTGTAGTGATAGTGTGAATTTGTGTAGATGTGTGTATCTCCAATTTAGAAATAAAATTCCATTTTTATGCGCATTTGATCGATATGCATGTTTGCATATATGAATATACATGTATTTTTACACATGTGCATATGCACGCATTATATATTAGCATGCGTATATAATTTGTCAATAGATTAATTTGTGTGTGTTTGTGTATATATATGTGTGTGTGTGTGTATGTATATATATTATATATATATATATATATATATATATACATAGTATATATATTCATGCAAACTCGAGGAACAAAACAATGTGTTTTGCGCAATCTGAAACAAAGTTTGTAAGTTAACTTCTGATCTTAAGAGACATATGGTGGTGCATAAACATCAAATTTTATCATCTGATCCATCTGATACAACGGGAAGGACGTCCTTCCTATGTCATATTTGCATCAAACTTTGTGGATCTGCAGCGGGTTTGATGAGTCATTTGGGGGATCATGAGAGAAAAGGTTTCTGGTGGTGGGCTTATAGGATCGTGAAGGACGGCAGTGATCTGTAAAGATTATGCTATTGCAATATATATATACATGTATACATATATATTTTTTTATATAATTGTTTAATTAAAGAGTAGTATTCTTAATATCTATATTTTATTTGAATTTGTACCTCTATTCACATCTATATATAATTCTGTCCATAATATATATATATATATATATATATATAGGTCGCACCATGGCTCGACATTAATACCGTCCCATCGTCCTGGGGATGATAAAAAATACATCCAGGACGATTAATATGTCATCCGGGACAGTTTGCTGGGGACGGTAAAATTTTTTCCTAAAAGTTAGTACTACATTCCAATATTGGCCGTCCAGTGATTGCCCGAATACTGACCTAAAAAACGGTCTAGTTCTAGACTTAAAATTACTAATGGCAACAACACTGAAGAAATAGACACAGTCACACAGTATATATTTTTATGATTGGAAAATGTCTGCATAAAGATGGAAATAGAATAAATTTTAGTTTATAAAATTTTTATTTTATTATTCTTGATTATAAATAAATGTTTCTGTGAACTGCTTCAGCTTTTCTTAATGTTTTATTACATGTTATTATGCTACTGATGACTGACAAGTATAGATGATGCTAATGAATTAAACAAAAATATTTTGATTTCAGGACGGTCCAAACCTCATTCGGGGACGGTTGATAATTTTTGTTCAGGACGGTCATGAAAAAAGTTACTGTTGGGGCCTGGGTTGCACACAAAGATTGAGAGAAAAATAACACAGTGTTCAACCGTTATTATCCAATAAATATCTTCAATTTAACTAAGGAATTACATCGACTTAGTTAATGTAGAGTGGGGTCCTGAGGAGATCATTTTTTGATTGAAACCATGGTAGACCCTTTATTTTATCTCTAATAATAATATTATTAGTATTATTACTGCTCTGTATTTTTAATATATTGAGCACTTTTGGATTATTTACTGACGCCACTGCAACGGAAACGTTAAAGCGGCAATCAGATAATATATAATATATATATATATATATATATATATATATAATAAAAAAAATATATAAAGGTTTTACATATCTATTTATTTGGTGACAAAGGAACATTCACAACCATATTGGTTTCTTGTGAGACAATCGTCAGGTGAAGATGTTACAAATGCAAGGAAAAATGAAAAAATTTCAAAAAATTTCAGAAAATTCAATAGACATGGGATGTGTATGATTGGATAAAGTGATGTGCGTATGTATGTGGCGGTATTTGAATGTATGTGAGTGTTTATGGGCAGCATAAAGGTTATGTATGCGGGGTAACTGGTCACACACATAATACATTGTTCAATGAATGTGTAACGTTTGATCAATGCAGACATATATATATATATATATATATATATATATATATATATAAGGGCAGCAATAATTTTCTTGCCTATGCAATTTTCAAATCAATTGGTTTAAAATAATGCATAGGTAAGAAATTGACAATAACCAAGCACTATTGACTTTGTCTTCACTAACCTAACTTAGAGATGTATATGATCTATCAAGATATTGAGAACTCTTTATTTATAAATATAGCAAACTATATGATATATATATATATATATATATATATATATATATATTAATAATGGGGATTGGGTTTATTTGTGTCTGTAACCAAAACTACACCACAGCTATTATCACAATATTCTCAATGATTGCATAAGTCTATTAATGAGTATTTAATTTATTATATTTATTAATTTAATTATTAATACATAGAATAAAAACAACCATGTTATATACACTCAAAATTTAAGTAAACAATTTTAAAAATTGTTTTTTTTTTACTTTCCCCTTTTTTTTTCCGGTAACAAGAAGTTAACTAAAAAGTTTACTAATAAATAAATACCTACGATTTTGTGTAAAATTCATGTTCAAAATATTCAAAATAATTATTCAATTAATAATTAATAGATGCATCTCATTTGATGGGGACAGGACTAAGTTTCCATTCTAAATTGTTTTATTTATTTTTTTTTACTCCTTTAATCAATTTAATGATTTTACTTACTTATGAGACAAACCCGTGGACATTGAATTTTTAACTTCCACCCACCTCGGGCAATATCTTTCAAAAATGAATTTTTGCAACTGCCAGAGGGCGTTTTTTTGTTTCTAGGGTATATAAGGGGATATAGATAAGGATAAGGGTACAAAAAATCATACATAAGTAAATAGGTAGATATTCTAGGCAAAACAAGACATTAGGTTTATAAGTTCCCAAAATTCACACTGGATTGTCCATAGCCTAGTGGATAAAAGGTTTATGTCACAAAAGTTCTAAGTGACATTTATCTCTAGGCTGCAGGTTCAATCCTGGCCAGGGGCAGCAGTAACATAGAATAATAATTAACACAAGCTTAACACCTGTACCCCAGCTATGGTTAGCAGAATGAGAACAGGATACATGGACTGAATAAAGGGTTAAGTTCAAAGTTCTGTGATGGCTCCTGATTATGACGAGAAGGTTCTCGAGTCCGACAAGAAATACCTGAAGAAGGCTAGAGGCTCATCGGCTGAAATATTGTACAGATAACAATGAAGATGAGGACAATAGTCCAAATAATACTAATTATCAAGCCTCATCTCAAAAATCCAGTGAAAAAGGATAAAGGAGTTCATACCTTTCCCAAGAGTATTAGTCATAAAGTAAATGTAATAAGGGACAATTTGAGTTTGAACTTGCTTGCTATGATGTTGATGTCCAGTGCTAGCCACTGCGCCATGGGGACTCTCCTAAAATTAGTTTTATTATTATTGAAGTCAGTCAGTTTACTGTTGGTTTGAACAACAGCAACTGGCTAAGCACAACTGAAGCAGTGTCCAAGACAGTTGGTATTTATAGAAATCAAGAATGATCCATTCACGCATTTGGGTGATTCCATTCCTTGAGTTCTGATTGGCTGCTTGGTTTCAATGATATTGTAGAGTTTTTAATAAATACCTTGTCATTCTGAAGTAGAATTGCAACAAGACAGGTTTGTATTAAGTTACAACCGCTTGTTGCCTTGTCTTACCAATTCAACGGTAATTGGAACTTAGTTTGATTATTCTTGAATTATTTACATGTTTTTTTTTCTCCTGGAAACTATGTAGAAATTTTGCTGTCAAATTATTAGAAAATTGATGCATCATTGTTCGTTATTTCTAGACAGAAGTCAAAAACATTGACCTCAACTTGGCTTTTATTTTGAACCATGAGTAAATGATGATTAAAAGTTAAGATGATGGTTTAGCTTAATGGCATATCAACCTTTGTGGGTTATTTAATACCAAAAGCCATCCTTGTAGAAGAACAGTAATGGCACTATTTAACCCATAGCTAAAGGGATGAGGAGGTTCATGCCTTTCTCCAGAGTATTAGTCTCAAAGTGTACATTATAGTATGACTTGAGTTCAAACTTGCTTATTACAATACCAAGTCCAACATTAGCCACTACACTCCGAGACCCCCACCCATAAGTTAATTTTATTATTTATTCGCAACCAAGTAACAAATAAGCACCCCGGCTGTTTGCTAGATTCAAAAGGACTGGTTTTGATTTTCACTGTCAGCTTTCGGTTGTTTGTTAACAGACGATTTTTAGACCCATTTTTTTTAGTTATTCATGTTGTTGTGCTATTTCAGTAGGACTTTTTTTAAATCATAAAACTATAAACGAAAGACACGTTTTTATATTAAAGAGACTTTTTTTTGTACCATTATAGTATTATAGCCTAGGTATTTAAGTTTTAATGTAAAGAAATATATTAAATTAGAAAGAATAACGAAATTAAATAAGAACTCATATATAAGGATTACATTTATTTTAATTATATTTAAATTGTTTTTTTATATAAAATCATTCATAGGATTGACTTTAATACAATGGAGAATAAAACAATGATATTAGAGATCAATAACTCCAATTATTTATTAAACACAGTTTTGTTAAAACCAGTATGCAAATTAACCTTATATATATAAACCTTTACTTCTTAGTGATATATAAGACATATTGCAGGATTTTAAATGCACTAATAACATGGGCTGTTTTGAAGCAAATCCAACTCAGATCTTCATATAGACATCGTTAATATAAACTTATTCTATGTATTAATTAATGATTTCGACTCTAGATTAAATATTGATTGATTCCTGAAGGTAAGCAGTGACATAGTTTCGGTTACAGACTGACACTGAATCTCCATTATAATAAGATGTTTTCTCCTGGAAACTGTAGAAATTTTGCTGTCAAATTATTAGAAAATTGACGTATCACTCTTCCTTATTTTTGGACAGAGGTCAAAGACATTGACCTTGGCTTTTGTTTTGAATTTTTTAAAGCTGGTATCAATTTAATTGCCAGAATTAATTGAAAAAATTAATTAAATGATTTAACGAAAGCTATTTAAAAAAAAACACCTTATCGTCATATGTCAAGTCTCCGCATTTTTAATTAAACCATAAACGATAAAGCAAAATATTTACAAATTTATTTTTCTCTTGTCCATCTTCTTTTCCACAGTAATATAATAAAAAACGGAATGGTCCATTATTTAGCTGAGGTGACAACACTCATAAGAAATAAGAATTCGGCAGATAAACTAATCCGTATAAATTATTAGTGTTACATAGGTATACTTGTAACCAAACAACTAAGTATTAGATTGGAATACTTAGTATCACATAAATGTAAGCGAAAAAAAAAAAAAACTTCTTAAGAAACCACTGCATAAAAAACATAAATGTACAATGAACATGATTCCCTAACCTCTAGGCATAAAATAACCCTAGATAGGTTTAAATGCTGTTAAAATCAATCAATCAATCAACATTTCTTTCTTCAGTTGAATTTCATTAAACGTTAATCAATTTGTGGTATTACAGACAGTAAATAAATAGACAAATACACGCACCAGTTTATGGTAGTAGTTTTCTTTCTTATTGTACTGTCAAAACTGTAATATTTTAACAATATTCATCATGCTTGTTATTCAATATTTTTCACAGTGTTTGTTGAGTTACTTTTATCTTTGAAAAGGGACAATATATATATATATATATATATATATATATAATTATCCACAGATGTGTGTTTCGAGGTCTACCTCTCATCAGTGTGGCTACACTTTAACAGCTACACCTAGCCGGGTTTGAGACCTGAATGAATTTTCGTTTGACAAGTCTCTTACCCGTGCGGCTAGAAGCGGCTGTTAAATATGGGAGAATATTTAATTGATACATTTCTAAGCAGAAATGAATTCACTAGAGTCCTCGAACTTTGTTAACAAAGAGAGGGTCAGCTACATGCCAGAACGGTGAGTTTTACAATTAAATCCCTATTTAAAGAACTCAACCAAATTGGGAGTATATCAATAAATAAGTTATCCACAGACACGTGTTTCGAGGTCTACCTCTCATCAGTGTGGCTACACTTTAACAGCTACCCCTCGCCAGGTTTATATATATTTATATTATTATTATTATTATTATCATTATCATACTAAAGCTAGCAAATCAATGTTTGGTTCCCTAAGGCTTTTTTCCTGTTAAGTTTAATGACTAAAATTATAATAATTAATGAAGGTCTCTGAAAATAATTGATAGTCATAATTTACGTACCGGTCGGTATGTAATATCTCTCTTTTTGTTTTTAGTCAGTAGCAGTTTACTCTTTTTTTTTTCCTCCTGGTTTTCTTCTGCGTCACTTCATATTCCTTCTCCCTGTTTGCAACTGGAGAATGAACATCATATTTACCTTCACAGGAAGGCTATGACTAGCACCCAGTCACCAGACAAAAAAAAAGACAGAGTGTAACCAAATACACTCTGAAGCAACTGACAGGAAATGGTCAAGTGTTCAGTATATATGCATAAAATATACACACTAAAACCACCAGCCAATCAAAATCCTGGAAATAGGCTTCTACACAAATCTGTAAATCTAATTTTTAAATATATTTCCAGATATAAATAAAATTTTCATTATTATTGCACAAAAAGCAATCTTTGGTGATAGTGAATGTGTTTATATATTTACTTTGTCCTTAATTCTTTTATTTTTGTAGTTTCAACCAGACCAAACTACATACACACACACACACAACTGCCCTGTATATATGTATAGATAGATATTTCTTTAGACTCTTTCTTTCTTTCTTTCTTTCTTCCTTCTTTCTTTTTTTCTTGTCTTCAGGATTAATTCTAGTTGTAGATATTTTTTTACATTCTTTCTTTTTCTTTCTTTCTTTCTTTCTTTCTTTCTTTCTTTTTTCAATCAGTTATTTTCCAGTAAATCTAAGGGGTGCAGATAAAGATAGTAGAAATTGCTCTTTGATGCCCAATCAGGAGAAATGGAAGAATAATTTTGGTTTATATTCGAGTCTGGTTAGTCTGTGGACTGGATTGTGAAAGTGACCTGATATGGTTGAATGCATAATTCATTGCGTCCGATGTTGACCAAGATAAATGATTCAAAAGGAGCAAAAGCCAAAGAATTCATTAGGATTAATACAGACACACACACACACAGACATATATATATATATATATATATATATATATATGTGTGTGTGTGTTTGTGTGTGTCCATGTGTGTGTGTTTGTGTGTGTCCATGTGTGTGTCCATGTGCATGTGTGTGTCCGTGTGTGTGTGCGTGTGTGTGTGGTGTGTGTGTGTGTATGTACATGTATGTATGTGTATATTATATATATATATATATATGTGTGTGTGTGTGATCAACGTGAGGGCCAGCAATGATCTGTAAAGATTATACTATTGCTATCAATATGTATGTATATATGGATGTATATATATATTTTTGTATGTATATATGAATAATTATATATATATATGTATGTATATGTATCTATATGTGTATATATATACTTGTATGTATATATAAATATGTTTATGCATGTATATGTATCTATATGTATATATATATGCATGAATATGTATATATATAATCCAAAAGTCCAGAGAAGAAATCTTCCTTACGACACAAGAATTTTATTTAAAAAAAAAAAAAAGTCATAATTTGAGAGCTCAATGTGTGCTCTTAATGTTAGAGCCACAGAGCAAATAAATAAAGTGTATATATATTATATATATATATATATATGTGTGTGTATATATACATGTATATGAATATGTATATATATATATGCATGTATATATATTTTTATGTATATATATGTATACAAATATATATATATTATATATATATATATATGCACGGACTGGTTATTGTGATTGCAAGCTTATTCAATGTTTGATCTATTGAATATATAAATATGCAGATGTAGATTTTATGTTTAGCTGCAATATATATGCATTCATTAATTCTTTTAAATTCATTTAGTCATATAGATACATGAACATATATATAATATTTATATATAGATATAAATATTTAATGTATTTATATATGCATCATATATGTTTATATATAATCTCTAATAATAAATGCGAACGTCAGTGTGTCACATTTCTTCAACTTTAACCTTCAAGGCTGAGGACCAACATATCATACTATTTTAGAATCAGGCCAACTTCTGTGAGCAAATCAAAAAAATATTCCTAGCTGAATCCTATGAGGTTTGTCTGGTGATCCGTGCCATTGACTCACTTTTGGGTTAACCCTAACCCACCTTCCCCACCAGATGCAGTTTAACATCAGGACACTAAGAAACTCAGCCACCACCTTCTTGCACATATATGGGGGGTTGCCGTGGTGTAATGGTTAAAGTCATAGGAAATGGACTCGTCGCCCCGAGTTCAAATCCTGGACGTGGTAATTGCATTTCACTTAGCGCTAATACCCTTGGGAAAGGTATGAATTCTAATCTCCCTCCAGCTATGGGTAAATAGTAGGGCAGACTGGGCTCTTTAACCTTGGTTAGGCAACCGGTCTAGGAGAAGGAAAACTCTGAATTCAAACCTGTTAAACTCCGCTTAAGAAATTGACCTTGTGTCACATCCTGCTCATGCGGAGGGGTTGGTAAATATATATATATGGGGGGTTGCGTTAATGACTAGGGTTGCTGTTAGAATATTTTTGCTATTATTCTTAAGTTCCATAAGTACCAGCTGTCTTGGGCACTAGTTCAGTTGTGCTTAGTCAGTAGCTGTTGTCCAAACCAACAGTATACTGACTGACTGACTGACTGACTTCAATATTGTGCTGCGAACATGATTGCAACAAGATTAGATCCGTATTCAGTTTCGGCTACTTGTTGCCTTGTCTTACCAATTCGACGATAATTGGAACTTAGTATGATTATACTACAGGTATATAATGTGTGCTGGAGTCCACCATTTAAATTTATACACTCTTTCTGGCCATGTGGATTCAATCAGCTAATCAACACACTCAAATACGTGGTTGGTTAACTATTCAATGGCTGATCTTGAAAGGCATTCAGTTGCTCGTATTTGACATGGACGAACTGGTCAACAACACAAGGATTCTGCCTAACACTAAGGAACACAAGGATTCTACCAAACACTAAGGAACACAAGGATTCTGCCTAACACTAAGGAACACAAGGATTCTGCCTAACACTAAGGAACACAAGGGATCTCCACTGTAAAGGGCTCTCACCTGCAGCCTAAAAATGGCCACAAGAATCTTAATATTTGGGAAAATCATATACATGATATGGATTGAAATGTCACCGGCTGATTGATTGGAGGGGCCTCTCCGACCACCTGTGTAGCCTAGACTATTCTTCATATCATCTATTATAGAGAAATGATAAGAATGCTCTGTCTATAAAATATATAAACTTTACTTGGTATTAGTAGTGAGCCTCTAGCATTTCCAGTAATAGACTATTCTTGATATCATTTGTCTATTATATCCAGATGAGATCAAGAATGGTCTGTCTGTAAAATGTATCCTTTCAATGGTATTAACAGTGTGCCTCGATCATATCTAATGATAGACAAATGATATCAGGAATTATCTGTCTATAAAATATATCCTTTACTTGGTATTAGTAGTGAGCCTCTAACATCTCCAGTAATAGTCTATTTTTAATACAATCTGTCTATAACAGCTAATATAAAAAATTCTCTGTCTGTAAAATACATCTTTTAATGGTATTAGTAGTGAGCCTTTAACATCTCCAGTAATAGTCTATTTCTAATACAATCTGTCTATAACAGCTAATATAAAAAATTCTCTGTCTGTAAAATATATCTTTTAATGGTATTAATAGTGAGCCTTTAACATCTCCAGTAATAGTCTATTTCTAATACAATCTGTCTATAACAGCTAATATAAAAAATTCTCTGTCTGTAAAATATATCTTTTAATGGTATTAGTAGTGAGCCTTTAACATCTCCAGTAATAGTCTATTTTGATATCGACTGTCTATTATAGACAGATAATATCAAGAATTCTCTGTCTGTAAAATTTATCCTATACATGGTATTAGCAGTGATCATTGAACATCTCCAATAATGGCCAGATGATATCAGGAATTCTCTGTCTGTAAAATATATCCAACAATTTATCTTGTATGAATAGAAAGATATGAGGTGAGATACAAAACCAGTTGGAATGAACTGATGATGCGATTGGGCAATTTGCCTGCGGATATATTGAATATTAGTACAAGGTGAGGGGGGTGTGTACCCATGGGAGAGTTTTCAAAATAGGTCACGTCAAAAACTGTATGTACATACATCTTTATAATCAGATCGATAAATTCCAATTCTAGACATTCCAAATTTGGAAATGGCGGCAAACTTGAATTTTATCCAGACAGACATTCTTGTGTACACTAAAACCAGAATTTAAAAAAAAAATACTGAGTGATATTTTTTCGGTAATTTTGAGAAGAATGGCTATGAATCTAAGAGATGTTTAAATGAGAAAACTTACTCATTTAATTTTTTTTATGTAGTACCAGTAGCACATTGAAATTTTACTTACCCTTTTGGGAGAACAATTTAATCTTCCAACAAGTAATCTTTGAATGATTTTGGTAGCGGTATCATGCGACTACAGAGGGGAAAAAAATATGCACACCACCTCTAGGGGTGGGGGTCCAGTGGCTTTGGCCCTGGACCGTGGCTACAATTAACATCGTTGATCCCAATTTAAAGGGGCAGGGCTTGGTTTATTGCCCGGTGCCTGAGGCGCCCCTCTTGAGGGGGAATGCCGATGGGATCAATGCATTTTTTGCACTCACCACCCATGAATCACGGCTTGTGGGTGGTCCCACATTAATAGGGTATTGGGCCTATGATTATATTACTAAGAAATGCAACCCTTATTTCTATATGTTTGCATTATGCATCACAAGGTCTTCTAGATCTAATATCTGTAAGCAAAGTTTTGAAACAAAGGTGAGTTTTATGTTAAAATATGTTGTAAAACATGTGCTACTCATACGCTGAATTGGCAAGGGACGTTATCAAACATGGAATCTTGTGATTCCTGAAGAATAATTAAAGTTCCAATTACCGTCGAACTGGGAAGACAAGGCAACAAACGGTTGTAACTGAAATACAAACCCGAATGTCACAAAGTCTACTACAGAATGACAGGATATGTATAAGACTCCACAATGTCATTCAAATCAAGCAGTCAAGCAGAACTAAAGGAATGGAATGACCCAAATCACCCAAATTCATGAATGGGTCATTCTTGATTTCTATATATATCAACTGTCTTGGAGCCAATCAGAACTAAAGGAATGGAATGACCCAAATCACCCAAATTCATGAATGGGTCATTCTTGATTTCTATATATATCAACTGTCTTGGAGCCAATCAGAACTAAAGGAATGGAATGACCCAAATCACCCAAATTCATGAATGGGTCATTCTTGATTTCTATATATATCAACTGTCTTGGACACTGGTTAGGTTGTACTTAATTAGCTACTGTTATTCAAACCAACAGTAGACTTACTGACTTCAATAATTCCTAGATGGACATTCTACCAACTGGGCTAAACCGGGTCTTTACATAACAGTCATCGTGCCTAATTTGCTAGAACATTCATGCTACCCTTATAACAAACTGTTGGAACATTTTTGTCATATAAGGTGTGCTGAAGTCCATCGCTTAAACTTATAGACTCTGCATGGGCACGTGGATTAAAGCCAGCCAATCAACAACTCGAATACGTCGTTAGTTAACTATTTAATCGCCGATCTTGAAAGCCATTCATTTGCACGTATTCAACATGGACAAACAGATCAGCAATCAAGGAACACCGAGGAACAACCAAAGGATTCTACCCAACACTAAGGGACACCAAGGAACAATCAAAGGATTCTACCTAACATTAAGGAACACCGAGGAACAACCAAAGGATTCTACCCAACACTAAGGAATAACCAAAGGATTCTACCCAACACAGGAACAATCAAAGGATTCTACCAACACTAAGGACACAAGGAACAATCAAAGGATCTACCCAACACTAAGGGACACCAAGGAACAATCAAAGGATTCTACCTAACATTAAGGAACACCGAGGAACAACCAAAGGATTCTACCCAACACTAAGGAATAACCAAAGGATTTTACCCAACACTAAGGAACAACCAAAGGATTCTACCCAACACTAAACAACCAAAGGATTCTACCCAACACTAAGGAACAACCAAAGGATTCTACCCAACACTAAGGAACAACCAAAGGATTCTACCCAACACTAAGGAACAACCAAAGATTTCTACCCAACACTAAGGGACACCAAGGAACAATCAAAGGATTCTACCTAACATTAAAGAACACTGAGGAACAACCAAAGGTTGCTACCGAACACTAAGGAACAACCAAAGGATTCTACCTTACATTAACGAACACCAAGGATCTCCACTGTAAAGTGCTATCACTTGCCTCCTAAAATGGCCACAAAAATCATAGCACTAACACCTACAGCTTCATTGTGAAAAAAATATTTTAATTTCTTTTGTTTGTCCCCTGTGGAATTGAAGATCTCTAACTTTTGAGTTTTTTCTATTAGGAACGAGACTGAGAAATTTGAAAACAATAAAACAATTGCCTGAAGATATTCTACTTGTCGTAAACCGAAATTTAATCACAGAGAAAGAAAAAAAGAAAAGAAAAGAAAAAAAGATTAATTTTATTACGTTTTATTTTGATACTCTTCAAGTGAGTGGTAATCTTTGCTTTATTTTCCACTTATAAACGGTTTGAATAGCAAACATCAAAGATGCCCTTCAAGTAGTCAAATCAAATAAATAACTGTTAACTACTTTTTCATCTAATCACCCTAACATTACGTTTTAGTTGGTATAATTGCATCTTTGCAAATGATTATAGTGATTAATGTAAATAAACATTTCATCTTCATATTCACGCACTCTATTTACCAAGACAAAAATTATATCTGTCGCAGTATTATATATATGATATTATAGATTAATATATATATAATATTATAGATGCAAAACTATTCATTTAAGAATTTTTTTGGAAAATATCATTGGAAATATCATTCTAGAAAAGCAAAATGATTCTACTGGTATTGGTAATGGTCGGTTAATTAATTGGATTTTACGGCATGTCAACCCTTGTTGGGTTATTTTATGCTGAAAACATTTTGTTTTATTCATTCTTGATGGATATTTAAAAAAATTTTTTTTCTTAATCTCTTTTTTTTTTTCTTTTTTAAACTCATTTTTTCTATTTAACCAATAATAACCCTTGTACAGATTTATGTAGACTGATCAGTATTCAACTGTGTTGCAAAGTTGAATCTGCTTCTGATAATCCAGACTTGGTAAGAGGTTTAAATAGCAGCTTGGGCTATTTTACCATGTGGCATGGTCAAGTCTATTTCCAGGATTTTGATTGGCTGGTGGTTTTAGTGTGTATATTTGTATCCATATATATTGAACACTTGACCATGTCCTGTCAGTTAAAAGGTTAATGCTGAAATGAATCTTATATAAAAAGTTGAAAATCGACCTCCCCTATTGTATAGCCCTCTTTTTTCTTCTTACTGTTGCATACCATTCTTCTTTACTTACTTCTTACTTCTATTCTACTTCTGTTCTTCTGACATCTTAAGTTCTTCTAGGTCTCTTCTAAGGTCTGGACTTCCTTAGGGACTTCGGGTCTGGTCTTCTATTGGGGATTTCTCTTTATCAGAAGCCCTGTGTCATTGTTTTTAGAGGTAATAACACAAGACTCCGATTTGCTTTGATCTTACTTTATTTTTAAATCCCCAACCAGACATCTGCGCAGATTAAGACGGGAGTGCGTGTAACGCGACTTACCCTTCCGTCGAGCTCGGCTGCTAGTCTCTAACTGACTGAAACTTACTTACTATCTAAACCGGAAGAGAGGGTCCTCTCTACCGGTTCTCACGGCTATCCGGAAAGAAGGATCAGGACAGGTCAAGCCTTGTCATTCAAATCCTTCAAGGCCATGGGCTGCAGCTTATAATGGCCATTTTGATTTCTACACTATTGCACATAAATATTAGGTATCTAATAATTATGTAACATTACCATCTTATAGTACTTAACTTCTATATTTTTTTTTGTGTGTCTCTCTTCTGCTGGGGGGCAGTCGTCTCTGCTATCTCGTCTATGTTCGTCTGATTCTCTCTCTATTCATCTGGTCTGCTCCCTTGAGATCTTGTTTCTTTCTCCCAAGGTTTCGTCAGACATTATTTGTAGGAAAAACAGATGCTTCCATTCTTATTATTTAGATACGACATGAAAAGTTTCTGAGAAACTTTTTGAAAAATTTGTTAGATATTTATATATTTATGGAAGATATCATAAATATTTCATAATGACTGAGACAGTTCACGAGGCTGTTAGACTTTTTTTTTCCATTGTTCTTTGATATCTATGTGCTGAAACCTTACACAGACTGTAAGACAATATTCCAAATTGTGTATCCATTTCTGTTTGTTGTTTGGTGAGGAGAATTAAACTTCAAGAGCAAACATTTGCATCTTACAGTGTTCTTATTCTTTTATTTTTTTTATGAAATGTCACCCGCATACACATACAAACATATATCTATATATATATATATAAAAAAGTTTGGTATGTACGTGTCAATCTATAAATCCAAAAAGAGGAGTCACTCAGATTCAAAATCTTGCATACAGATCAATATCCTTCTAACTAGAAACACACCAAATTTGGTTTTGATTTTTACTTATTAAGGATGTAATTAATTAATTAAACAAAAATCAAATGATTTTCAGAAAGCATCGTGTAGCTGCCCTGCTGATATGCCAGCAGTAGGAGCTTCCCTGCTGCCTGTATCATCAGTCATTAAAAATGTCCACTCTATTTCTACTAATAAGTCAACATTGTTGAATGCAATTATTATGTAATTTAGTATGAACTGTTAATTAATTTTTTTTTTTTTTGAGAACTAAAAAAATCAACTTTTCAAACTATCTTTAAATGTACAAAATTTCTTAAAAATGTTTTCGTCCAGTCATGGACCTGGTACTTTTGCTAGTATATATATATATATATATATATATATATATATATATATATAAGTAAATAAAGTCGTTGGGGTGGTCTAAAGTCAGTATCAGCTAATCAGCGAGGGAGTCTATCCCCTTTTCACTAGCATTAGACCAAGGAGATGGTTTTTGTGTCTGAGGTGGAGTGTATGGGTTAAGTGTGTCCTGAGATGCACATATTTGCTTTGAATGAGTCCCAGTAAAATTTATGGATCTCAACTAAATCCATCTAACTCCTACCTTGTATCTTGTATAATTCCTTTCTAAGAAGTGTATTTACACTTAGCTTGAAATGGTGAAGGAAGAAAAGAAAAACACTGGGACGCATGGATATTGTTTTACTGTGTCTTTTTAGATTTTTGTGCATCAGGGATGCAGGACGCATACCTATCAGCATCTCTCTCTCTCTCTCTCTCTCTCTATAATAATATATATATATATATATATATATAATTATATATATATAAGAATCCAACTGACTGGTATGTAGGGTGATATTTCAATATCTCCTGTACATTCACAATTCATACTCATGTTGACGCAAACTTATAGATTTATACAAGGATTTTTACAAATCCCTAAAGAGAGCTCAATGTATAATAACTAATAAATTAATTATATACAAGGCAATATTTAACTTTCAAAGAAAGAAAAAACTTAACAAACCGTTATTTGGCTATTATAAATTTATTTCAACCAGAACTCAATATGAGCCTAGACTCATTAGATTATTTCAACCAGAACTCAATATGAGTCTAGACTCATTAGATTATTCATAAAGACTCTTTTATGTGATAAGCTATCTGATGAGCCTAGACTCATTAGATTATTTCATAAAGCTCTTTTATGTGATAAGCTATTGATGAGCCTAGACTCATTAGATTATTTCATAAAGACTCTTTTATGTGATAAGCTATCTGATGATAGACTCATTAGATTATCATAAAGACTCTTTTATGTGAATAAGCTATCTGATGAGACTAGGCTCATATTGAGTTCTCATTTAAACAAATTTATCATAGCCAAATTATCTTTATTTTTGAAAGTATACTTTAAATATACACTCCAACATTTGCGGTGCTGGTGATTGTCGTCAGTGATGTAATCCACAGGGTTCATTGGGAAGTTTCGGGTCTTCCAACATCAGACTTCCCTCGCCCTGCTAACCCTATCAGAGGTGATCAAACTCTGGTACAACCACCAACAATAGCCACTAAAAGACGCTTGACAATGAAAAAAAAAAATTTTTTTTTGACAGTTGTAGGACTCTAACCCATTCAAATACAAAGCACCACGCATCTGATTGGTTGTTAGTAACAGCCAATCAGATGAGCAGTATTTAAATGGGATGCGTAGCCAGAAACACTTTTTTCTGTACGGATTACAAGGTTTAGATGATTAGGTAAATCAACCCTTCTTTAATAATAAATAATATAAATTGGTACAGTTTTCCAGGCATGGATATTGTTTTACTGTGTCATTTTAGATTTTTGTGCATCAGAGATGCAGGAAGTACACTTATCAGCATCTCTGAATATATTAGATATTATCATTGATAATATTTCAATTACAATCGGTTTAATCATTTATTTATGTTCTATTCTTTAATCAGTATTGTATAAAAATACTTATTTAAAACCATTTATATACTCAACTTTTTCCAGATTCACATCATCAGTTTCCCTGCTATATAGAAGCTTCCCTACGTACCTTCACTGTTATGAAATGTAAGTATCTTAAAACTTCAGAGCTATAATGTGTTGAGGTTACAAAAGGTCTAAGTCAGGGATCACCAAACATTTTTCATGGTTGGCCGGATATTTGAAAAAATACCGAGCACGGGCCACATTATTATTGTCTTCAATACTTTGCAAACCAGAACGAACGCTCTGAGAAAAAAGATGTAAAACAAAATTTATCTTTCCATGTTATATTCATGGATGAGTGGTGTAAGATGCACAAAAACAAATTTAACCAACATATTTATTTTCAAAATATGATCAAAGAACGCAACATTAGCAGAAAGACAACGGGCCTTATAAAATGGCTTTTGCAGGCCGGATCCGGCCCTTTGGCCGTAGTTTGGTGACCCCTGGTCTATGTGGTTAAGCTACAGCATGGGCTTCTGCTAGTTGCCGCTAACAATAGAAGCTGTAATGATAACTGCTGCCTTGTGACTGAGATAGTTGAGTCTTTCCCATTGATACCAAGGGTCCCTATTTTACCCTGCCCCCCTCAAGTGGATATTTTTCAACCCCCCACCATGTTAGATGAACATAAAGTTTGATTAACGCAGGGAGCCAAACAAACCGAAGCTCATGTAGTGACCAGTGTTGAGATTTGTGTAAACTGATCAGTATTCAACTGTTGCAAGTCGGATCAACTTCCGAGAATCCAGACTTTGTAAGTGGTTTAAATAGCAGGTTGGGCTATTCTACTTTGTGGAATGGGCAAGTCTATTCCCAGCATTTTAATTGGCTGGTGGGTTTAGTGTGTATATTTGTATCCATATATAATGAACACTTGACCATGTCCTCTCACTTGCCACAGAGTGTATTCAGTTCCTCTTTGTCTTTTTTTTTTGTCTGGTGACTGGATGCTAGTCACAGCCTTCCTGTGAAGGTGAGTATGATGTTCATTCTTCAGCCAGTGTAAAAGTTGAATGAATCCCTTGGCATTCCTCTTCTGAGGTGCCTCAGGCACTGGGCAAAAAACCCAACCCTGCCCTTTTTAGATGAGGGGACAGGTGTTCCTTTGGGGATGCCCCCTGGGATTCATGCTCATGCGGTGGCCAGTGTAAAAACTGTATGTATCCGTTCGGCATTCCCCTTTCAGGGTGCCTCAGTCATTGGGCAATAAATCCAGCCTTGCTCCTTTTAGACAAGGAGGCAGTTGTTGCCTGGGATGATGGCCCCTCTGGGATTCATGTTGATTTATTATATATCTTATCTGAGGCTGGAAGTGCTCTATGTGACACATGGGCAATTTAATGAGCTTCTGCATGTATTTACAGCCCTGTCGACTGGGGCTGTAGAATATGTTGAATGCCTTTTGCAGAGGGGTAAGATTACCCCTACCAATGGGGTCATCTGTTGACCATGGTGGTGACCCATGATGCTTTAGGATGGAATCCTAGTGGCTGAGCAATCGATGACCTAAAACACTTCACTTTGGCGCTTACTTAGGCTAGACGGGCAGTCGGAGAGGCCCAATCAATCAGTCATGTCAAGCCTTAGCATCTATATGATTGTTCCAACCTTATTGCTCTTATGGCAAATCCCTAACCCTTTTTTATAGATGTGCTAGAAGGCAGTGGCTGAAGCTTTTAGTGTCCCAGGTATGCTAACTGCATGTAGTGGTAAGGTTTCAGTTCTTAATTCCTGGGAAGTATGGAGTACCCCTTCATCACAATTACTCCCAGGTCCACTCTGATCCAGAGTGGTAGTACCTGTTAGTGTACCATCTATGGGTTAAATAGATTAAAAAATCAGTCTTTAAAAAATGTATTTAATTCTTTGCCTACTTTATGCTACTCACAGCAGCTCTTCCATCAATAAAAGTACCCAAGCAAAGAAAAGTTCAAAAACTGAAGGTTAGTCATTTATAATTGAACAGGACTCAGATTGAAATAATACTAGGATTTTATTTGAATAGAATGAGTTCTGAGGTGAATAGATAGTGAACTTAGAAATATACCATCATACAGGTAGAAAAATCAAGGTACAGCCATGGGGGAAATTTGTTAGGCAAAAAGTTAAAGTATTATTCCAAGGGCTAGATGACAACGTCTCTTACTCTTTTTAATCAATACTAGGTTTGGTCTTCTTAATTCCCCTAATTTAAACCACTCACAGTGGCTCTCCCACTACACTCAAACAAAGTACAAAAACTGATGATTAGTTCATTAGAATTGAACAGGAGTACTCAGATTACAATAATAATAATTGGACTTTATTTGAATAGAATGAGTTCTGAGGTGAATAATAGTGAACTTTTGAAATGTAGCATGAGACAGGTAAAAAAAAATGCCAAGAAAATTTGTATTGGAAATTTGGTCAACAAAGAATTAAAAGAAATTAATTAGAATAAAATTTGAATGCCCAACATGAATAAATGAAATAATGTCTTTGGCATAGATTAACCCAACAAGGTTTGACATGCTGTAAAATCCAACCAACCAACCAACCACCTATTATTAAACACTTACATAACATATTAACCCACCTTTGACGTCACACACTAACTTCCACACTCATAATTTTACGGCTGGTCAAAAAAAAAGAAAAAAAAGGGAGAGTGAAGGAAGGAATAATCAAATGAAAAATAATGAATGAATGAATGAAAGGTAATTTATGAGGAAGTGCGTCCCGGTCTCCTGCCTCAGAAATTGCTACCCAGTGACTATTAAAATAACGTCCCCAGCTATGTCGTCTTGGTGGTGTCACTTGAAAGAAAACAACCAACTTAGGGCGTTAAATGTATTTTAGAGGTGGGGGGGGATTCTCTTTTTTTGTCGTAATTCTTATTTATTTATCGTAATTTGTTCAGAAATTTATTTATAGAAATTTGTTGTAATTCTTGTTTATTTATAGAAATTTGTTGTAATTCTTGTTTAGATATGAAGATGGATATCTATCTATCTACCTCAATTTGTTCATTTTTTACTTTGTTTATATATATCTATCCACCCATCATTTGTTCATATCAAAAAAGAGAAGCCTCCCCCTCTCTAAAATACATTTAATGCCCTAAGTTGGTTGTTTTCCTTCAAGTAACACTGCCGAGACAACATAGCTGGGGACTTTATTTTAAAGTCACTGGGTAGCAATTTCTGAGGCAGGAGACTGGGACGCACTTCCTCATAAATTACCGAATGAAAAATTAGATTAATTCCTCAATGAACAAACAAGTGAATGAAAGAATGAATTATTGAATGAGTTGAGCAAACGCAATTAGCAAAATCACTCTATTCAGATCTATCTATGTATCTATCCGAGTCTATCCATATCTATCTATATTTCACATCTATTTATCTACCTACCTACCCATCTATATTATTTTATTCACATCTATATATCTATCTATCACTCTCAGTCTATTCATATCCCCCTATCTTAGTCTATTCATATCTATCTACCTACCTACCTACCTACCTATCTATCTATCTATATCTATCAATCTATCTATCTAGCTGTAAAATCCAACCAACCAACCAACCACCTATTATTAAAACACTTACATAACACATTAACCAACTTTGAAGTCACTCACTGACTTCCACACTCATAATTTTACGGCTGGTCAAAAAAAAAAAAAAGGGAGAGTGAAAGAAGAAATAATCAAATGAAAAATAATGAATGAATGAATGAAAAATTAGATTAATTCATCAATGAACAAACAGGTGAATGAAAGAATGAATTATTGAATGATTTGAGCAAACGCAATTAGCAAAATCACTCTATTCAGATCTATCTATGTATCTATCCGAGTCTATCCATATCTATCTATATTTCACATCTATTTATCTACCTACCTACCTACCTATCTATATTATTTTATTCACATCTATATATCTATCTATCTATCACTCTCAGTCTATTCATATCCCCCTATCTTAGTCTATTCATATCTATCTATCTACCTATCTATATCTATCAATCTATCTATCTAGCTGTAAAATCCAACCAACCAACCACCTATTATTAAACACTTACATAACACATTAACCCACCTTTGACGTCACACACTGACTTCCACACTCATAATTTTACGGCTGGTCAAAAAAAAAAGAAAAAAGGGAGAGTGAAGGAAGAAATAATCAAATGAAAAATAATGAATGAATGAATGAAAAATTAGATTGATTCATCAATGAACAAACAAGTGAATGAAAGAATGAATTATTGAATGAGTTGAGCAAACGCAATTAGCAAAAGAAGTCAACCCACCGCTGACGTTATACACTGACTTCCACACCCATAATTTTACAACCAGTCAACAAAAAGAAAAAAAAAAAGAAGAGTTAAAGAAGAAAGGATCAAATGAAAAAAAATGAATGAATGAAAAATTAGATTAATTTCTCAATGAAAAAACAAGTGAATGAATGAATGAATTGAGCGAGGGAATTAACAAATAAACAAATGAATAAATATATGAATAAGTGAATTATAAATAAGCAAATGCGATTGGCAGGGGAGTGGGGGCAGGTGACTGGAGGGGGGGGGGGGGGGAGGGGATGAACAGATGAATCAAGAATTATTTAATGGGTTCTCATAATATGTTAATGCACCACTGACATCACGCACTGATTTACACATTCATTATTTAAGAGCCAGTCAAAAAAAGAAAAATTAGATTGAAGAAAGAAAGGGTCAAAGGAAAAAAAACAAACTTAATGAATGAAAAAAAAGAAAAAAATGAAAGTGAAAGAAGAAAAGATTAAATGAAAAAAAATGGAATGAATGAAAAAATGGAAAAAAATGAAATTGAAGGAAGGAAGGAAGTATCAAATGAAAAAAATGTAATGAATGAAAAAAAGGAAAAATTGAAAGTGAAGGAAGGAAGGAAGGATCAAATGAAAAAAATTAATGAATGAAAAAAAGAAAAAAAATTGAAAGTGAAGAAAGGAAGGATCAAATGAAAAAAATGTAATGAATGAAAAAAAGAAAAATCGAATGTGAAGGAAGAAAGAATCAAATGAAAAAATGTAATGAATGAAAAAATAAAAAAAAATTAATTGAAGGAAGGAAGGATCAAATGAAAAAATGAATGAAAAAAAATGAAATGAGGAAGGAAGGATCAATGAAAAATAATGAATGAAAAAATGAAATTGAAGGAAGGAAGGATCAAATGAAAAAATTAATGAATGAAAAAAATGAAATTGAAGGAAGGAAGGATCAAATGAAAAAAATTAATGAATGAAAAAAAAAAGAAAATTGAAGGAAGAAAGAATCAAAATGAAAAAAAAAAAAACAGTGAAGTAAAAAAGTATGAATGAAAAATAAAAATAATGAATGAATGAAACATTAGATTAATTCATCCAAAACATGAAACAAGTGAATGAATGAACAAATGATTGAATGAGTTGAGCGAATGAATTAACAATCAAACAAATAAGCATATGAATGAATATAATGAATTAGAAATAAGCAAATACCGTTGGCTGGGGAGTGGAGGCCGGTGACTGGGGGCAGGTGAGTGGAGGCGGGGTGGGGAAGGATGAACAAATGAATCCAGAATGAGTGAATGGGTTCGCAAACAAACTCATGAATGAGTACATTTGTTCTTGGCTGATTCCGATATTGAATTACCGAACGACTGAAGATGTTCACGTTCTGGTGTGTATTTGGCGAATGTCCAACACTAGAAAGATTATTGAACGTCTCGTCTTTCAATGTTCTTCTCAAGAAGATGACTGATTCTGAGAAAAGGAAAAAGAAATGGAAATGATTTTCCAGGTGTCGACGTGTACGTTACACCTTGACTATTTACCGGGAAGCCACTGCATCCGATTGCCACACAACATGGATATATTTATATCTTTAGAGTCCGGGTACCATATCATGGATAAAAGGCCCAGTCTGCCCTACTATTTACCCATAGCTGGAGGGAGAATAGATTTACCGGGAAGCCACTGCATTCAATTGTAACTCAACATGAATATCTTTATATCTTTAGAGTCCAGTTGCCATACCATGGATAAAGAGCCAGTCTGCCCTACTGTTTACCCATAGCTGGAGGGAGAATAGTTAGATTTACCTGGAAGTCACCACATCCGATTGCCGATTTCTCCTTCTGTATTTATGACAAACATGTTATCTATGTATACGGGTAATTCCATGTCAAATCATCCAGGCCATGTCACCCCCCCCCTTCAATTTTTTTCCAATTTTGTCCAAGTAAGGGTTATGATAAAGTTAGCCAATCCCCAAACTTTAAGCTTCCAATTCAAAAAAATTGCTGAGTTATGTCGATTTTTAGCTCTCCAAATTTGGGGGGTGGTAAAAAATGGTGACTTTTTGTAAGCTATTTTTGTGTGTAAAATGAGTTCTAGAGTTTCCCTACTAAATATGTTTATAAAAGTATTTTTCCCCAAGAAATCCAAAAATGCTATCAGAAAAGTCTTAAAGTCAAGCAATTTTAAGTGATTGATGATTTCTAATTTTTTCCTTGCAAGATCAATATCCCAATGTGGCATGTGTCTACGACAACAATTTTTTCTATTATTATTTCACATATATTGAACATTATTTGTACCAAAAAGATAATTTAATATTTTAGGAATCTTCTATTGTTAACATAGTCCACACCTGGAAAATGTTTTAGAAAAATTGAAGGGGAGGGAGGGTGACAATTTTACTTTTTTCTGGATGATTTGACATGGAATTACCCATATAGAATAAAAGAAGCAGTGGTTATTAATTTCAGAATATAGACTCCTTGTTTTGTTACTTGTTTTTTTTTCCATTCAGTCTGATTCTATATTTTTCTCATTCATTTACAATGATTATTAGTAATACTAGATTAATACTTTATTCTAATTGATTTCAATGTAAAATTAGACATAAGATTGCTTTTAATACGTTGAGAATAAAACAATAGTATTAGAAATCAATAACACAAGTAATTCTTTATTAAACATGATTTTGTTAAAACCAGTATGCAAACTATTCACATTATGTAACTATATATAAATATTTATTTCTTGATATATAATACGCATTTTATGATTTTATGGGCCATCCTTTAGGCTTCAAACAAGATCGCTTGTCCAGCAGAAATCCTTGGTAAAGAATCCTTTGCTTGTTCCATGGTGCTCCTCAGTATTCCAAGTCCTTTGTCAATGATTGCAAATGGATGTCTCTTAGTATCAGTGATTATGAGTAGTCAACCAGCCATGTATTAGGACTGTTGATTGCCTGACGTTTAAACCACATGTCCTCGCCTAGTCTATAAATTTAAGTAGTGGATTGTAGCACACCTTATATATCCAAAATATTCCAACACTTTGAGAACAAATTTATTACTTGTTTTTTTTTTCTGTTTTTTTTTTTTGTTTGATGTTCTTTTTCTTTTTTCTCTTTGTTATGTCTTCATTTTTTATTTTTTCTCTTTGTTATGTCGTCATTTTCTCTTCATTTCAGTGTTTCCATAGTTCTATTATTCATTTTCCGTCATTATTTGTATTAGATAGGAATACTTGAAACCATATAACCGTGAGCAAATCATTAGTATTTTAAAGGAATACTTGAAACCATCTGTGTGTTTATTAAGAATTATTATTATCCTTATTAGTTACTTAAATTGATACATCCCTACTTTTCCACATAGGTGTGTCAAAAAGTAATGCCATTTTCTTTATTTCATGTGAATTTTTTTTTATAAAACTAAGGCCTACATTGAAACCCAAAGAGGCTCAGAGCAAGAATTCGACGAGTAAGACTCAACTTGCCAATTGACAATGTCCTCCTTCTGCTTGACAATACTCAATCACACAAACAACAGGACAGGGGAGAAAATTGCCTCATTCGGGCTGACAACTTTACTGCATCCTCCATACTCAACAGATTTAGCGTCTGCAGACTATGATCTCTTCAGCCCCATGAAAGAGGGCCAAAGAGAGGCAAACATTATTCCAGTGACAAGGAAATGAAATCTGTAGTGGCTCAAAGAACAGTCAACAGAATTTTACAGGGCAGGGATACATGCTCTCATTCAAATTGGAACATTGCTATTGAGAGAAATGGTGACTATGTGGAGAAGTATGGATGTGATCCACAGAGTACCAGCTTCATTTTGATGTATGATACATGTTTGTGTTGGTAATTATACCTGTCCTAACAAAATGGCATACTAACTCCTATGTGGAGAAGTAGGGATGTGATCCACAGAGGCTTTTTGTATGATACATGTTCCTGTTGGTAATTATACCTGTCCTAAACAAAATGGCATAACTTTTTGACACGCCCTCATATAACTGCTTATAAAAAATAACCCAATAACAGTTGAGCCAACCAACCAACCAACCTTACAATATCATTTTCTCTGAGAACAAATTTGATACTTGTTTTTTTTGTTTGTTTTTTTTCTGTTTTATTTTTCTTTTTTTGTTCTTTTTTTGTTCTTTTTTCTTTTTTTGTACTTTTCTTTTTTTAAAATTTCATTTTGTCTTCATCCAGTCTGGTTCCATAGTTCTGTTATTCCTTTTCCTTCATTGTAGATTCTATCCAGTCAGTAGTATCTGTGTGGTAAACTTTTCCAGAAGGTGAGTGATCAAGGGTAGGTGTGTGGATGGGTGTGTGTGTGTGTGTGGTGTTGTCTGTCTGTCTGTACGGCCTATCATAGGCATGGCAGGTAATTCGAGTTTAGAAAAGGTGACCATTTGTCATAGTTAATTCCCCACCAGCACATCTTTCGATGAATTTTCATGAATAATAAAATGGTTTTGATGTTCCTCTGGGATTATATAGGCTTGTCAGTGTAGCCAAGAGTCTTGAGAATAAATATCCTATGCCAACAGCAGTTCTTAAATGAGCCTCCCCGTCTCTTTTCATCAGAAGGTGTTCTGAATTATTAACAGCATCTAGCATCCTAGATTATCTTGACTCTATAGATATTTATGGGAACTTTCTTTTCAAACCAGATCCTTTAGTCTGTATTTTGGAACCGAGCCACGGAACATTTCCCAGCGGGTGTCTGCTAATTTTTCCCAGTCTCACTTCTGATCACAAAAGTCTCAGAGTTTTCCCACCAATGTTGTGATTGATTACCAAGTCCAAGGTTGACAATAGAAGTAACAGCTTTTTTTTCATTGCTACTGGCTAGAGCAAGTAACCATCTCATCAACTGGCCCACCCTAGTTTAGACTGGGGCAGTAAACCCGGCCCTCACCCTATTAGATGAGGGGACAGGTGCTGCCTGTGGGCAAGACCCACTGGAACTAAGCCGATTATTTTTTCATTATTTGTGCTTCCTGACACAAAGACAGAAAAAAACTATGAATGCAGCAGTCTTCAATATAACTCTTAACATTCTGTTGAGAAGTCCAGAGTCCCAGTCCTATAATAATATATAAATGTCTAAAAATGGCCTTTTCATTTAAAGTTACCTGTTATTTCCTTAAATCCAAGACTTCTAAATATGTTTAATATTACATTTAAACAAAGGCGATCGTTTGGGGTAGATTAGAAAAATTAATGTGACTTCTGGACGGGTGGAATGAGGCGGTATATATATTTACCAACCCCTCCGCATGAGCAGGGTGTGACACAAGGTCATTTTCTTAAGCGGAGTTCAACAGGTTTGAATTCAGAGTTTTCTTTCTAGACCGGTTGCCTAACCAAGGTTAAAGAGCCCAGTCTGCCCTGCTATTTATCCATAGCTGGAAGGAGAGTAAGATTCATACCTTTCCCAAGGTATTAGCGCTAAGTGAAATGCAATTACCACATCCAGGATTTGAACTCAGGGTGACGAGTCCATTTCCCATAACTTTAACCATTACACCCTGCGCTTCCTAACTTAATTGTTATTAAGAACACATTTTATGTAATTTTTGTGTTAAAACATGCAGTTGTATTGTTTTTAAAAAAGATTTGTTATTTCGCATGGAGACTTTCAAAATAGCTACCGGCTTAGTTCAAAGTGAAAGTCAAGGGAATATAGGACATTAAAAGATAAAATAACCCCACAAGGTTGACATACCATAAAATTCAACCAACCAAACCTAACCAAAAATTTAAAGATCTCTCCCTCTCCCAAGCTATACATCATATAAATATTTCAATTAATAATTATAGACCTAGCATATATTATAGCATATTCTTGCTAACATCACTACGAAATAAAGGTTTACATTTATATATGGTATGATTAATTTGCATACTGGTTTTAACAAAACCAGGTTTAATAAATAACCACTTTGTGTTATTGATCTCTAATATTATTGTTTTATTCTTCAACATATTAAAATCAATCAATTTATTCTATGAATGAATTTATATAGAAACCAATTAAATTTGGCATCCTCAACCGACGAATTGCACCTGGCTATACTCAAAGACGTCCTCATCAACAGATTCCCTCTCGCTCTTCGCATACAAAAACAATTCTATTCTTTACTCCTTTTCGGACATACCGTTTTTGATCCAACCAACATGAAGAGGAAAATGGAAAGGATTCTGAAATGAACCCTGGAACCAATTAAAGTATAATTAAAATAAGTGTAATCTTTTTATATGTTCTTATTTAATTTTGTTAATATTTCTAATTTAATGTATTATTTCTTTTTGTCAATGGCAGGAATAGGGGGGGGGTACACTGATTGTTTACTTATTTCACTTATATTTTCCCATAGACTAAGTTGTTGGTAAGTGTTTCAGAGTGATTGTTTTTGTCATTTTTTCTGTGAGGAATGTTAAGCAAAATGTACCGACAACAAATACTAATTCTTTTTAATTCAACTCTTCAGGCTTTTTTATCATCTTGTATGGCAACTGTTGACTACAACAGTTTTTTTGGTAATTTTCACCTTTAGTTGTCAAAATTCCTAGCAAATAAGGCAATTAGAGTAACCTCCCTTGACTTTCACTTTGAACTAAGCTGGTAGCTATTTTGAAAGTCTCCGTGTGAAATAAACAAATCTTTTTCAAAAACAATACAACTGCATGCTTTAACACAAAAATATCATAAAATGTGTTCTTAATAATAATTAAGTTCATTTCAGATAATTTTATGCTAGGAATTTAGCCAACTGACTTTCACTTTGAAACAAGACGGTAGCCATTTTGAATGTGTTCATGCAAAATATACAAATCCTAAATCTTTTCGAAAACAATATAACTGCATGTTTTATCACAAAAATAGCATAAAATGTGTTCTTAATAACAATTAAGTTCATTTCAGATAATGCGCACGCACAATTTTATGCTAGGAATTTTAACAACTAAAGGTGAAAATTACCATTTTTTTTTACTAATGTACTTATGATAATGGAGATTATAGCGTTCAAATTGAAGCAAGCAAATGTATTACATTTTTCAAAGCTCTCCTACAATAAAAAAAACCTCTCTTCTCCTCCTCTTTCTTTTTCCTCACTTATTTATTTCTTCCTATACTGTTCAGGTGCATGTAGTATCACGTTTCATTCCTTCTACTAAATCTTAACACAATCATCTGATCCATTTATAGGGGATCAAATCGGGAACACTTAGAAGTTTAACTGCTTTTTACTGCAGTTTAATGTTTAAATTACTCACAAAGGTTACTGAACTTTATACTATAATATATATATATATATATATATATATATATATATCTGTGTGGTTAATTAATGCCTGAAGAAGATATCAGAAATCTGAAAAACGTATCACAAATGTAAAATAATAATAAAAAGTTTTTAAACCATAATCCATTTTGTGGACCTTTTTTTTAATAAAATATTTAATTCTCTCCCGTTGGACCCATAACAACACTTTATATATACATACATATATATATATATATATATATATATATATATATATATATATGAGAGAGTTTTATAATTTGCTTGAAGCATTGTGTATATATTGGTTTGGAGGTTGATTTTGAAGGCTATCACAATGCAGGTGTAAAGAAAAAATAATAAGGTAACAATGGAAGATCACTGGAACACAAATACGCTCATTCATATGCATATACGCATGTGGATACGGTTATTCATATGCACACCCGTGCATAGATACAGTCATAACGTCACAGCTACACGCATTTTCATGCACACGCGCATGACAACATACGCACATATACAAACAAGAAAAAACGCATTCACGTAAACATTCAACACGAGAATACAGTTATAAAAAATACCATCATTTTCAAAAAAAAAAATTTCATTTAACTAGAAATGCCATAACAAGACGACTTCAGTTCCAGTGATCTTCTGAAAAAGAGATTTTATCTCGAAAATTCAAGAATAAAATACAGGTTAACACACAACACCATTGTTACCTTATTATTTTTTCTTTACACCTGCATTGTGATAGCCTTCAAAATCAACCTCCAAACCAATGTATATTAAAAGAAAGGAAATGAATCCGACAGTATGGTATGAAAAGGTGGAATGAAAACATCACACAATGCTGTTAAAGAGAAAACAATTTATAATATAATCATAGCTGATATTGATCAATATTTTGATTTTACAAAAATCATCATCAGAGCTTTGTTGCCAACATCTCAAAATCTGCTACAATAAAGAGTTGACCGACAAAAAAGTTATACACATCTTCATGACCGACAAAAATATGGCGCGAATGCCCACATTGGTGAATAATGTAACAACTTTCGTTCTTTTTTGCAAAATTAAGGTTTTTTGTTTTTGAACTGATTTGACATTTTTCTCCGACCCAAACACCACGGAGTAAATGAGCTCTGATGATGATTTTTGTAAAATCGAAATATTGATCAATATCAGCTATGATTATATTATAAATTGTTTTCTCTTTAACAGCATCATGTGATGTTTTCATTCCACCTTTCATACTCATATATATATATACCAACCCCTCTGCACAAGCAGGATGTGACCAATTCCTATGACTCTAACCATTATATCATGCACTTCCATCAAATAAATCATATAAACTAAAACATATCTTTCGTTTTAGTTTATATGATTTATTTGATGGAAGTGCATGATACAAGCAGGATGTGACCAATTCCTATGACTCTAACCATTATATCATGCACTTCCATCAAATAAATCATATAAACTAAAACATATCTTTCGTTTTAGTTTATATGATTTATTTGATGGAAGTGCATGATACAAGCAGGATGTGACCAATTCCTATGACTCTAACCATTATATCATGCACTTCCATCAAATAAATCATATAAACTAAAACATATCTTTCGTTTTAGTTTATATGATTTATTTGATGGAAGTGCATGATACAAGCAGGATGTGACCAATTCCTATGACTCTAACCATTATATCATGCACTTCCATCAAATAAATCATATAAACTAAAACATATCTTTCGTTTTAGTTTATATGATTTATTTGATGGAAGTGCATGATACAAGCAGGATGTGACCAATTCCTATGACTCTAACCATTATATCATGCACTTCCATCAAATAAATCATATAAACTAAAACATATCTTTCGTTTTAGTTTATATGATTTATTTGATGGAAGTGCATGATACAAGCAGGATGTGACCAATTCCTATGACTCTAACCATTATATCATGCACTTCCATCAAATAAATCATATAAACTAAAACATATCTTTCGTTTTAGTTTATATGATTTATTTGATGGAAGTGCATGATACAAGCAGGATGTGACCAATTCCTATGACTCTAACCATTATATCATGCACTTCCATCAAATAAATCATATAAACTAAAACATATCTTTCGTTTTAGTTTATATGATTTATTTGATGGAAGTGCATGATACAAGCAGGATGTGACCAATTCCTATGACTCTAACCATTATATCATGCACTTCCATCAAATAAATCATATAAACTAAAACATATCTTTCTGTTATTGGCTAATTTCATTAAAGAAAAAAGAAAAGAAATAGTGAATCTTTCTTCAATTTTCCAAATTTTCTACCAATTCCTGAGCCGCAAGATGACAGATCATACAAGCTAACTTGTCAAATTAAATTTACATAACTTGAACCAATTTATATCGACGAAAGCAGAAATTTATTGGCCAAGCAAAAAGATTGCAAAGAAAGAATAAAAATACAAGTAACATGTTAGGTTTTCAAATTAAAAATTAAATAAATCAAATAAATTCTACAACACACACTACATTTATGAATGAATAAAATAAGAAAAAAACAAGAACGTCAGAGTATGATTTTTTAATAGTTAAAAGCATTAACCAATGTTAAACGTTTTGGTTTGTATATTAACCATCATCAGGGCATTGATGTTCTAACTTCTGTTTTACTTGAAGGCACTTATGTATCGCATAAAATTCGATACTTTATCTGAACTTGGCCAGACTGTTTCGACTTTATTAAGTCTCATCAGCGTATATACTAACGAATATGAAACACTAGTGTAATAATATACTTATATATAATATATAATAATGCCCTTATGTACAACGTTTCGGTCTATTAGACCTTCTTCAGGACTTGAATAGACCAAAACGTTGCATCATCGACCATAAACATCCAGTTTCCATAACATCCCATGTTTGTCTACCTTTCTCCACATATTGTCGGATTAACCTCCTCATATTTCTCCCATATATATATATATATATATATATATATATTGAATATTATAAAAACATGGGCACACCAGTGTAGGTTGCCCAGCAAGGACCTACATCAATCAGCTCTGTATGAATTTCTGGATGCTGCACAGAGGCCTCCTAGGGGCAATGAGAGATAGGGATGGTTGGTGAGGGATAGTCATGGATATCCATGCTTTCCAAATGACATGATGATGATTATGATAAATGAGTGCACCTGCAGTGCTGACCCGTGTTGGACAACTGGACAACAGATAGAAATTCGGAATGAAATGTAAATAAAATTATATCAATTGCTTTGATTTCTTCTTCACTTTATTGGATGAAGATGAACATCACCTTTTGCATTGTAAGATGTATATATATATATATATATATATATATATATATATAGTATGAACAAAAAGTAATAAGACAATCAGGAATATTTCTTGTATGTTGTTTATTCTCAACTAGTTTCGACCTTAGGTCATCGTCAGGAGAAAAATTTCTTATTTGAAGAAATTGTTTATAGATTTTTTGAAAGGGAGAATTATAGAAGAACTATAAAAATTGAAGTGTTTTTGCGGGTTTGACATGCTATTAAAATCCGGGTAGATGAGTGTGTTAGTAGCAAGTCCATTTGTTCAATGAAGAACCTCTATGAGGTGGGTTGTTTTTTAATGCTCTTATATATGTGAGGGGGGTTCATGGGAGTTGTGTATATGACTATATGTGTATACATATAAATGTATGTGTGTGTTTACATATGTGTGTGAGAATGTGGGTGTGTGTATGTATCTCGGTACTGTACGCATGACTTTTAGATTTTTAATTGCGTTAAAAGTGGCTTGTTTGATATGTGGTGGTCAGTGATTGTTTATTTAGGGACATCGGCCACCCTCATAGTTGTAGATATATATATATATATATATATATATATATATATATATATATATAAATTATGAGGTTATATGAAAAGAACTATATATATATATATTATATATATATATATAGATATAGATTTTAAAAATTTTTATTACTTTTTACCCGGTTCCTTCCTTATAACCTCATCATTATATATATATATATATATATATATATATATATATATATAGTGAGAGAGAGAGAGAGGGGAGAGATAGATAGATAGATAAAAATGCTGGGTTTTGTTAGGGTCCCATCTATGGGTTAGATAGAAGAAAATGAATAAATTTGGACAAAAAAAGATGTTAGGTTCCTCAGATAACATTATCAGGCATCTCTTGAGATGTCTCTATATTTTACATTTCTGCAGTTGGTGTTGGAAGGCATCTTTTAAAATATCTCAATATTTCAGGTTTGCATCAGATCTGTTATTAGTTTATTTACTGCTAAATAAAAAATGATATGTTTAATTAGATGATTTGATGTCATTCTATTTTCGACAGGCTAATTCTTGCATCATGGTGTCTGCCTTAATAGACCCTTGTGGTCTCGAGTTGCTTTCCTCTTGTTCTCAGTTAGTTCTCTCCTATTCACCCCATCTTTTATAATTACTGATAATCAGCTGATTACTTTCTTACATTATATTTTAATTCTATTGAATATTGTCAAATTTCTACATTGGGATTTTTAGCCAAAACAGTCTGACATTCCTCTGCCAGTGTTTATAATTCTCCCCAAAATATTCAACCCCAGCAAATCTCTGATGGAATTTCAACAAACATTTTAAACAAAACACATTCCAAATAAATTCTTTCTTTCGAAATGTTTTAAGAAATCTTTAGCTGCTTCTAGTATATATTTAAAAGAAAGATGCCGTCTGTCTGAATATATGATTGTTTATTTGAACATACCTTTCTCCATGTTATTAGTCTGAAAGTGAACATAAAAGTGTGGCTAGAATTTGAATAGTATCAAATAAAGATGCATTTTAAACCGAGTACTCTATGACACAAGGCTTCGAAAAGAGAATGAGGAAAAATTAATTTTTTCAAAAATCAGACACCTTGCCATGTCATTTTTTTTTTGTGTCATTTTATCTATCTCTCTCTTTTTGTTTTTTTGTCTATCACATTTGCAGAGGTGAGCAGCTTATCAGTGTGTCAAAATGTTTTTTAATAAGAAAAGAAAGCCCCAAAGAATTTTTATCAAAACAAATTTTCTTTGCGTGACACAAAATGATCTTTCCTGTTTTCAAACTTCGTTTTTCCATCACCATATTCAAAACTGATAAGAAATTTCAGTCACAATATATATACATACATATATATATATATATAAAGATAAATCTAATGAGTCAGACGAACCTCTGCCCTGTCGGCTGGGGCATTAGAATGCACCGACTGCACCTCTGCAGAGGGGTAAGACTCCCCAATGGGGCCACCTGTTGGCCGTGGGTGGCGACCCGTGATGCTTAAGGATAGAGCCCAGGTGAATGAGCAGTTCACAACATGCAATACTCCACTTTGGCCCTATCTTGGGCTAGACGGGCGGCTGGAGAGGCCCTCTCCGATCAATCGGCTGGTCACATCAAGCCCTAGCACCTATATGATTTTCCCAACCCTATTGCCCTTATGGCAAGCCCCAACCCCTTTTTATCATATGGGTGCTAGAAGGCGGTGGTTGCGGGTCTACATGTCTGGGAATGACGGTAAACTCTATCTGATGGTGAGGTTCCAGTTTTGGAGGTTTGGGGAATGTGGAGAACCCGTTCATCACCATTGCTCCCTGGTCCACTCTGACCCGGAGTGGTAGTACCTGTTAGGGTCCCATCTATGGGTTAAATAGAAAAATGTATTTATAAAAGAATTGTATTATCCATTAAGAATTGATTAATTTCAAAACTTTATCGGCATTAAATGACCCACTGAGGTTGATATGCCGTAAAACAAAACAAACCAAACAAACAAACAAACAAAATCAAAACTGATAAGAAACTTCACTCACAATACATACATATATATATATATATAAAGATAAATCTAATGAGTCAGACGAACCTACTATTAGTTTCGCTTAATGCTCTTCAGGGCTAAGATCTGACTACAGAGACAAGGAGCAAAACGAATTAAATAGTACTAACCACAGTAGTCATTTAAATTAGCTGAACCAGACGGACCAATAAAAACGAACAAAAAATACAGAATACTATAAATCTATTGTTTAATAAATATTTAATTTATATATTAAAATTTTTATTTTTATTTTTATATTATATTTAATTTATAAATTTATAAATTAAGCAAATTTGAAACTATTACATCAGTACAAGCACCCATCGCTATCCTGATCCCCCAACTATTGGAACCCAGCACGCCGACGTTTGTCCGTCTATCTGTCTCTGTAGTCAGATCTTAGCCTGAAGAGCATTAAGCGAAACTAATAGTAGGTTCGTCTGACTAATTAGATTTATCTTTATTATTTGCTCTACTTAGGTATTGAGCACTTTTTACTTATTAGCTTCTCCTAGCGGTTATATGAATATATATATATCTTATATATATATATATATATACATATAAATTGTTTTTTCTTTTGGCCAAATATTGTACCAATAGATTACTTTTTGTTGGTACGACTATCTTGGTCTTTTCTTTTTTTCAAAAATTTTTTTCTCCCCGGTTGATGTTTGGTAGTATATTTTTACAATCAAATTATTTGCTGTTTTTTTTCTCACCACGAGGATTTACCAACACGCTTGCTATATTAAATTATATATATATATTTGTGAATAAAAAGGCCTTAAATACCATGGGTATTGTGGTTATGGACCATTTCCACTCGTGGATATCTATAAAATATAAAATAATAAATAGATAAATAAATAAAAGATATACGTGGTCTGAATAAGCTCGTGGGCCCTAGATACCCACGAGTGGAAATGGTCCATAACCACAATACCCATGGTATTTAAGGCCTTTTTATTCACTAATAACTTTGCTCTATTTACAATAATTAAACATTGAGCTCTCAATCAGAACCTGAACTCTACAACAAACTACTGGTAAAGAATAGGACCAGCCTAGAATCACCTTGTACCAAGAAACTTGGTACCACACCAAAGTATATATATATATATATATATATATATATATATATATATACAAAGACTCTTGTCTATATACAATATTTCTCTTGTCAAGAGAAATATTGTAATTTGTTTAGACACACATGCATATGTTGTAATATATATATATCTACCTCAGTCGGTAGAGCGTTTGGCTAAAAACCACAATTTACTTAATTCAATACCGGCCCTCGCCAACTCAGCATATGAGTAGCACAGGGATCTGTGTGGTAAAGTAAGGAGTTGATGGTAGATGTGGCACTGCACCTCAGACGCAAAAACAATTTCCTTCGTCTAATGCTAGTGAAAAGTGGATAGACTCCCTCACTGATTGGCTCATACCGACTTTAGGCCACCCAGACGACTTTTTTTTTTTTACTTATATATATATTATATATATATATATATACACAGAAATGCTGATAGGTATGCGTTCTGCGTTCTTGATGCGCAAAAGTTTAAAAGGATGCAGTAAAACCGTATCCATGCATCCCAGTGTCTTTCTTTTTTCTTCCCTCAAGTTAGATTCGTTTTCCAATCTTTATTTGTCCTTTTCAATTCAAATTTAATTGCGTAGATTGAAAGAAAGAAAACACACCTGCTTGGATCAACGTATGTATTATTACACATGCGTGTGTGCTTAGATGCGTGCATCCATGGTGCACAATTTTATTGCATGTACAATTTATACAGCTGAACATATGCAGGAAAAATGGATTAAAAAAACCCAAAAGTTAGTGTTAGGATGTTATTAAATTTTAAGTGTAATGTTTTCGCTCGCTAACCAGGCATTTTCAAATACAAAATAAAAATGCAAGGAAAGATATGGCTGCTTTAACGCTAGATTTGTTCTTTTTTCGTATCCATTTTTCATTCCCATCTCATTAGATATTCTATCCAATATAACTATCCTACGAATGCATGGATTGTTTTCTAATGTGAACATCTGGTTAGTTATTTCATCTTCAACTAACAGAGCTACCTGGCATTGCCTGGGATTTAAAAAGTTAAAAATAAATCTCTTATATCTATATATATATTTTTGGGAGAATATGTGCTTAATTGGAGTCATACCTAATTTTGAAAATTAATTAATTAATAATGAATTAGGCGGGAATGCCTATTTAAATGTATGGCTAAACAAATCGAGAAAAATCAATCTCTGTATGTACATTTCGGCCTATTAGGCCTCATCAGCAGAGCTATAGATAGGAAGGCCGCCCTGTGCGTGATTTGAAACCGGACTGCCAAGCTGACAGGCCGATATCACAACCCCTACACCAAATGGACTTCCTAGATTTTACGATTTGTTTAGAGTAGGTTAATATTCCTCTTCAGTGACTTTTATTACATGACGATATGATAAGTTGTAAACACGGTATGTTTGGAATGGCTTTTTTGCCGACAATTTATATATATATATATATATATATATATATATAGATTAATAAGAATTAAATCAAAAACAGTAATTGTGTAAACAAAATTAAGATTAATTTTGATTATTTTAAAAATAATGGTAAAAAAAAAAAAAATAATATAATAGGACATTTTTTGCATCTAGCACTGAAGTTTCAATTCTGGAGCTCTGGGGAGTGTGGAGTACCCCATTCATTGCCATTTCTCCCAGGTCCATTCTAACCTGGAGTGGTAGTACCTGTTAGGGTCCCATCTATGGGTTAAATAGTAAAATGTGTTTATAAAAGAAAAATAAGTATCCATTTAGAATGAATTTATTTCAAAACTTTGCCGGCATTAAATGACCCACCGAGGTTGACATCCCGTAAAACCAAACAAACCAAATCTCTTATGCAATAAATTTCACAGGAATTTTAAAAAGATTTTTTGCATCTAGCACTGAAGTTTCAATTCTGGAGCTCTGGGGAGTGTGGAGTACCCCATTCATTGCCATTTCTCCCAGGTCCATTCTAACCTGGAGTGGTAGTACCTGTTAGGGTCCCATCTATGGGTTAAATAGTAAAATGTGTTTATAAAAGAAAAATAAGTATCCATTTAGAATGAATTTATTTCAAAACTTTGCCGGCATTAAATGACCCACCGAGGTTGACATCCCGTAAAACCAAACAAACCAAATCTCTTATGCAATAAATTTCACAGGAATTTTAAAAAGATTTTTTGCATCTAGCACTGAAGTTTCAATTCTGGAGCTCTGGGGAGTGTGGAGTACCCCATTCATTGCCATTTCTCCCAGTACAGGTCCATTCTAACCTGGAGTGGTAGTACCTATTAGGGTCCCGTCTATGGGTTAAATAGTAAAATGTGTTTATAAAAGAAAAATAAGTATCCATTTAGAATGAATTTATTTCAAAACTTTGCCGGCATTAAATGACCCACCGAGGTTGACATCCCGTAAAACGAAACAAACCAAATCTCTTATGCAATAAATTTCACAGGAATTTTAAAAAAGATTTTTTCCTTCCTTTTCTTCTCATCTTTCTTCTACAAACAAATTTATTTGGACATTTTTATCTCCTAGGTTTTCCAAATTTCTTTTTCCATCTTCTATTTTATCTCAGTGTTTTCCTGCTAAGATACGCAAAATCATTGCAATTTCCTTCCATTGACTTATGTAAAGTCACATAAAACTGCCATGAATTGATTTGTTCATTGTTATGGTCAGAATTGAGAAACACTCAATATAGTGGGGCACATTTAATGACCCGCTAAATGATGGGTGTTCATTAGGAGGGTAGCCATATATATATATATATATATATATATATATATATCTTATTATAATGGAGATTGTGTGTTTTTCTGTCTGTAACCGAAACTATATTACTAATCGAGTCACAATTAACATAGTTATATTCATCACATTCTTCATGATTTTATTTATATTTAAACCTGAATTATTAATAAAATTGCTTCACCTTTTTATTAGTGTTGTCCACATCTACATACTAATAACATGCAATTGTATTTATATATACAAAAAATAGCGGTTTGCAGTGTGAATGGGAAGGCTAATTTGCATATTGATATTAAAAATGTGATTTTATTAAATATGTGCTTAGTATTATTGATTTCTAATTGTTTGGTTTTATTTTAATGAATATAAGCAAAAATCTCTTCAATGAAAGTTTATTCTTTATTTCCTAATTTAACTAAATAGTTAAATATGTAAAATTCAGCAATGAAAGACGGCTGTGATGGAAGAGTAAGTTTCATTTCTATTTTTCTATTATACCCCCACTCTGTTTCAAATCTTTTTATCTGCATTCTTATTATACTTTCTAATTTAATACGATATTTCATTACATTAAAACTTAAATACTTGCACCCGGAGGGTGCATATATTTGCTAGTATATATAATAAAATAAATATATAAAGGTTTTACATATCTATTTATTAGGTGACAAAGAAACATTTACAACCATATTTGGTTTCATGCAAGGCAATCATCAGGTGAAGATGTTACAAATGCAAGGAGAATCGAAATATATATATATATATATATATATATATATATATAAATCCGACAATATTAAGAAATTTGAAAAAACAAGTGTTCCAAAAATAGGATGAATTTATTTATTGATGCTTAAACATTTCGGTTTCATTAAACCTTCATCAGGATGTATCATGGGGTGAAAAAATTGATGGATGTTTTATAGATGACAATAGATAAAAAAATCTTTATAAAATTTTTTTTTGTTGTGTAACTGTATTTGTCTTTCAAAAATATAATGCTGAACACAATAAAAACTGTTTATAAAAATTAAGCATTGAGCTCTCATATGGAACCTGAACTCTACAACAAACTACTGGTAGAGAATAGGACCAGCCTAGATCAGCTTGTACCAAGAAACTTGGTACCCCAACAAAAATATATATATATATATATATATATATATATATATATATATATATGAGTATTTATTTATAAATGTTAGTATGCCAACATTAAAGTGTTTTGTTTTTTATTAAACTTTCTTTAGGGCAATGTTATGACACTTCATCCAAAATTATTTTCAAATGAATATATATATATATATATATATATATATCTGTCTATAATATATATTGTTTGGGATTTAGTATGAAGCATATTGGTGTGAAATATAAGAAACCTCTATTTTGTTGTATATATAAATACAATTGCATGTTATTAGTATGTAGATATGGTTTACAGTGGCTTCGGCCTCTGGACCATTGATATAATTAACAGCGTCGATCCCAGGGGGCCATCCCCCCAGGCAACACCTGCCCGCTCGATTTAAAGGGGCAGGGCTGGGTTTATTGCCCAGTGCCTGAAGCGCCCCCCTTGAGGGGGAATGCTGACGGGATCGACGCAATTTTTCACCTGCCATTCCATGAGCTTCGGCTTGTGGGTGGTCCCACGTTAATAGGGACTTTGTGCCTGACCCGTACAAGTGGGGTACGCGGTAAATATCATGTAGATATGGTCAACAGTGTAAGTAATGTAAAACAATTTTATTAATAATTGAAGTTTAAATAAAAATAAAATCATGGAGAATATGATGTAAATAACTAAAGGAATTGTGACTTGTATAGTAATATAGTTTCGGTTACAGACACAAAAACATACAATCTCCATTATAATAAGATATATAAAAGATGACCTTCTTTAATTTGCCTCTCATTATTTGCAGCTTCTTACTCTTACTCTTCTCTTTCTCAGAATTTCTGGTGTTTCTAAAATCCTTTTAGTCCGGTTTGATATACATGCTCTATTGAGCACAGTCGCAAATATTTGTATACTTTTTCTCTAATAACTTCTTGCTAATAAAACTTGTCGACTGATCGATTTTAAATTAAAACACTAATATTCAGCCTAGAAAATCGGTATCCCAGTTATTAGATGGGTTTGAACATCGTACAGGAAGGACGACAATCACTCCCGAACTATCTCAGCAATTTTGTTCTTCTCGGTCCCCCACCTGAATTTATAAATGAAATTTACAAATTCATGTAGAGATATAATTATGTTTTTAATAACGTGTCCATTCTTTCGTTCACACACACATACAGACATATATATAATATTGCGATTAACTCATTATTTTATTCCCCAGTAAGTCATCTTCTTTATCTCTCTCTCTCTCTCTCTCTCTCTCTATATATATATATATATATATATATATATATATTGCAACTGCCTCTAAAATATAGATATGATAGTATGATCTTGAGTAGAACAGAAAATTATTAATATATATATATAAATATACATACATATATTTATGCACATATATACATGTATAAATATATACATATATATGTAAATATATACATATATATGTAAATATATACATATAAATATATACTTTTATAATATTGTATGACTTAAAATGAAAATTCACGTTTATCAACCTAAGTTAAAATAAATTTTGGATTCATGAGTTACTTTAACAGGTGCACAAATTATAACTGATTCTAATGCAATTAAAAAAAATGTAAGTAAATAAAATAACTTGATGATAATTATGATCATATTCAACTTTACAATATTAATTGAAGATTACAAAAAAAAACAAAAAAATTTGAAACATATCCACTGACTGAAAATCTCCAGAGCCGCAATATTCAATTGGACACGCTGACACATAGTTATATTAAGTATTACTCTTGTGTGTATTGAAGACAGTCAGTCTACTGTTGGTTTGAATAACAGCAGCTAACTAAGTACAACTGAAGCAGTGTCCAAGACAGTTGGTATTTATAGAAATCAAGAATGATCCATTCATGAATTTGGGTGATTCCATTCCTTGAGTTCTGATTGGCTGCTTGGTTTGAAGGATATTGTGGAGTTATAAAACTCCACAATACCCTGTCCTTCTGCAGTAGGTTTGTATTCGGTTACAAGCATTTGTTGCCATGTCTTCCCAATTCGACGGTAATTGGAACTTTGATTATTCTTCAGTGTGCACAACTTCCTCATTTAGTCTTGTACTGCTAGGATTAATTCTCCCTCCAGCTATAGGCAAATAGCAGGGCAGTCTGGGCTCCTTAACCATGGCAGACTGGGCTCTTTAACCATGGCTAGGTAACCAGTCTAGGAGAAGGAAACCTGTTAAACTCCGCTTAAGAAATTGACCTTGTGTCACATCCTGCTCGTGCGGAGGGGTTGGTAAATATATATAAGGGTATATACAGTATACAACAGACACTCTTGCAATGACGGAGTCCCACACATGGTGGTCTGGGGGTCACAGTTTGGGAATGCCTGTGTCAGACAAAATCAGTGTTTTTAATTTAATATTTAATTTTTTGATAAGATTTTAATTATTGAATTGTTGAACGTGCTCGTCTATCCTTTATCCTCCATAGAGCCGCACATTTTCTTTTGGTTTTTGGCAGTTAATATCTATGTCCGTAAGATTGTCAGCTAATTATCCACTCACCCCTGCACACTGAAATATTCCGATACCATTTAACCAAAAATAGAATAGTTTTAGCAGTTATTAATTAACTTTTTCACCCCCCCCCATCCTTTCTTTCAACTCTTCCAAAAACGTTTTTCACTTTTGTTTCAAACAGATAATATCCATTTTCTCTGGAATTGTTTTCCCTATCACAAAGAAACCATGGAAAAAAGATGATTTTCACTTGCTGCTTCAAGTAAATGGCCATTTGCAATATGATCTGCGTGCATGCGCAGGTTCAAGTCCTTGATATCACTATCACTTATGAATACACATAAGCAGTTGGTAGAGCACAAGACTTGAAATCATAAGGTTCTGATTTTGATACCGGTCCGACTCAACTTATGGGTAGCACGAATTTGGTAATCTGATCTGTGTGGTAAAGCTTACTTCAGGTTCACCTCAGCAAAAAAAAAAAAAAAAAAAGAAAAAGAAAAAAAATCTCCCTAGTCTATTGCTAGCAAAAAGGGAATAGTTTCCCTCGCTGATACTGACAATAGGCCACTCTGCCAACTTTACTTATATTGTACATAAAACATGAGCACCTACTGATTTATTAATTGTTTTAACTTTCTTTTATATACTAATAAAGGCATGGATGAATATTATTTTGATGTAATGAATTATGTTCTGCATGCAAGTTATAGCACACTATATTAACAAAAAAAAAAAAAAAGAGAGAAATAAGAAATTACAGTTATTCGCCCATTTCATTCATAAAAGAGGAGAAGAAGAAAGAGAAAAAAAAAGGAGAGGAAATAAGAAGAGAAATTATAACCACACAAAGAAAAACATAAGCACATCCATTTCTGATACAAAACTCTGATGATGAAGTTCATGCTTTGAAATCGATAAGACAAAAATAACAACTTTTTGTTTTTATTTTTCATACGCATTGTATTGGCCTTCAAAATATTAATATATATATATATATATATATATATATATATATTTGTGAATAAAAAGGCCTTAAATACCAGGGGTATCGTGATTATGGATCATTTCCACTTGTGGCTATCTGAGGCCCACTGAGCTTCGTCAGACCACATTTTTATTTTATTCACAAATTTGCTCTTTTTATAAAAATTTTATTTTATTCACAAATAAATTTGCTCTGTTTATAAAGCTCGGTGGGCCTGAGATACCCACGAGTGGAAATGGTCCATAATCACGATACCCATGGTAATTAAGGCCTTTTTATTCACATATAAATTGGCTCTGTTTATAAAAATTAAACATTGAGCTCTCATACGGAACCTGAACTCTACAACAAACTACTGGTAGAGAATAGGACCCGCCTAGAATCACCTTGTACCATAAAACTTGTACCCCAACAAAGGAAAGTATATATATATATATATATATATATATATATATATATATAGCTGTACCAAAAATTGTTTATATATATATATATATATATATATATATATATATCTTTGAAAGGAAGGAAAAACTCAACAATAAATTTATTTAGAAATCACATATAGAATCATCCCTTACTACCAAGTTTTGGATATCTCACATCTCTCTCTCTATATATATATATGTATATAAATATATATATATAATGTTGGCCTTCTATGAATTGACTCTCATCATCACAGCCATGTCTTCATTTGTAGCTTCCTACTGTAAATCAGGTCTTGCACCGAGCGACTTTGCAGACATCCAGTGCGACAATAGACCCAGTGCCCTTACATTATTACTTTTACTCAGATAAAATATACAACGCTTTTAAATTTGGGCAGCAAAGCGATTGGAAAAGCCAAACGTTACAGTACATCTATCCTCTCTATTGCTCGTCTCTCGCGTTCTCAGAGTGTACCTGTTGGTTGTTATTGTCGCAGTTCAAACTTCCTGTAAATCCGCTTTTATATCTCTCTTTGTCTTATTTGAAAGATTGCTTGCCAAATCTGTCTGAACTGCGGCTCTTTCTATGCATAGCCACTATTTTCAAACCCGAACACCTTTCTTTCTCGACCCCCCCACCCCACCCGAACACCTTCTTTCTTTCTCCTTCTTGACACCCCCCTCCCTTTAACACTCCCTCTTCTTTTGCATTTTTCTCCCCCCCCCTTTTTTTTTGTTTTTCTGTTGCTGCTTAGCAAAGAGAAAACTTTTCACTGACACAGATTGTATCATTTATCAAACAGAAAGTGACACTTGTTTTGGATTTTTTTTTCTTTTTCTACTTTCGCTTTCACTACTTCTACTTTCACTTTCGCTTTCTCCTAAATAGCAAGACTGACTACAAACGTTCTACTATCACCAATTTAATTTCACTCGTTCTCTTTTATTTCCTTTGTTGATTTTAGTTCTCATTTCAATGGACAATACACTGGTATTACTATGAATTTATGAGATCTGCATAAACGCTTTTGGTAGTTTTATTCTAATATTACTGTTGTATAGTCTTATTATTATCATTATTGTTATTTCACCAGTTGCAGGTTATTTTACACCAGTGTAATTGGATAGTCTTTCACTGAGGTCTGAGTGACAGCATGTCTCCTCTGGTACCCAGGACTCTTCTGAGTATTCTAGCCAGTCTTAACAATGCTATTATTATTAATATGAATGAGTTTTTCACACTAGCATAATTATTATTATTATTATTATAATCATTATTTCCCTCCATTCAAGTTTTTCACACCTGCCCTAGCTGGTGGTTCACTGAAGGCTGAGTGATAGCAAGTCTCCTCAGGTCTCCTGGACTCTTCTGAGTATTCTAATCAATCTCAATAGTGCTGTAGTCTGGATGCTCTTGATTCTTCCTCTGATTTCCAGTTCATCCAGACTCTTTTCCTGACACTTGGGGATTGTTTTAAGGGCACTAATTACAAACGTTAAACTCTATCTGATGGTGAGGTTCCAGTTTTGGAGATTTGGGGAATGTGGAGCACCCCTTCATCACCATTGCTCCCTGGTCCACTCTGACCCGGAGTGGTAGTACCTGTTAGGGTCCCATCTATGGGTTAAATAGAAAAATGTATTTATAAAATAATTGTATTATCTATTAAGAATTGATTTATTTCAATATCGGCATTAAATGACCCACTGAGGTTGATATGGCATAAAACAAAACAAACCAATTACAATTGGTACAACCTTCACTTTCATCTTCCAATTTCTTAGTTATTATTATTTTTAATATTATTATTATTATTATTATTATTTCCCTCCTTGTGAGTTTTTCACATTCGCATTAGCTGAGGGTCTTTCACTGGAGTTGAGTGACAACACGTCTTCTCAGGTTTCCAGTGGAATAATCACTATCATCTCTTCAGCTCCATGAAAGAGGGTTTAAGAGGCAAACATTATTCCAGTGAGGAGGAAGTGAAATCTGTAGTAAAGTGGCTCAAAGAACAGTTAACAGTATCTTACAGGGCAGGGATACATGCTCTCATTCAAAGGTGGAACATTGCTATTGAGAGAAACGGTGACTGTTTGGAGAAGTAGGGATGTGATTCACAGTGGACCAGCTTTATTTTGATGTATGATACATGTTCCTGTGTTGGTAATTATACCTGTTCTAAACCAAATGGCATTCCTTTTTTTAATCACCCTCATATATCGATATATGTATTTACCAAGACACAAGGTCAATTTTTAAGCGGAGTTCAACAGGTTTGAATTCAGAGTTTTCCTTCTCCTAGACTGGTTACCTAGCCATGGTAAAGAACCAGTCTGCCCTGCTATTTACCCATAGCTGGAGGGAGAGTAGGATTCATACCTTTCCCAAGGGTATTAGCGCTAAGTGAAATGCAATTACCACGTCCAGGATTTGAACTCGGGGCGACGAGTCCATTTCCCATGACTTTAACCATTACACCACGTGCTTCCTACTCTTTTTACTCATATATCGATATATGTAAAGAAATCTCATGGGCATTAAAGAAGACTTTATGTTGTAAATTTTATTTATTTTTGTTCAAAATTTCTCTTGACTACTTCATAATAACACGAGTTCAAACACACTTACTATGATGTCGCAGTCCAGCCCGTTAGCCATTATACCACAGCTCAAACCCCTGAAGTAGTGGCTTAGATAGAAGTGTTATATGATAAAAAGTTGTACTCTGAAAAGGAAAATAAATGAAAATAAGATAAGATAAATTTTTAAAAATAACCAGCAGAAAATAGCGGTGCAAGATTTTTTCTTTCATGAATGTGAAAATAAAAGTTAGTAACATTAGTAGCAGAAGACATTATCGTAATTGACAGTATGAATCAATCAACTATATTGCCCTCAGATTACAAAAAAAAAAAAGAAGAAAAAATATTGAAATAAAAGAGGAAAAAAATGTATAAATTTTTCAAAGAATGAAAGATTTTCCTTTCTATGTATGTATTGACACACAAAGCCTCGAGAAGAAAGAAAAAAAAAAAAGAACCCCCCCCCCCCAATGAAAAAAAAAGTTTGATCTATCAAAAAAAAATTAAAGAGGCAATTGCATGAAGTGGATCTTGTCAGTTTTTGTGCTGTTGTCAAGCCTATTGATACCATGAGTTATTCAGACACATATTCTAATTCAAGCTGTTTCCTTTGATACATTTCAGCAGATGTGCTCTTTGGCCTTCTCCAGGCATATAAGTCATCCAGGAAAGTTTTTTTTTTTTTGAGAGCCTTGCAGATAATACTTATCCATTTGTTAGTATAAACAATTGAAAGAAATTCACCTCTATATACAGTGAAGGTTGGAGGCACATGGTGTAATGGTTATCATCATTGGAAATGAACTCGGCGACTCGAGTTCAAATCCTGGACAAGGCTGTTTGCATTTCACATAGCACTAATACCCTTTGGAAAGGTATGCATCTAACTATTCCCCCTCCAGTTAAGGGTAAATAGTTGGGTAGTAAACTTTGGTTTGGCAGCCAGTCTTGGAGAAGGAAAACTCTGAATTCAAACCTGGTGGTTAAGAAATTGACCTTGTGTCATGTCCTGCTCATCATCAAGAATAAATTCATCTCTTTGTAACTTGATTGTTGGTCCATCCGACACGATGTTTACAACTGAAATAGGCTCATCAGTGTGCAAAAACGGTTTTTAAAAAGATATGAGGACCCTATTGCGTTATAATGTATTCATCAACAAAAAACAAGACGGGAAAAAGACCGTTAGTAAAAACAGAACACTGCTAGTTAAACGTTGGAATTAATCAAAAAAAATAAAATTGTGCTGTCTGGTTTGAAAATAATCAGAAGCATTATAGTAATGAAATAAGGATTTCACTTTTTTCAAGAGAATCCGAAACGGTTTGCACACTTTCTCTTCTGATGAGCCTATTCAGTTGTATCGTTTGTTTTTTTCATTATATCTTATTCATATATATATATATATATATATATATATATATATATGTATGTATATATACACACACACACACACCAACCCCTCCGCACGTCAATTTCTTAAGTGGAGTTCAGCAGATTTGAATTCAGAGTTTTCCTTCTCCTAGACCGGTTGCCTAACCAAGGTTAAAGCGCCCAGTTTGCCCTACTATTTACCCATAGCTGGAGGGAGAGTAGGATTCAGACCTTTCCCAAGGGTATTAGCGCTAAGCGAAATGCAATTACCACGTACAGGATTTGAACTCGGTGCGATGACTCCATTTCCCATGACTTTAACCATTACACCAAGCGCTTCCTACACACACACACACACACATATATATATGTATCTACAAGAGTGAGTAAAAAAAATGTAGCAGAGATTGAACTCGCAACATCCTGATCGCGTGTGGTAGGATTGCTGTCTCCCCTGTTGGCTGAAATGGTTCAGCCACAAAGAAGAGTTCTGTCTTTTACACTGGTGATATCCAGCTGTGTGACCCAACAGGGTTTTGTGGTTATATATATTTACCAACCCCTCCGCACAGGATGTGACACAAGGTCAATTTCTTAAGCGGAGTTTAACAGTTTTGAATTCAGAGTTTTCCTTCTCCTAGACCAGTTGCCTAACCAAGGTTAAAGAGCCCAGTCTGCTCTACTATTTACCCATAGCTGGAGGGAGAGTAGGATTCATACCTTTCCCAAGGGTATTACCGCTAAGTGAAATGCAGTTACCACGTCTAGGATTTGAACTCGGGGCGACGAGTCCATTTCCCATGACTTTATCCATTACACCACACACTTCCTTTTGTGTTTGTTATAAGCTATTTTGGCATTAGATAATGGCAATAAGTCTAAGGTCCATGCTGTGTTAGACTTTTGTGAACAGAAAGGAGCAAAACATCGGTGCCAGTCTCTCTCCAGTCAATTTGAAAGTCGAAACTAGATCAACATGCCGTCGTACACAGAAGGTTGGCCATTTATATCGGTGGTGGATCCGGCAATGTTTCACAGAAAGTCCGAGCTAAATCAATATGCCATCATACACAAAGAAGATTGGGCATTTGCAATGGGCCGGAAACCGGAGGGCATTTGCGATGGGCCGAAGACCAAAGGGCATTGGCATTAACCTTTAGTCTGTGATGACGACTGAATCCTCATCAGATGTCAGCGAAACTGCAAAAGGGCTCGTGTGACAACCATATCCTAGACAGACATTGTTGAAAATTTAAATGAATACCAAGCAGAATTGTTTTTTTAACTTGACTACTAATCAACATTATTGGCTTGTATTTGTTGTGTCTATTGAAGTCAGTAAGTCTACTGTTAGTTTAAATAACAGCAGCTAAGTACAACTTAAGCAGTATCCAAGACAGTTGGTATATATAGAAATCAAGAATGACCCATTCATGAATTTGGGTGATTTGGATCATTCCATTCCTTGAGTTCTGATTGGCTGCTTGACTGCTTGATTTGAATGACATTGTGCAGTCTTATATATATCCTATCATTCTGCAGTAGACTTTGTGAGATTCGGGTTTGTATTTCAGTTACAACCGTTTGTTGCCTTGTCTTTCCAGTTCGATGGTAATTGGAACTTTAATTATTCTTCAGTGTTGGGTTTTTCCTTCATTCTATTAGTAGAGTCATTGGAGCAGCCTAATGTCGGTATCAATCAGACAGCAAGGGAGTATATGCCCTTTTCACTAGCACTAGACCAAGGAGATTATTTTAGCATCTGAGATTGAGTGCCACACCTACTATCAGCTCCTCACTTTACCGCACAGTTCCCTGTGCTATACACACACTGAGTTGGCGAGGGCCAGTATCGACCAAGAACCTTGTGATTCCTAGCTGAACACTCTACCGACTGAGCTAAACTGGCCCTTAATTATATACAAAACCTAATGCTTAAAAATCGACTACTCTCCAATTAGGTGATGTGGCTGTTTGCCTGAAGTGGTATCTTGTATTGAAAAGAAACCTGCTCGCCATTTGTGTAATCATGAGATCAGGGGGCAGTGTAGTGGAGATTAAACACCTGATTGCAAATGGTAGGATTGCTGTCACCCCTATTGGCTGAAATGTTTTGGCCGCAGAGAAGAATAAATGCTGAGGCGAGTTCTGTTGGGCAGCACGTCTTTTACAGTGGTGTGATCCGACTGCGTGACCCAACAGGGTTTTGTGCTTGTTATAAAAAGTAATGGCCTTTAGTTTAGGACAGGTATAATTACCAACACAGGAACATGTATCATACATCAAAACAAAGCTGATCCTCTGTGGATTACATCCCTACTTCTCCACATTGTCACTGTTTCTCTCAATAACAATGTTCCACCTTTGAATGAGAGCATGTATCTCTTCCCCATAAAATTCTGTTGACTGTTCTTTGAGCCACTTCTTCACTACAGATTTCAATTCCTTGTCACTGGAATAATGTTTGCATCTCTTCAGCTCCATGAAAAAGGGTTTGCAAGGCAAAGAATATTTCATTGGAACATTGTTATTGAGTGACTATGTGGAGAGCTTCATTTTGATGTATGATACATGTTCCTGTGTTGGTAATTATACCTGTCCTAAACAAAATGGCATTACTTTTTCACTCACCCTTGTATGTATATATATATATATATATATATATATATAGGGTAGTGATGACATATTGTCAGTGGTACTTAGTAACTCTCAGTTCCTCACCTACAGCAAACTAACAGTTACTAAGCGTCATTGTCTTCTTAGAAATATATATACTCTATCAATGATAATTTATAAATTTAATATGCCAAACTATATTATCTATCTATATATATATATTAGTCTGTCACTAACCGTCATTGCCAAAAAATACACACGTGCAACCGGCTGCAATTAATCAATATCTTGATTAATTCAGTGGATTTACCCCTGAAGATCCTTATGGTGAAACTCGAGTAGGTTATTACTGTGTACTATATATATATATATATATATATATATATATATATATATATATATATGATATAGTTTGCTATATTCATAAATAGAGTGCTCAATATCAGTCGGCTGGTCATGTCAATCCCTAGCATTTATATGATTGTCCCAACCCTATTGCACCTTTCCCAACCCTTTTTATTGTATGTACTAGAAAGCAGTGGCTGAAGTCTTAGTGTCTTGTGTATGACGTTAAACTGCATCTAATAGTGAAGTTTCAGTTCTGGAACTCTGGAGAATGTAGAGTATCCTTTTATCACAATTTACTCCCTGTTCCAAATTGACCTAGAGTGGTAGTACCTGTTAAGGTCCCATCTATGGGCTAAATTGATCAAAAACTGAGTGTTGAAAAAAAAATATTTTAAAGAATTGTGTTTGAAAAAAAATTGAATACCCAACATGAATGAATATAAAATATCTTTGGGTAATTCCATATAAAATCATCCATAAAAAAGTGAAATAATCACACACCCACTTCAATTTTTCTGAAATTTTGTACTGTAGTGGAATATGATAAAGTTAAACAATCCCCAAAATTTGAGCTTCCAATTCCAACAATTGGCGGAGTTATGTCGATTTTTAGCACTCCGAGTTTGGTGGGGTTCGCAAAAAATGTTGACTTTTTATAATCTATTTTTGTCTGTAAAATGAGTTCTAGAGTTTCCCTATTACTAAAAATTGGTTTACAAAAGGATTTTTGCCCAAGGAATCCAAGAATGCTATCAAATTTTTTTTAGATCCAACCATTTCTAAATTATTGATAATTTTTCTGATTTTTTCTTAGCAAGATCCATATCCTGATGTGGCCTATGACAAAAAAAAGTTTCTATTATGATTTCACATATATTGAACATTATTTGGAATAAAAAGATGGTTTGGTTTTTTGCAAGGAACCGAAGCTACAGCATCAGTTAAAATTTTGTGACACGGCCTGGATGATTTTACATGGAATTACACTTTAGCATAAAATAACCCAACCAGGGTTGTCATGCCATATAATTCAACCAACCAATAATTCACAAATAAATAACTTCCTTTTAGAAAATCTGTTCTTTACAAATTAAATACATTTTTTTTTTTATTGACAAATTCAAATATTTTTTGTTTTTTTTGAGAGATTTGCTTGGAATGTTTTAGTTTTAATGATAATAATTTTCCTTCTCAGTTTTTTAGGTAAATAACTTTTCAGACTTTCACTTTTCATAAATACTTCCAATCCTTCACAGCCAAAAAAAAATAATTTTTATGGCAGAATTTTCTCAAATTTTTCTTGTTTACTAAGAATACACAAAGATTTTGATAAATAACACATTCTTTTACATCAGTATTTTATTCATCTTCATCTTTGTCTTCTTCTTCTTCGTCTTTGTCTTCTTTGTCTTCTTCTTCTTCGTCTTCTTCTTCATCTTCTTCTTCATCTTCTTCTTTGTCTTCTTCTTCTTTGTCTTCTTCTTCATCTTTGTCTTCTTTGTCTTTGTCTTCTTCTTCGTCTTTGTTTTCTTCTTCGTCTTCATCTTCTTCTTCATCTTCTTCGACTTCTTCTTCTTCATCATCATCTTCGTCTTCTTCATCTTCTTTGTTAACATTTCTTTCTTAATACACTTCATTTTCTCTCTCAAAAAAAAGAAACAAATATTGTTATATACTTGTTCAGCATCGGGTATATAAACAGGGAGAGAGACAGATGTAGATGAGATGATAATTCTTACTTTTTAATATCTACTTACTGGTTACTTTGTCTAACTTGGCCACCATCTTCTCTTGTTGATCTGTTTTCTTAGGCTGATTCTTCTGGGGTTGCATTTCCTTGTTGGGCTGGTCATTGCTTACTTCCTCTTACTCGGCCACCATCTTCTCTTGTTGATCTGTTTTCTTGGGCTCATTCTTCTGGACTTGCATTTCCTTGTTGGGCTGGTCATTGCTTACTCCTCTTACTCGGCCGCCATATTCTTCAGGATGACTTCTCTTCAGGGCTTTCTATTAAGGGTTGGTTCTTCTTTCTTTTTTGTGTCGGGCTGGTCATTTCTTGTTTGAATTAAGCAATTAACAAGACTTGGGTGTTTTATGATGAAACTTTTATTTTGTAACTCAGCCCATATTCATCCATTGTGGTGAGACCAATCCACTAGAGCTGACAATAGTGTCTGCAATTCACAAAAATCAGGTTGCATCTAATCTAAAACTATCTCATGCGTCCAATCACATCTACCAGAAGAGGTGAAGTTGGGGTTATCGTCATGTTAATCATAACCCCAACAAGTATGGAAAATTCCTCACCTTCGATTTTAATTCTAACAAACTTTATTCAAATATCCTAACTACAGTATATTCATAATTTATAAGCTGCTTATAAAACTATGTAACAATATACTGTAAATATGAACAAAAACTTTAGCCTATAAATTATCAATGAAAGAAGAAGAAAAATTTTCTTTTGATCTTTGTCTTCTCTTTAAGAATTTTTTTCTTCTTTTTTAAGAATTTCTTTTTAAGAATTTCTTTCTTTTTCTTTTTAAGAATTTTTCTTTTTTTTTAAGTAATTTCTTTCTTTCTAAGACTTTTTTCTTTCTTTTTAAGAATTTTTCTTTTTTTTAAGGAATTTCTTTCTTTCTTTTTAAGAATTTCTTTCTTTCTTTCTTTTTAAGAATTTTTTTCTTTCTTTTTAAGAATTTCTTTCTTTCTCTCTTTCTTTTTAAGAATTTATCTTTTTTTTTTTTTTAAGAATTTCTTTCTTTCTTCTGAAATATTTTTTTCTTTTCATGAATTTTTCTCTTTCTTTTTAAGAATTTCGTTCTTTCTTTTTTCATATATATAAATATTATAAGTATATTGAAAATTATTTACCGTATATTGGAGGATATACATATCATATCTTATATATAAATACTACCCCACTTTATATCGAGGACTATCGTATCCACAAAAGGAGAATTCAATCGCCCATGGTTTCTCTGTATTTAGGGGGCCATAGAAATACGTCCATTTAAAAAACAAAAAAAACACTTGCTTGTTTATCTTAGGGTAGTTTTGATCTGTGTCTAAATATTTGCTCTTCTACTTCCATATTTTACCAATTCTGCAGACAGATATCATGTGACTCAAAGAAAGATTGGTTAAACCTCTTACTTCAAATACCGGCAAATACCTTGTCTCATTGAGGACCCTCCAATCTGTGAGGCAGACATTTTAACACCTATATCTGTCACAGTCATTTTATATTTACCCTGGTCTGTTTAAGTCTGTCATTGCTGATTTCCCCATCCCAATTCAGATTTATTTCAGTGTCTCTCTCACTAACTCACTCACTCCCTCTGTATATCTTATATATATATCTAAGAACAGTTTCCAGCATATATTAAGAACAGTTTCAAGTATATATATATTTTTAAGAACAGTTTCAAGTATATATATATATATATATATATATATAAGAGCAGTTTCAAATATATGTATATATATTATGGACTCTCGTTGATTTTCGACGCATGAGGGTTCACACACAATGAACACCCACACAGTGATTTGTTTATAGTGGTGAAGACTTGTGTTGGACCATCCACACTTTTTGGCACAGTCGATAGGAAAGAATTGGTGCATCAAGGGTTGCCACAAACCAAATCAACAACCGACCTCAGGAATTTTGAATTCAGAGTTATCCCTCTCCTAGACTGGTTACCTACCCAAGGCTGAAGGGCCCAGTCTGCCCTACTATTTATCCCATAGCTGGAGGGAGAATATATGGATTCATACCTTCCCCAAGGGTATTAGCGCTATGTGAAATGCCAACAGCTTCGTCTAGGAATTGAACTCGAATCGACGAGTCCATTTTCCACGACTCTAACCATCTATATACATATATATATATACATACTAACAAAAATACCCAGTCTATGACCGTATGAAAACATTTATAGGAACATCAGGGAGTGTTCCTAAAAATGGTATGACATTAAAATGTATCTAATGGTGCAGTTCTAATCCTGGATCTCTCGGAAGTGTGGAATACTCCTTCATAGCCATTATGATCCAGAGTTGTACTGTAGTATCTGTTAGGAACCCATCTTGAATAGATTCAAAAATGAGTTTTTATTAGAACAAAATTTATTCGTTTATTGGTATTTAATGTTAAACAAAGCTAACAGCTTGTGTATTACAATATTAGTTTATTTAGATGAAAAGAATATGAGGTCCCATCATTGTGTAATGGTTAGCAAGGTAGTGTCGTAAATCCATTACTACTGAATAATGAATTCAATCTTTGCTGGATGTTACATACTTATGGAAATGTGTCTAATAATCTAGACATTTTTTAGCAGAATTTAAAATTCATGTTTTTTCTTGTTTTTTTTATATTTTTTTACTGAAAAAAGTCCCGTATAGAAACTTATAAAAAATCTTCTGATATAATTATTCAGACTTATCTTTATAGAAAAAAATTGTTTTTTATCTGTTCTTTTTTTTTCCCAGATTTCATAAAATAAAATAGGGGGGAGCTCGTAAAAATATTTCCCCTGATATATTTTAAGAAAAAAACTATTTCAAACATAGTTTCATCAACAGATGAATAATTACCGAAAATTTTGTGAAAATTTGACTATTAGTTGATTTTTCATAGAATTTTTTAAAAAGCTGGTTGTCAACTTGTTTTTGGCTACGTTAAATTTCAATTGATTCGACCGTGCAAAAAGGTAAATATTGTTTTTGTTCATAATTTTCATTATTTCTGAGCTGAAATTAAAAAAAAACATCATCAGGACTTAAACAACAAATAATGTTTCTTCTTTTGAATGGTTAAAAAATTTTGAAGATAATATTAACCTTTATTCATGTTTCATTGTGTTAAATATAAATCCAGTTAGCAATTTGAAAATAATAATAGTTTGTGTTTTTTTTTTATATCCCCTTTTTTTAATCGCTAAAAAATTGCAATTTTGTTTTGTTTACAACATTGAGAATAATATTTTAAAAACTTGTGAATGGTTTAAATGATTTTTTCTAAATCTTTTTCGTACGTAAGACAATTTTTAATTGCTTGTTGAGTTAGAAATAAAATGTAACATTGCAAATTTTTTTTTGAGCCATAAAACAAAAGTAACAAAGAAGCTAACTAAACATTATATTTTGTGTTTTAACTTTTTCGTGCGTAAGAGAATTTAAAATTCACTTTCTGTAATTGCTAATAAGTAAACATTAACTTATTTGTAGGTAGAATATTTTGCATATAAATTCAAATTTGATTTCTTGATTAAAAATGGATATATTTAATTCTAAGAAATATGAAAGTATTCATAAAAAATATTGATAAAAAGGTTTTCATTTTTCTTTTTTACATTTAAAAAATTGATTTTTTTTTAGTTCTCAAAAAAAGAAAAAAAAGAATTAACTGTTCGTACTAAATTACAAAACATTTGTATTCAACACTGTTGATTTATTAGTAGAAATACAGCAGACACTTTGAATGACTTGATTTCAGCAACAGGCAAGCTTGTCCTGCTTGCATATCAGCAGCAGCAACTATGCAATAGTTTCCAGAAATCGTTTGATTTTTGTTTGATTAACTAATTATATCCCTTAATTAGTAAAAATCTATAACCAAATTTGGTGTGTTTCTTAGTCAGAAGGATATTAATCTATACGCAAGATTTTGAATCTGAGTGACGCCTCTTTTCTGAGTTATAGGTTGACACGTTCATACCAAAAACTTTCATTTATATATATATATATATATATATATATATATATATGAGTATGAAAAGGTGGAATGAAAACATCACACAATGCTGTTAAAGAGAAAACAATTTATAACATAATCATAGCTGATATTGATCAATATTTTGATTTTACAAAAATCATCATCAGAGCTCATTTACTCTGTGGTGTTTGTGATCGGAGATAAATGTCAAATCAGTTCAAAAACAAAAAACCTCAATTGTTTTTTGTAAAATCGAAATATTAATCAATATCAGTTATGATTATATTATAAATTGTTTTCTTCTTTAACAGCATTGTGTGATGTTTTCATTCCACCTTTTCATACTCATACTGTCGGATTCATTTCCTTTCTTTTAACTTATATATATATATATGTATAAACACACATATGCCAATCTTCCACACAAAGGGGATGTGACACAAGGTCAATTTTTTGAGTGGGGTTTAACTGGTTTGAATTCAGAGTTTTCCTTCTCCTAGACTAGTTGCCTAACCAAATTTAAAGAGCCCAGTTTATATGAAATGCAAAGAGTCTCATCCAGGATTTGAACCCATCTGTTCTTATAGACATCGTTCTTCTTACTACGATTTTGTTCACATGTTGGCATTTTGCGACAATCTCAATTCTTTTTGTTCAGCAATTCATTTTTGTTTTTGTATTCAATTATACAAAGTTTTCCTTGTGCGCACGGGTTGCAGTTTTTTTTTTGTCTCTGTGTTTGGGAAATGTGATAAAATAATCACATCACGTCATTGAAAAAAAAACCCCCAAAAAACGGAAAATAAAAACGACAACAAATACAACACTTTCAAAATGTATTCGACAAAAAAAGGGAACAAAAAACCCTGATTGCAGAGTGGGGAATGAAGAAAAATGATGCTGAACACATTGTTTGCAATAAAACTTGTTTCATCTTCGTTTACGTTCCTGTTTTTCACTTGCAAAATGCAATGTGATTACGAGCAAATTGTCTATTTCATCTTTGCACACTTTTGAGAAACGCTGTATATGCACACATAAAAGTGCAACTGAAATGTTGAGGGAATTAGAATATATTGATTGGTTGGCTCATAAATCTACATGCGTATCATTTTCTTACATTTCACAAAACATTTCACACTGACACACATGTGGGTGTATATATATATATATATATATATATATATATATATATGAACTAAAAGCCAATATATATAAGCTAAAATAGATGAATTGTTTTTTCACCACTTCATGTCAGTTTTTGGGAAAAAAATTTCAGACAAAATGTGCGACTTATATATATAAAAGCGGAGATAGGCTAAAACCTAAGAATATAACATATATACGCTCAGACACACTCATACGTGTGTGTGTATATATATATATATATCAGTGGGCCGGGTTAGCTCAGTCGGTACAACGTTCGGCTAGAGACCACAAGGTTCCTAGTTCGATACCGGTCCCCGCCAACTCAGCGTATGAGTAGCACAGGGATCTGTGCGGTAAAGTAAGGAGCTGATGGTAGGTGTGGTGCTCCACCTCAGACGCTAAAACAATCTCCTTGGTCTAGCGCTAGTGAAAAGGGGATAGACTCCCTCGCTGATTGGCCGATACCGACATTAGGCAGCCCCGACGACTTTACTTTTTTATATATATATAAAGCATAACGGGTAAAAAATGACAGTACATATCATCTTTCTATATATGTATACATTCAAAGCAAGAATAAAAAATAGTCTAAAACATGACAATGTGACTTATATATATATATATATATATATATATATATATATATATATATAATTATGCTGTTATATACTATTATAGCAGATGAAAAAAATATATATTACTGAAAAATAAACTTTGTATATATATATATATATATATATATACAGGGTGTGTCAAAAAAGTATCGAGATTTCTTGTAATTTTTGACACACCTTATAATCTGAAAAAATAAAAGTTCTATTCATTAATTTTTTTCAGAATACAAGGTGTGTCAAAAAGTACAAAAAATCTCGATATCCTTTTGACACAGCTTGTGTGTGTGTATATATATATATATATATATATATATATCTTTTTTATGTTATTTGTGCTGTTATATATACATTCACAGTGGGTTTCGACGTATCATGTCTCTTCAGTGTGGTTACCTCCAGCTGGGATGGAAAACCTGATATATTTATCATCAGTCAGTCTCCTTACCACTTAACTATCATCAGCACCTACAGATTGTGAAGAAAATTTTAACTGATAAATACATACCTATGTATATATGTAAAGGCCAACAGAGCATGCTCCTTCCGTATTATAAAAATGCATTGCTATATATATATATATATATATATATATATATATAAGTATCTATATATTGTCATTGTGGAGTCCATGTATGCTTCTTTGTTGGTATATCAGAGGAGTCTAATTTTCAAGGTATATATTCTATCTGTGTGTGTGATATATATATATATATATATATATATATATATATATATATATATATATACACACACATGTAGAATTAAACAAAAGACGCCTCTCCTGTTTAACAATTTTATTTTTGATCTTTTCGGGTTTTCTGGCCAACTTTTTAATATTTGGGTGGAATTCTTGGATAAGTCCACCAAAGTTCAAGTCCCAAGTACTTTCAGCACTTCGAAGTGCCATCATCAGGGATGATGTGTTCCAGTTTTTTTTTTTTTTTTTTTTTTAATTATATTAATGTGGAGGCTGGAAGGAGAAGAATTGATGAGAAATGTGTTATAGGCATTTTAAGATGTGTGTACTGCATTGGAAATTAATTTTGTTTAAGGATGGTTTGTATTGTTTTATGTATAGAGCTTCTAATATTTGGAGTTTTTGTTTATATATATATATATGATGGACTCTCCCGTTGATTTCAACGTATGATGTTCAGACAACCTCTTTCATCTAACCTTGTGTGTTAATCGCAGGTGACATTTCAGCCCTGCCAATGACTTGCAAAGAAGTCCACAGATGGAACAACATATTTTTGTGATTTATAAAAGACATTGTCATAGTATAGCTTATATATATATATATATATACATACACACACACAATCATAGTGTCTTTTTTATGTTACTTGTGTTGATTTAGAATATAGATTTATTTCAACATTATAGTCTCATCTGTTCTATTGTCATGTATTTTGTTGGATACATCAGTTTATGGGCACGCGCATATATTCTATATATATGTATATAGGTATATATCATTTTATTTATTTATTCATAATACTCCATGTGTGTAAAAATATATACACAAATATTTATATCTACATTTGAATTCTCAATTTGTATCCTATCAAAGTAACACTTGATATCATCCACTTTTATATATATATATATATATATATATATATATATATATATATATTCAATATATATTTTTTAGCTATATATATATTTTTTTTTCCTCTGTTCATTCCTATCATTTAATCACCAAGCATGAAATCAATCTCTTTCTGCTTTTGGGTTTGGTGTGCAGGTGAAGAGCACTTGCTTCTTCCAATAACCCAAACCAATTCCTCTGTTTTCTCAGTTCCTTCCCAGAAATTCTAATCTGGAAAGTGACCAGCCAGCAACTAAGAAACTCTGGACACCTGCTGATTCTTCTGCACCTCCACCTCCTACCCGTCTTCCTCCACCTCCTCCTCCTCCAAAATTTGAATTAGATGTACTAAATGGGCTAAACTCCTGCTAAGAGAGACATTTAGTCGTTGATAGATTATTAAGAAGTAGGAAGAAGAAATGGAGAAAAAAAAAAAAGAAAGGTTGGGATGAAGGGATGAGGAGAGCAAGGATGGTGAGGAGAGTAAGGATGGTGAGGAGAGTAAGGATGGTGAGGAGAGTAAGGAGGCGAGGAGAGTAAGGATGGTGAGGAGAGCAAGGATGGTGAGGAGAGTAAGGAGGCGAGGAGAGCAAGGATGGTGAGGAGAGTAAGGATGGTGAAGTTGTTTTGGGAGAGGAAAACGAAAAGTAGATAAGATGGGGAAGGGGTGGAGCGAAAAGAAGTAAAGGAGAAAAATGTGTATGGTATAGGTAGAGGAGAAAAAGAGTAGAGAAGATATGATAGAGAAAGAGAGAGAGAGAGAGAGAAAGAGAGAGAAGGTATTAGAAGCATAGAAAGGAGGAAGGCAAGAAAGAAGAGAAGCGAAAGGAGAAAAGTAGAAGAAAGTTTTTCTTTTTCTCCTTATTATGTCCCTCTTACAATCTCTCTCTCTATATATCTATCTATCTATCTCTCTCTCTCTTTAGTGTTTTAAGAATATTTCTCCTTTTCTTTTCCCTTTTACAATATCTCTCTCTCTCTCTCTCTCTTTATTTATCTCCTTTTTTTATTGTTTCAAGAATATTTCACTTCTTTTCCTCCTTTTCTTGTCCCTCTTGAAAATCTCTCTCTCTCTCTCTATCTATCTATCTATATATATATATATATATATATATATATATATCTTTCTCTGTCTTTCTTGTTTCAAGAATACTTATAACTCTTCTCCCTGCTGATTGAGCAAGTGCCCAAAAGCCAGTGACAAATCAAATTTAGAATTACTTCCCTTAAAATTCGAATTTGCTGGGTGAGTCAGTGTGTAAAAAAAAATTAGTTTCACCCCCTCCCACCAACACCCACCATATATCTTACCATCATCTTCCTTCTATGTAATATCCTTCCACGGAAATTCTAGATAAATGACAGCATTATCTGTACATTACCATCCTCTCTCCCCCCCTTTTTGTCTGTGTTTTTCTCCCTGTGTGCATTTTTCTTATCTATCTTTTTTAAAAATTCTGTTCCATAGTAAATAGTCGAAAATTTCAACACAAAACACACGCACACATATCTATATGTGTGTGTTTGTGAGTATATTGTGTTGAAATACATATATGTGTGCGTGTATATGCTCAATGTAATTGGCGCCAATTTAGTGCTGTTGGCAATGATTATCGAACCTTCGTTTGTATTGTATGCAAATATTATTTTTTGTGTCTGTCTGCTCCATGATTTTATTTAGAAACCTTTTTCTGAATCCGCACCATCTTGCTTTTTACATATTTCCTATTGACTTTTCTGTTAAAGTGTTATACCATTTCATATATTTCTCTTTAAAATCTTTTATTTCTATTGTAAAAAGAATGGATAGATATTTAATTTAAGATGGTAATGAAATGTACAGTGTTAGACAAAAGAAACACGGACACCCCTAATATAGATAGATATGGACAGACTAGGATAGATAGGTAAGAACAGACTAGGATGTATAGATGAGAAGAGACTAGGATGGATATATACAGATATATGAATAGACAAGAATATATAAGAATAGATATGTAGATAGATATGAACAGAGTAGGGTAGATAGATATGAATAGACTTGGATAGATACATAGGTAGATAAATATGAACAGACTTTGATAGATAGATAGGTAGATAGATATGAACAGACTTGGATAGATAGATAGGTAGATAGATATGAACAGACTTGGATAGATAGATAGGTAGATAGATATGAATAGACTTGGATAGATAGATAGGTAGATAGATATGAACAGACTTGGATAGATAGGTAAGATCAGACTAGGATGGATATATACAGGTATATGAATAGACTAGAATATATAAGTGACAACAGACTAGGATAGATAGATAGATAGATAGATATGAAAAGACTAGGAGGATATGAACAGACTTTCATAGACAAATAGGTAGATAGATATGAATAGACTTGGATAGATAGATAGGTAGATATGAACAAACTTTGATAGATAGGTGGATAGATATGAATAGACTTGGATAGATATAGATAGATATGAACAGACTTTGATAGATAGGTAGATAGATATGAACAGACTTTGATAGATAGGTAGATAGATATGAACAGACTAGGATAGATAGGTAGATAGATATGAACAGACTAGGATAGATAGGTAGATATATATGAACAGACTAGGATAGATAGATAGATAGATATGAACAGACTTGGATGGATAGATAGATAGGTAGATAGATATGAACAGACTAGGATAGATAGATAGGTAGATAGATATGAACAGACTAGGATAGATAGATAGATAGATAGGTAGATAGATATGAACAGACTTTGATAGATAGATAGATATGAACAGACTATGATAGATAGATAGGTAGATAGATATGAACAGACTTTGATAGATAGATAGGTAGATAGATATGAACAGACTTGGATAGATCGATAGGTAGATAGATATGAACAGACTTGGATAGATAGATAGATAGATAGATATGGACAGACTAGGATAGATATATAGATGCATATGAACAGACTTTGATAGATAGATTGATAGATAGATAGATATGAACAGCCTTTGATAGATAGATAAATAGATAGATATGAACAGCCTTTGATAGATAGATAAATAGATAGAAACAGGATATATAGACATCAACAGGATAGATAGATAGATGGATAGATAGATAAATATGAACAGACTAAAATAGATAGATAGATGAAAATGCATGTGGCCTTTATATGCATTTCATCCTCTTTGTCTTGTCAGATTGTCAAAAGGCTCATTAATCAAGTGAAGGTTCAACTTGACCTGGTGTCAGCAAAGTTCACTCAACTTGAGTGCTAATGCTGATGCCTCATATCATTTCAAAACTTCAATAGCTTAGACTCACATCATCATCATAGTCATACTGATTGCACAGATTCCCTTGACTCTCTCTCTCACCATCTGTCCCTATCAGCCATTGCTCTTGGCTGGTTCTTTAGACAAGATCCAGTGTCCACTCAGATTTGATGTATATAAGTCTTTGCTGGTCGAATATCAAATATCAAAATTCAAACATAATCAAAAATATATATATATATACATTTATATGCACACAAATTTCTCAGTATGTTTGTGTGTATGAGTGTGTGTGTGTGCGAGAGAAACTGATATATTACTCACACACAAACACACACTCACACATGTAGAATACGTATAGATAGATAAAAGAATGTATGCACATGTAGCGAGATGGTGAAGGTCCTGAGTTTTGCAAGGACTACTATTAGAAAAGGAGGAAGAAGAAATAAGAGGGAGTAAAGGTTTATAAAAAAAAGTGATGAACATAAAACGGTTTGTCGGGAACTTGACCGGGGCGTGACCCCCCCCCCCCCCCCAAATGGAAAATTGAAAGCCAACCGGAAGTTTCAAGTGTTGACCGGAACCGGAAGTCACGTGGTGACACGGAATGACGAAGAAAAATACTGGCCTCTTTTTGCTTTTCGAGGCCTAGGGGGACGGACGGGCCTCTGGTCCCTAGTGTGGGATTACAGTAATTTAACCTTTCCTCTTCTCTGATACAACCCACGAGACGAGCCCTGGAAATAAAAGCTAAGCAGCTTGTGACAATATATTTCTCGCGTTTTACTTTTTTATCGACAAGTACCGCCACGTGCCGAACACCTTTTTAGTGGCGTGAATTTGGAGGCACGTTGACAAGACCCACTATACAACATATATCGCTATTAGAACGTTACGTATATCCATTTTGGTACCATGAATATACCGCCATGTTACACACATACACTCATGGATGTGGAGAAAGGTAGACAAACACAGGATATTATGGAAACTGGATGTTTATTGTCAACGATGCAACGTTTCGGTCTGTTAGACCATTTTCAGTACTTGGATATAGTACTTGCTTCAATGATGGACATTCTCAAAATGCTGAAACAGAAGGACGTCAGTAGGGGGGCGGGGTGGTTGGGGTTGGTTAGTGGATTTTTTTCTCTCTAGATGGGGAGTGTCAGAATGGTGGATGCTGGTACCACAGGTGTTGGTCTAGAAAATTGGATTGTTGAGGATTGGTTAACTGAATATGTGTGTGTGTGTGTGTCTGTTTGATTGGTTTTTTGTTTATATGTATTGGAGAACTGGATTTGTCGTTAAGTTATATGTGTGTGGTTGATATGTTAGATTTAAAAAAAAAATTTTATTTTATAAAGGGGTATAGGGTAAGATTTGTTACATGGATGTATACACACACACACACTTAATATTTTGTGGGTGAGGGAGGGAGAGCATGTATGAACATAAAAGTTTTACCAACAAAATTTAGTAGAAGAATTGAAAAACATGTTTATATCTAAATAACATATTAATCAATAAATATCACTTTTGTTATAAAGTACGTTCTAACTTGCAGGAAATTTTTAAAGTTAAATTTAAATTCATCAGAATACTTTACTTTAAAAAAATATATTTATTACTCGATTATTTTAATCGTAGAAACTTCTTTTCTTAGGGTTAAATGTAATTTTTAGTAAATTAAAAAAAAAAAATAACAGAATACATACTTTAAAAAAAATTTCAAATTTGAATTAGCAAAATATTTAAAGAAGAAAAAAAAACTTGTTCACAATCACAACAAAGTTCCGAAAAATTTAGTTGTTAAATAAAAATAGTTAAGTTTTTTAATTTCTATTGAAGCATTGTGGGACGTCCAGCGAAGATGTACATTGATAAGCTCTGTGTGGATACTGGATGCTGCAAAGAGGACCTCCCAAGGGTAATGAGTGATAGGGATATATGATGGGAGATTTTCATAGATATCGGTGCTACTAGCGTGACATAATGATGATGATGATTAGCACTATGTGAAATCCATAATATAACGAGTTAAAATATGAAGAGTAAAAAAAGCACTATATATGATAAAAAGTACTCTTAAGTTCATCTGTTAGATATCTAAGTTTTAACTTAGTATAAGTCCACAAGTCAGCAATCGGCATCAAAATTTTAGAATGACAAGAATCTATATCCAACATTCAATTCATCATTGTCAAACATAATGAAAATGTTATTTTTAGGTCTGGGAACACTCAAAAATTTTTTAATGGTAATGGCATTAATGGTAGATGCTTTTATGCAAACACCCAGTCAGTGGGGTGTTAGAATACACCGACTGCACCTCAGGATAGAAGTAAGACTCCCCCAATGGGGTCACCTGTTGGCCATGGGTGGTGACCCATGAAGCTTAAGGATAGAACCCTGGTGGCCGAGCAATCCATGAAATGTAACTCCACTTTGGTCCTTACTTGGGCTAGACGGGCGGTCGGAGATACTCCCTTTGATCAATCGTCTGATCACGTCAAGCCCTAGTACCTATATGATTGCCCCAATCCTTATGGCAAGCCCCAACCCTTTTTTATCATATGGGTGCTAGAAGGTGATGGATGAGGGTCTTCATGTCCTAGGAATGACATTAAACTCAATTTGATTGTGAGGTTCCAGTTTTGGAGGATTGGGGAATGTGGAGCACCTCTTGGTCACAATTGCTCCCTGGTCCATTCTGGGTGGTAGTACCTGTTAGAGTCCCATCTATGGGTTAAATAGAAAAATGTGTTTATCAAAAATATTGAGTATCCATTATGAATGAATTTATTTTGAAACTTTGTCAGCATTAAATGACCCATTGAGGATGATGTGCCGTAAAAAAACAAAAAAAATCTTTTATGCTATTGCTATTTATGACAAAGTTATTTTGCGGTCTGGGGTAATTATTTAATTTATGCAAATGACATGCATATTGCCTACACATACTTTCTCTTTAGACTTACATACAAGTAAAACTATTTTATATAGATATTGTTTTTTCCTCTTAAATGATGAAATGTCACAATTTTGTTTTTTCTGTGATCAGACAGGGTGGTAGGTGTGGGTGTGTTGGTGGTTGTGTTCTCTCAATTGAAGTGTCGGTTGGGGGTATTGAGATTCAATGATGCTTTAAAGAATATTCCCCCTGG
>CM042156.1:11679830-11692330 GCA_023376005.1 Doryteuthis pealeii
ATATATATATATATATATGTAAAAAATGGAAATTAATCCGACAATATGAGGAAGAAAATGAATCCGACAATATGAGGAAGAATGAATAAAGAAAAGAAAGAATAGAATGGATAATAATTAAATTCATCTTTTATTATCCATTCTATTCTTTCTTTTCTTTATTCATTCTTCCTCATAATATATATATATAGGCATACATTTTTCTTATATATATAAATATACACTTGTTTTTGTTACTTTTTGTCTTCAATCGCTGATTCATATACACTGTCTCTCTATAATTATATTATATATATATATATATATATATATATATATATATATATACATATAAATGTTTTTGATTTTTTGTTTGTTTACTTGTAACTTTTTACTCATGTGCTGTCCACATTGTCATTATTTTCAGTTATGGTTTAATCCCAAATGAAACAGTAAATTTCTCCAGGTGAGCACACCACCTACCTTGAATGACTTTTTGCTTACTTTCAAATTTACATCGTCATAAAAAGTATGCTTCTCCCCCCCCCCCATGTCAGCAGTATCTGTGACAACTCCAACCAGTTTTGCACTTGCTCACACTTGATTACCTCTAAACACGACGCCTTAGTTTACTTAAGCCTCCATTCACTTGCCAACTTACTTGCTTGTCAAAATGGATACACAATTATGAGCACATATTATATGTTTGTCTTTTTTTTATCATTACTTTTTGCAAGTTTTTTGCACCAAATTCTAGTTGCCAGTCTTTCACTGGAGTCTGTTATATTGCTATGATTGTCACTAGGTTGTGACAATAGGGCAGGTCGATTTTGGCACAGCAATGTCTCCCATGTGGCGAAAGTTGCAAATTAACATACAAAATTACCAACACGAAATATTTTTCTTCAAAACTTTACCTTCGTTTGAGAAAATAGATTCGAAGCTTTTAAAATGTTATCACTGTTACAACTGAATTGATACGTAAAAAGTAGCATATCGGAAGTGTTGGGGGACATATTTTCAATTTGAATTCTAGTATAATATCTTTATTCATTTTGTTGAAAATTATAAGCTTTTCTGTTTTAGATATTGAAATTGCTAAATTTTCTAACCAATTTCTAGGCTAAATGTTGCAAAAACGAGGATTTTTGGTGTATTTTAGTAGACGATCTTTGATGCTATTTCCTCAAACAATGGTGCAAGTACGAGTTTTAGTTTTTGGTATCCGAACTCATTATAGCAACACACAATTTTCACTGTTTGAGAGAATTTGGTATTTTTTTAAAAGTGAAAAATCAACCTGCCCTACTGTGACAATGTAAACCCTAAGAGAGGCATATGTATTGTAGAAGCATTTGTCACTACAATATTATTTTATATACTATTAGAATCGGCTACCCTGTTTCGCCTGGTTAGAAGGATGGAGGGAAAAAAATTGGTCTGTTGATTTGTTTGCTTTTTAAATTTACAAATGCTGGACTTGAGCACTCTTCTAATAACACTATACATTGGATTACTACCGCTTCTTCAAGTATAATAGTGCCAACCATACTCATTGATAATATATATATATATATATATATATTTGGGAATAAAAAGGCCTTAAATACCATGGGTATCGTGGTTATGGACCATTTCCACTCGCGAGTATGCTCACGAAGCTTCTTCAGACCACTGATATATTTTATTTAGACAGGCACATGGCCAAACTCATTTTATATTCATACATTTCACCTCTTTTCACCACATGTATGAATATAAAATGAGTTTGGCCATGTGCCTGTCTAAATAAAATATATCAGTGGTCTGAAGAAGCTCGTGAGCATACTCGCGAGTGGAAATGGTCCATAACCACGATACCCATGGTATTTAAGGCCTTTTATTCCCAAATAACTTTGCTCTGTTTACAATAATTAAACATTGAGCCCTCAAACGGAACCTGAACTCTACAACAAACTACTGGTAGAGAATTAGGACCCACCTAGAATCACCTTGTACCAAGAAACTTGGTACCGCACCAAAGTATATATATATATATATATATATATATATAAGTAATTATTTGTTGATATACTGTATCAGTAAGAACATCTGGTTTTTGGATAATATAAAATTTGATCGTCTGGAAGTTAAGGGTTAACATTGCACTAAATGTTTTTTTTTAATCCTCCATATCTACTGTAATCAGGTACATATTTTGATAGGTTTTACTCTGTGCAACCAACTGATTATACTGTGATCAACAGAGGGATATTTATTTAACATACATACACATATATGTGTGAGTGTATATATATATATATATATATATATGATTTACTGTATTCTTCTACTTTAGTAGATTGTAATGAACAGAAAGAATAATATAAAAAGATAAATACATACGTATGTGTATGTGTGTGTAGGTATATATATGTGTATATATAGTACTTGTACTACATGTATACAAGATGTGTCATTAAAGTGCCGAGTTTGAATCTGTATTTACCAAGATAGAAATAAACATTGAATGGAACATGAATCTTTTTTCGGAATACAAGGTGTGTCAAAAAGTACAATAAATTCTTGATACTTTTTGTTTTGACACAGCTTGTGTCAAATTGATGTTATAGTGCTATATTTATATGTAAATAGTGCTCAATATCATGAATAGAGCATGTATGTCTAAGTTAGTGTAGCATAGACATGAACTAAATAAATACATGTGTGTGTGTGTGTGTGTGTGTATATATATATATATATATATATATATAATACACAACACACACACACACATTATATTAAGTATAATAATAATAATCTATTATTTGCTCTACTTAGGTATTGAGCACTTTTTACTTATTAGCTTATTCTCCTAGTGTTTTATATGAATATATATATATTTATTTATATCATATATATACATATAAAATTGTTTTTTTTGTCCAAATTACTGTACCAATAGATTACTTTTTGTTGTAGACTATCTTGGTCTTTTCTTTTTCCAAAAATTTTTTTCCCCCAGTTGATGTTTGGTAGTATATTTTTACAATCAAACTATTTGCTGTTTTTTTTCTCACCGCAAGGATTTACCAAACACGCTTGGTTATATTAATAATATATATATATATTATATATATAAAAGAGTTTAAAAAGACCCAATATTTGGTCCATTATTGAGAATTAAAGAACAGTAAAAAAAAAAAACATGAGATTAAATTAATAATAGAGGGGCGGGCGNAGCGAGTATATCTAGTTTGGACCTAATTTTAAATTGAAATGGGATCATGGAATTTTATTAAGTGTTGGTGATTGCTTAAACCAGTGTCTATGTTAATCACTTTCCTATCTCCCTTCACTCGCATAGAAGACTAAACACATTCTTAATGAGGATAATCAAAAGATAAATAGAGAGGAAAAGAGCATATGCGAATGTTAAGACATGGGGACAGGATCAGTGTTGATTACGACTAATAGAACCACTTAAAAAAGTGGAATTTTTTTCAAATGATAATTCAATCTTAAAAAACTAAGGAAATGATTTAGTATAACTTTTGGGTAATTAAACTAAAACAGTACAAAAAGCCTTAGACATAAAGTTAGATTAACTCAGCGTCAGTATAATAATAAGGGATGGTACATATGCATTATATATTTTGGTTATATATATTATATATATATATTATTTGGCTATATACTATATATATATATATATTCTATATATATATATATATATATATATATATATATATATATATATATATATTATGGCATATATATTTGGTATTACTTATAATATATAATATATAATAAATATGCATATATTAATTTGGTATAATATATAATATATATATATAGTATATTATAATGTGTGTGTACATATGCATATATATTGTCTGGTATATATATTATATATATATATATTATATATATGCATATTATATTGGTACAATAATATATATATATTATATTTATATATTTATATATATGTGTGTAACATATTGCATATAATTTTGTATATATATATATTATATATATTATGTGTGAAAACATATGCATATATATTTGGTATATATATATATATATATATTAATATATGTGTTGTACATATCATATAATTTTGTATATATATATATAATATATATATATATATATTATAAGTGTGTACATATGCATATATAATTTGGTATATATATATATATATATTATATATATATATGTTGGTGTTACATCATGGCATATATATTTGTATATTATACTATATTATAGTATATATATTGTGTTGTTACATATGCATATTATATTTTGGTATATTATATATATGATTGATTTTTTCTCAACTTTGTTTAGGCTATACATTAATAGGTATTCCCGCCTAATCATTATTAATTAATTAATTTTCAAAAATTTTAGTTACGACTCCAATTTTAAACACTTATTCTCCAAAAAATTATCGGCCACAAAAACCATTCTAAACAAAACCTTATATAATATACATATATATATATGCATACATATGTTTGGATATATATAATATATATATATACTATTATATATATAATATATGCATAATATTGTATATATATATATATATATAATATAATATATATGCATTACCATATTTTGGTAATTATATATATATATAATATATATGCATACAATTTCTGGTATATATATATACTATATATATATATATATATGCATACATATTTTGTATATATATATTATTTATATATATAATATATGCATACATATTTTGTATATTATATATAATATTATATTATATAATTATAATATGCATACATATTTTGGTATATATAGTATAATATATATATATATATATGGCATATATTTTTGTATATATATATGTACATATGCATATATATATATATATATATAATATATATAATTTGATGTAATATATATATATGTAAATATGCAATGTATTTCGCTATATATATAAATAAATATAATACCAAAAACAATTATAAATGAGGGACATCCAAAAAAACAATTAAGCCCAAACAGAAATATATTTCCAAACAAAAGTTCCTCAACCAAACAAAATGTAGGAGTGGAAATATTCTAATGGTAGAAATCCCTATTAAGCAAACTGATTCTTTCCAACAATTAAAACCGTTCCCTTAACTTATTGTCTTGTTTAGTAATGGGGAACAAAAATTTTCTTACGTACTTACCAGTTCTGATTCGTAAAATTTCCGGTATAATAAGAAACAGTGATTCACCAACAAAGGTATTGTTTTCAATCCGCATTTCTTAATAGGAACGAACTAGTTCCTGTACGACAGGTTTAGAAACCCCCAAAGTCAACAAATCTATAAAAAGATGACAGATTATCGGACAAAGGATGATTGGGAATTTCTTTCTGGGAGGCCAGTGGTGACACCCACTCTTCATCATTTGTTTTACTCCTTTGATCGGAAATTTTTTCCTAACAACCCACACCCCACCCTTTTAATCTATATGAGTGGATCTTTGACAATGGATCTGAAGGATCTACTGACTAGTGGGTATAATGGAGAAGAAGAAAGTAAGAAAGAAAAAATTACAAGTGGAAGGACAGTAAAGAAAGAAGAAAAGAAAAAGATACCAAAAGAAGAAAGAAAGAAAGAAAAAATAACAAGTGGAGGAGAAGAAAGAAAAGAAATACCAAAAGAAGAAGAAAGAAAGAAAGAAAAATACAAGAGGAAGGAGAAAGAAAGAAAAGAAAGAAAGAAAGGAAAGAAAGAAAAATACCAAAAGAAGAAGTAAGAAAGAAAAAATACAAGAGGAAGGAGAAATAAATAAAGAAGAAAGAAAGAAAAAATTCCAAAAGAAGAAAAATAAATAAAGAAAGAAAAAACCAAAAGAAGATGGAAATAAATAAAGGAAAGAAAAATTACAAGAGGAAGGAGAAATTAAAGCAAAGAGAAAGAAAAAATACCAAAAGAAGAAAGAAAGAAAGAAAATCAAGAGGAAGGAGAAATAAATAAAGAAAGAAAGAAAGAAAATACCAAAAGAAAGAAGAAAAGAAATAAAGAAAGAAAAAAAAGGAAAGAAAAGGAATTGAAATTAAAATGAGGGGCATAATTGAAAGAAAAATGGATTTGCATGTCGAAAATGGCGAACGGGGAAATGCATGAAAAAACAAGCTCGGACAAGTGTTGTAAATAGCACGACTGCCTCGGACAGATTAAACCAAGCTATATTGATTTGCGGGTGCAACAAGAGAAGGCAGCCTAGAAAAACTAATCACTCTTATCTTGGACTCAAAAATCTTTTTATTAATTCCTACTACGTAGGTCCCCTAAAGTATGACCAGTTCTTGTGGCTTGCGGCGTTATAATACAACTGAACTTGCATCTCTGGTAGAGGGGTAAGCCCCCATTCAATGGGCACAACTGTTGGCCATGTGTGGTGACCTTGTTGATGCTAAGGATGGAATCTGGTGGTGAGCAGTCCCCATAAACATGCAACCCACTCCACTCTTTGGTGAGGCCCCTTCCTATCAATCGAACTGGTCATCTTAAAGACCTATGTGATTGTCCACCTTTTTATTGCCCTTATGGCAAGTCCAACCTTTTTTATTAATTTACATGCTAGAAAGAAGTGGCTCAGGATCTTAATGTCCTGGGTATGATGTTAACTCTATTTATGGTGGAGGTTCCAGTTCTTGAATATGGGGAATGTTTAAGTACCCCTCATCACCATTACTTCCCTGGTCCACTCTGACCCGGAGTGGTTGGTACCTGCTAGGGGTAATTTTATACGTTAAATAGATAAAAATGATTTTAAAAAGGAAAGTGCTTAAAAAGAAAATTTACTTTAAAAAAAATTAATTATAAATATCCATTCAAGAATGAACCAAATAAAATGTCTTTTGGCATAAAATAACCCAACAAGGGTTGACATGCATAAACTCCAACCCAAATTTGGAGGTAGATCATTTGTTGGGAATGTTGGCAATCCAACCAACCAACCAACGGGCTTATTAGATAAAAAAATCGAGTAAAAAAAAATGTGTTTATAAAACATCAAATAATGATCAAATAAAATGTCTTCGGCATTAAAATAACCCAACAAGGGTTGACATGCCGTGAATTCATTTGCGTGGGGAACCGTGCAGCTGGACCTTTAAGAAGAAACCATCAAATGAAAAGACCGATTCATCGAAAAGTACAAACGATTCCACTTTTAATTTGTATTGGAACAGATGCTTTACATTGCACACTTGATTAACGCTTCTCTTGGTCACTTGACATTATCTGTCTTCATTACATCGCCGTTCTTCCGACACGAGAAGCAAGCGTGATCATTGATTTGAATTCGCAAGCGGTGGTTAGTAGGGGCTCGGGTGTTAATTGATTGATTGATGTTGCAGCGCTCTAACACTTCAAAGCTTACTGCAAAGACTTTCAGTTAGGACAGCGCTGCGTTATCATCGCTGCATTTTTCTGCGAATAATAATATGGGGGATAATGGCCAACAGCTGGCGTGCATATAATCAATTTGTTTCTTTCTCAATGGACTTTTATCAATAAGAGGCCATGTTGTCGAAGAAAGAAAAAAAAAAAAAAAAAATGTCATGTCAGTACTGATAGCTTTTTTGATTGTGCTCGTCCTGGACACACATATTTGCTGAATGAGTCCCCATGAAAAATTTGATGGTTCCCAATGGTCCCAACAAAAGTTTCTTAATAGATTGTAGGGTTTTTTTATTTATGATCTGTGGAAACAACTAAAGCTGTCTATCTCCTACCTTGTAATCTATCCTGTGTAATTCATTTCTAAGAAACTATTGAAATGTATTTACAGTTAGCTTGAAATGGTGGGGGAACAAAAAAGAAAAAACACTGGGACACATGGATACGATTTTACTGCATCCTTTAGATTTTTTTGAGACGCAGGATACATACCTATCAGCATCTCTCATAGTAATGATAATTTTTGATATGACACTTAATGTTAACATATTTGTCTGGATTTTTTTTAGGTAAAGATAAAGAAAAATAATTGTATAAATTGTGCTGACAAGTGCCTGTTTCATCTTTATGATGTTTATAAAATGTAATCCAAATGAAATTATTTAAAAAAATAAAATCTATTAATAATGGAAATTGTCTGTATTTATGTCTGTAACAAAAACTATGTCATAGCTCTACGTCACAGATTACGTCAGAATATCTTACGCTATATAAACCCAAAATTTGAGTAAGCAATTTTAAAAATTGTTTTTTTTTTACTCTCGTTCTTTTTTTTTAGAAGTTAACTAAAAAGTTTACAAATAAATAAATACCTACGATTTTGTGCAAAATTGATGTGGAAAATGTTCAAAAATAATTGTTTGATTATTACATGCACGCAACATTTTATTTGAGAGGGACGGAGTTCAGTTTTCATTTCAATTTGTTATATTTTTTTTACTCCTTTAATAAATATGAGGATTTTGATTACTTATGATACAAACCCTCTGACATTGAATATTTAACTCCCACCCTCTCAGGCAATATCTTTCAAAAATAATTTTTTACGACGCCCGGAGGGAGTTTTCTGTTGCTAGTCAAAATAATATTAGAAGGCAATGTATAAACATTAGTCTTCTTCAGAGCACATTCTAATATTGTTTTTATTTTATTAGCAGCATCAGATAATCAGGATTTACATTTTTGTATTTTATCTTGATGATTTGGACAGTCTCATTTTTAACCATAAGTGTTGAAAGGAACACGAGTATCAATATATAGATGTTTTGGGGATTGTCTATTATTAGTTCATTTACTGATAAATTTTAAAAAATCAAGGTGGATATCTTGAGCGTGTTAATTCCATAAATTTTACCAGGGGTAATATTGGTTGGAACTGGTAGCGCTACTTAAAAACAGAACTGCAAAAATATGAAGAATTTGAGAACAAAGCCTTAGAGAAAATAAAACTAAAAAAAATAAGCAAAAACATGACCGTCTTCATAACCATGTTGATTGATATTAAAGAAATTTATTTGTATATAGTTCGGGATGGGAATACAGCTCAAAACATTTCTTCTTTTTTTATTTTTTTATTTCAATTCCTCCAAGAATCATTCTCAGAAGAATTGGTTGGAACTGGTAGCACTACTCAAAGAACACAACTTCAAAAACAAAGCCAGAGAGAGAAAAAAAAATCTTCAAAAAATAAACAAAAATATGGACAACTTCATAACCACTTTGATTGATAGTAAAAAGTAAAAGTAAAGTCGTCAGGGCGGCCTAAAGTCGGTATCAGCCAGACAGCGAGGGAGTCTATCCCCTTTTCAATAGTGCTAGACCAAGGAGATTGTTTTGGCATCTGAGGTGGAGCGCCACGCCTACCATCAGCTCCTTACTTTACCGCACAGATCCCTGTGCTACTAATAACGCTGAGTTGGCGAGGACCGGTATCAAACTAGGAACCTCGTGGTTTCTAGCCGAACGCTCTACCGACTGAGCTAACCCTGCCCCTTAATGATTGATAGTAAAGAAATTTATTTGTATATAGTTTTTTTTTTTTTTTTTTAGTTCCATTCCTGCAAGACTCATTCTCAGAAGAATTGGTTAGAACTGGTAGCGGAACTTAAAGAACACAACTGCAAAAACATGAAGAATTTGAGAACAATAACCTAATTACTACATTGCTTACCAATGCCAAAGAGTTTTACCATTTCAAAGAAATAATTTATTCTAAACTCTTTGTTGGGTTCCTCAATTTGCATGTGCCAGTGTACAACTGCGATATTGTTTTCATATTCAGCTATAAACACAGACCCCCAACCTACCGCGTTATAATACACAGAGTTCTTTGGTTTTTATTTCGAATGAACAATATCTTCATTTTTCACATTACTCAGTCTCTTGGCGGGAATCAGAAATTTGCACAAGTTGTTCTTTTAAAAATTCTTTGAATTCTCTTCTTTCAATTCCAACCAAGAGACTGAGTAATGTGAAAAATGAAGATATTGTTCATTCGAAATAAAAACCAAAGAACTCTGTGTATTATAACGCGGTAGGTTGGGGGTCTGTGTTTATAGCTGAATATGAAAACAATATCGCAGTTGTACACTGGCACATGCAAATTGAGGAACCCAACAAAGAGTTTAGAATAAATTATTTCTTTGAAATGGTAAAAACTCTTTGGCATTGGTAAGCAATGTAGTAATTAGGTTTATTGTTCTCAAATTCTTCATGTTTTTGCAGTTGTGTTCTTTAAGTTCCGCTACCAGTTCTAACCAATTCTTCTGAGAATGAGTCTTGCAGGAATGGAACTAAAAAAAAAAAAAACAAACTATATACAAATAAATTTCTTTACTATCAATCATTAAGGGGCAGGGTTAGCTCAGTCGGTAGAGCGTTCGGCTAGAAACCACGAGGTTCCTAGTTTGATACCGGGTCCTCGCCAACTCAGCGTTATTAGTAGCACAGGGATCTGTGCGGTAAAGTAAGGAGCTGATGGTAGGCGTGGCGCTCCACCTCAGATGCCAAAACAATCTCCTTGGTCTAGCACTATTGAAAAGGGGATAGACTCCCTCGCTGTCTGGCTGATACCGACTTTAGGGCCGCCCTGACGACTTTACTTTTACTTTTTACTATCAATCAAAGTGGTTATGAAGTTGTCCATATTTTTTTTTTATTTTTTGAAGATTTTTTTTTCTCTCTCTGGCTTTGTTTTGAAGTTGTGTTCTTTGAGTAGTGCTACCAGTTCCAACCAATTCTTCTGAGAATGATTCTTGGAGGAATTGAAATAAAAAAATAAAAAAAGAAGAAATGTTTTGAGCTGTATTCCCATCCCGAACTATATACAAATAAATTTCTTTAATATCAATCAACATGGTTATGAAGACGGTCATGTTTTTGCTTATTTTTTTTTTTTATTTTCTCTAAGGCTTTGTTCTCAAATTCTTCATATTTTTGCAGTTCTGTTTTTAAGTAGCGCTACCAGTTCCAACCAATATTACCCCTGGTAAAATTTATGGAATTAACACGCTCAAGATATCCACCTTGATTTTTTAAAATTTATCAGTAAATGAACTAATAATAGACAATCCCCAAAACATCTATATATTGATACTCGTGTTCCTTTCAACACTTATGGTTAAAAATGAGACTGTCCAAATCATCCAAGATAAAATACAAAAATGTAAATCCTGATTATCTGATGCTGCTAATAAAATAAAAACAATATTAGAATGTGCTCTGAAGAAGACTAATGTTTATACATTGCCTTCTAATATTATTTTGACTAGCAACAGAAAACTCCCTCCGGGCGTCGTAAAAAATTATTTTTGAAAGATATTGCCTGAGAGGGTGGGAGTTAAATATTCAATGTCAGAGGGTTTGTATCATAAGTAATCAAAATCCTCATATTTATTAAAGGAGTAAAAAAAATATAACAAATTGAAATGAAAACTGAACTCCGTCCCTCTCAAATAAAATGTTGCGTGCATGTAATAATCAAACAATTATTTTGAACATTTTCCACATCAATTTTGCACAAAATCGTAGGTATTTATTTATTTGTAAACTTTTTAGTTAACTTCTAAAAAAAAAGAACGAGAGTAAAAAAAAACAATTTTTAAAATTGCTTACTCAAATTTTGGGTTTATATAGCGTAAGAATATTCTGACGTAATCTGTGACGTAGAGCTATGACATAGTTTTTGTTACAGACATAAATACAGACAATTTCCATTATTAATAGATTTTATTTTTTTAAATAATTTCATTTGGATTACATTTTATAAACATCATAAAGATGAAACAGGCACTTGTCAGCACAATTTATACAATTATTTTTCTTTATCTTTACCTAAAAAAATCCAGACAAATATGTTAACATTAAGTGTCATATCAAAAATTATCATTACTATGAGAGATGCTGATAGGTATGTATCCTGCGTCTCAAAAAAATCTAAAAGGATGCAGTAAAATCGTATCCATGTGTCCCAGTGTTTTTTCTTTTTTGTTCCCCCACCATTTCAAGCTAACTGTAAATACATTTCAATAGTTTCTTAGAAATGAATTACACAGGATAGATTACAAGGTAGGAGATAGACAGCTTTAGTTGTTTCCACAGATCATAAATAAAAAAAACCCTACAATCTATTAAGAAACTTTTGTTGGGAACCATCAAATTTTCATGGGGACTCATTCAAAGCAAATATGTGTGTCCCAGGACGCACAAAATCAAAAAGCTATCAGTACTGACAATGACATTTTTTTTTTTTTTTCTTTCTCTCGACCAAACATGGCATCTTATTGATAAAAGTCCATTGAGAAAGAAACAAATGATATAATATGCACGCCAAGCTGTGGCCATTATCCCCATATTATTATTCGCAGAAAAATGCAGCAGATGATAACGCAGCGCTGTTCCTAATCTGAAAGTCTTTGCAGTAAGCTTTGAAGTGTTAAGAGCGCTGCAACATCAATCAATCAATTAACACCCGAGCCCTACTAACCACCGCTTGCGATTCAATCAATGATCCACGCTTGCTTCTCGTGTCGGAAGCGGCGATGTAATGAAGACAGATCA
>CM042156.1:11697330-11704830 GCA_023376005.1 Doryteuthis pealeii
TATATTCAGTAAGATAAAACCAAACAATTAGAAATCAATAATACTAAGCATATATTTATTAAAATCATTTTTTTAAGATCAATATGTAAATTAACCTTCCCATTCATACTGTAAACCTCTATTTTGTTGTATATATAAATACAATTGCATGTTATTAGTATGTAGATATGGTCAACAGTGGCTTCGGCCTCTGGACCATTGATATATTAACGGCGTCATCCCAGGGGCTCCCCCAGGCAACACCTGCCCCCTTGATTTAAAGGGCAGGCTGGGTTTATTGCCCAGCGCCTGAGGCGCCCCCCTTGAGGGGAATGCCGACGGGATCGACGCAATTTTTCACCTGCACTCCATGAGCTTCGGCTTTGGGTGGTCTCACGTTATAGGGACTTGTGCCTGACCGTACAAGTGGGTACGCGGTAAATACAGTATGTAGATATGGTCAACAGTGTAAGTAATGTAAAACAATTTTATTAATAATTAAGGTTTAAATAAAAATAAAATCATGGAGAATATGATGTAAATAACTAAGGGAACTGTGAAATGAGTAGTAATATAGTTTCGGTTACAGACAGACAAACACACAATCTCCATTATAATAAGATATATATATTATAATATTATACTAAAAAAAAATGTTTAGCATTTTATATGAGAAAATACAAACGACACTGTAGTAAACTGGCACCAAGATAATATATATAATATATATATATATATATGGAGAAAATTTTTTAAAGAAAACAAACACAGGATGTCATGAACAATGGAAACTCTTTATGTCGATACTTAAGTATTTCGGGTTTTTTGATTAAAACCTTCTTCAGGATATTAAATATTTGTATGAGTAAAAGATGAAAGATGTTCAGCGTTGTTGAATGTGTGATAAAAGGTTATTATCCGTTATTTACTTGGCTTTTTTATGAAAGCCAATGACGCAATCATTATATATGAAAGCGAAAATTGATGATTAGAAACTGTCACATGTCGAAGCATATATATATATATATATATATATATATATATATATATAGTAAAAATATAACAAAAGACTTAGATATTTTGCATTATAATCTATTTCAGGAAGCTTAGACAAAGTGTCTAACTCTCCCAAATTATCAGATGTGAATGATGAATTCTTTATTACTTTTAAGGCATTTGAAAACAGATTAAAAAAAAAAATTTTTTTATTGGTCTGTTTCCCTCAGCTGTGAGGTAATAAATATATAAATATATATATATATATATATATATATGAGGTAGGTAGAAGGATGGTGAACAAGAAATGAAAACTGAAAACAAATCTGAGAGTTGAAAAGGTTTTGTCCGAATTCATACGGACATCTTCAGTCAAATGATTTTTATTGAAAGCAAAATTTTGTGCGAGTATAAGAAATTTTGCTTTCAATAAAAATCATTTGACTGAAGATGTCCGTATGAATTCGGACGAAACGTTTCAACTCTCAGATTTGTTTTGAGTTTTCATTTCTTGTTCACATCCTTCTACCTACCTCATACTGTCAGATTCTACTACATCTATCCTATCTCCATATATATATATATATATATATATATATATATATGGTCAAGTTTTTGTATTCTTTTTTTAGATATTAATGCACTATGTGATAATATCGTATAAAGACACCCACAGGAGCTCATAAACTGACCATGATTCACTGATCATCTCTTAAATATATGGATATCCACTTTTGATAACATTGTATTCTTGCGGTTTTCGGGGTGGGAATGATGCCAGTAAAAATATAGATAGTCATTTCTCATGTGACCTGATTCCATTGCAATATTTCAACACCCTGACTGATATATCATCATTTATGTCTTCAGTTTTTTTCCCCGAATCTCTTAAACATATATTCAGCTTCACAGTAAAATCACTTTTACTGTTCCAAGAACCATTTGCTTGGATTATCAGATATCATGGGGGAGTGGTACTGGTAGAGATTAGAGATTCATGTTGACTGACCAGTATTCAGCTCTGTTGCAAGTTGAATATGCTCTGAGAATCCAGAGTTGGTGAGGTGGTCTAAATAGCAGGTTGGTCTATTCCACTGTGTACCTTAGCCAAGCTCATTCCCCGGATTTTGATTGACTGCTGATTTTTTGTGTGGATGCTTTTATCCATATATACCCAACGTTTTTTTGTCTGGTGATTCTACAGTGCTGAATTATATTGACTTGTAACAACTCAATAAAACCTTTTTGGCCCACTTATCATATACCAACCTTTATTAGATAGAAACATGAAGGCATAGGTGTTGTATTATTTTGTTTTGATTATCAGATATCATGGGGGAATGGTACTGAGTTATATTGCCCTGTAACAACTCCGTAAAACCTTTTTGGCTTCTTGAGTGGCTGGTTTAGCTTAGTCGGTAAAGCATCTGCCTCGGAACTACAAGGTTCTGGGGGTTCGATACTGGCCCTCACCAACTCAGTGGATGCGTAGCACAGCTTGTATCTCTGCAACAAATCAGGCAGCTGATGGTAGGCGTGGCGCTCCACCTCAGACACAAAAACAGTCTCTCTAGTCTAGTGCTTCCAAATGATACTACTGACAATAGACCACTCCACAGACTTTTATTACATAGAAACATGAATGCATGTGTGATGTATCATTTGTTTGGATTATCAGATATCATGGGGGAGTGGTACTGAATTATATTTTCCCATAACATAATATTAGGTTTAATTAATCTCCTAATTGTTTAAATAGGGTACAGGATCTTTATTTCTAGTGCCAGTATTTGATGTTCAAATTCCTCCTATGGCTAGATTACAAATACCAATGTTAAATATAGAAAGTTATTCAACATCGTTTAGTTTGTCGGATTTTATGACATGTCAATCCTTGTTGGGTTATTTTATACCAGACTCGTTTTGTTCCAAATACAGAGAAGCACGGTGGTGTAGGAGAGAGAAGCGTGGTGGTGTACTCGTTAAAATTGGCTCAGGACTGCCCTCAGTAGCAGCAGGCTCTGTTCATGTGTGAAATCACGCTGGCACAACACCATGAAACCCAGAAGGTCTAGATGAAAGCTACAACAACAAAGCAGTGACATATCAACATCTGCTTGGACAGCCTTAACATGCACATATGTGGTCGAGGCTGGGTTTCGAACATTGGACTTCACAGTCACAGGAGACGCTGTAACTTTAGGGGCACTAGAATTATATATTAGGTTGTTACAAAAATAATGGCCGATTTCAAATACATACATATATTGTTGAAACATTAACAGTAGAAATGTTAAAATTAGTCAAAATACGAGCGTTGGGCAGCTATGCATTTCTGCCATCGATCTACAAAGTCTTTTATTCCGTGTTCGTAAAAAGTTATTGGCTGTGATGCAACAAAATCTTTAAATGATGATTCCACCTCTTCTTTAGATTGAAAAGTTTTACCATTTAAAAATGTGCTTAAGTGCCTAAAAAAATGATAATCAGTAGGTGAAAGTTCGGAGAATATAGAGGATGTGGTAAGATCTCGTATCACAAGTGACTATTCGGTCAAGAAAGGGGTCATTGGTGTTAACAAACAGAGCATCAAGCACACTTCAAACTGCTTAAGTTTTTGGTTCTCATTGAGATCCTGAGGGGAGTGGTACTGAATTATATTTTCCCATAACATAATATTTGCATATGTGCAAATATATTCTTGCCAATTCTCCTGGCTCTGAGATCACATTTTCTTAAATCAAGCTTTTAAGGCAACCATATTTTCTTTTCTTTCGAGTGCTTCACTCATTTTGCACATAAGACATGTTTGCGTCTGCTTTGAGCATTGAGGTACTGTTGCATAATCTATGTGGCAGCATAGATTATTGGCAACACCTGTAGGAGAATTCTAAGGGGCCAGTGTTTTATATCAAGGAATGGAAAACTACTGGACAGTTGGAATCTTGCAAGTCACGTGAGATTTAGTTAGTTAATCAGTTTAGAACCAAACCTTAAGTGGGACAGACATGTCCTACCTTGGTTATGACCCTGTGCGATGAGTTAGAATGAGCTAAAATAAATCTTTGATCAAAGTAATACAAGTCTTGCTAGTTATTATAAGACTTAAAAGATGTCATGAGTTAGAAAATGAAGCAGCAACAAGTATGAAGATACAAAGAAGTAAAGCTGTTGAAGTGAGTTAGCGTACTGTTGGTTTGAGCAACAAGCTAAGTACAACTGAACCAGTGTCAAGACAACTGGTACTTATGGGAATTCAGAAGTCTGCTCATGCATTTGGGTGATTCCATTCCTTGAGTCCTCATTGGCTGCTTGGTTTCTATGATGTTATGAGGCTTCATAAATAAGCTGGCATTTTGCAGTAGTATAAGCAGCAAGACAGATTTGTAATCAGTTACGACTATTTGCTGCCTTGTCTTACCAATTCGACGGTAATTGGAACTAGTATGATTATTCTACAAAAGCAAGAACCTAGGTGATCACATCATGGCCGAAATAGAAAGAGAAGAAGAGAACAAGTAAGTCATGAATCTGTCTATCTCTCTCTATGTTGGTCCTCTCACTCTCTCTCTCTCTCTCTCTCTCGGTCCACTCACTCTCTCTCTCTCGGTCCATCCCCCCCTCTCTCTCTCTCTATGTTGGTCCACTCACTCTCTCTCTCTCTCACTCTCTCCTCTCTCTCTCTCTCTCTCTCTCTCTCCACTCACACTCACTCTCTCTCTCTCTCTCTCACCACTCACTCTCTCTCTCTCGGTCCACTCACTTCTCTCTCTCTCTCTCACTCTCTCTCTCTCTCACTCTCTCTCTCTCTCTCAGTCCACTCTCTCTCTCTCTCAGTCCACTCACTCTCTCTCTCTCTCTCTCGGTCCACTCCCTCTCTCTCTCTCTGTTGGTCACACTCTCTCTCTCTATCACATAAGAACACTTTTTATGTACCGACAAGAAAGGGGGCACGTAACAGTACATCATTTCTTTTGCTACAATAAAAAAAAAAACAAGATTCAGCATTAAATAACTCACAAGTGTTAATATTCCATTAAAAACCAACCAACCACCAACCAACCAACCACTTACATACACAGGGTTTGTATATGAGCTTAATAAAGACTTTTCGGTACTATTTTCTTTTTTACTGGATATTATTAATGCTTTCTACAGCTTTAAGTACTTTTGTATTGTATTTTATCAGATACTGAAACATTGTTTCTGAGAAGGCGTCAGTAACCCTTGGAGCTTTTGAGGTAGTGGAAGGTTTTAATGTGCTTCTTGCTTTACTGATGTGTCTGTCGATATTTCCCAATACCATATTCCCTGCTGGGCAGATCAATAATTGCGGCACAGAATGCCACGGACTCATCCTCTTGTTTTCCGAGATTGGCATGTAGGCCCAAAAAGATTTCTGACTCGAGATGAAAAAGCATTCCGCTCTTTGGAAAAGAGATGTTGCTAGAGAACCATTCTGCTATTATTTGGAAAGAAAGAGACCCCCCCCCTCAAAAAAAAAAAAAAAACCCCAAACAAAAAACAAAAAAAAAAACAAAGAATAACCTTCTATTGTTTTGGAAAGAGGAGTTCTCTTTTGATATTTGGAAGGGTCTGTTTCGCTTTTTGTGGAAAGCCGTTCCATTATTAGTAAGGAGACATTTTGTTCTTAGTAAAGGAATTTTCCATTGTTTGTGCGGAGAGTGGCTTTAGTTAGTTTGTTTGTTCTTGTTTTTTGTTTTTTTGTTGTTGTTGCGCTCCATCTTTGCAAAGTACTTGTAAAACTGAATTCGGTAAAAGCTAAGAATCCTATCCCCTACTTGCAGTTTGTTGAAGAATAAATATTTTTTGTGGAAACAAAATATCTATTTAATCTCTACATCTATATTCAATGCTATCAAGAAGACATTTTTGTGTTTTCTCGAGTGTGATAGCAGCCCAGCCTTGCTGCGAGCTATGAAGCAACACTGACAGATGAAATTTTCTAAAGCGGGAGTCAGATGTTTTTGCTTTAAAGTTAGGCGGAATACATTTACTTGTAGAAAATATCTATCTATCTCCATTTGTTTATATCTATCTATATTATTTTGTTTGTTTATCTATCTATCTATCTCAGTCTATTCCAAACTATATATCCATCTTCATATCTAAACAAGAATTACGACAAATTACAATAAACAATAATTACGACAAATTTCTAGAAATGAACAAGAATTATGACAAATTACGAATAAATAGATAAGAATTACACCAAAAAAGATACATTTAATGCCCTAAGTTGGTTGTTTTCTTTCAAGTAACACCGACATAGCTTGGGACGTTATTTTAATAGTCACCGGGTAGCAATTTCTGAGGCAGGAGACCGGGACGCACTTCCTCATAAATTACCAAATCTTTTATCAAAATCTATTTTCTTCAAAGTTCTTTAATTTAGCGAAACATAATTAATGCCGACAAAGTTTTGAAATAAAATCATTCTTAATGGATGCTCATTTAAAAAAAAAAACACATTTTGGTATTTAACCCATAGATGGGACCCTAACAGGTACTACCACTCCGGGTCAGAGTTAACCAGGGAGCAATGGTGATGAATGGTGCTCTACATTACCCAAACCTTCAGAACTGGAACCTCACCATCAGATAGAGTTTAATGTTTTTTCCAGGATATTAAGACCCTCACCTATTGCCTTCTAGCACATATATGATAAAACGAGTTGGGGCTTGCCATAATATATATATATATATATATATATATATATATTACAAATGCTGGACATTTTCAAATAGAATTTCAATGCTATTTCTATAAATATTTTCAATTTTTTGATATCTTCAAATATAAATCAAATCTTCATAATTTTTGCACAAGAAGCAAGATCTGATGATATTTAATGTTTATATATATTTACTTGGTTGTTAATTGTTTTATTTTCTTGGTTTCCTCCGGACATACACCAAATTAATACACACACACAACTGCCTTTTATATATGTATAGATAAAGTCATCAGGGTGGCCTTAAGTCGGTTCAGCCAGACAGCAAGGGAGTCTACACTCTGTTCACTAGTGCTAAACCAAGGAGATTGTTTTTGCGTCTGAGGCGGAGCACCACACTTATCATCAGCTCCTCATTTTACCGCACAGATCCCTGTGCTACTCATATGCTGAGTTGGCGAGGGCCAGTATCGAACCAGGAAACTTGTGGTTCTTAGTCAGATGTTCTACTGATTGAGCTAGATAGAAGATGGTTTTTAATCCACCCTGATAGAATTTCCCAATGTCTTAATACATTTGTATCGAATAATAAATCAATGTCTTAATACATTTGTATCGAACCAGTTATCAGTTGGTGAGGGCCTGTATCGAACCAGGAAACTTGTGGTTCCTAGTTGGACGCTCTACCAACTGAGCTAGATAGAAGATGGTTTTTAATCCACCCTGATAGAATTTCCCGTGATGACGAACCTGAAACTACTACCTCTTTTTCACCCAGCTCACACTCACCTTTTGGATTCGTTCCCGAAAGTCAAATGAAAGAGCAATT
>CM042156.1:11709830-11717330 GCA_023376005.1 Doryteuthis pealeii
ATTGGCTGGTGGTTTTAGTGTGTATATTTGTATCCATATATACTAAACACTTGACCATGCCCTCTCAGTTGCTACAGTGTGTATTCAGTCACTCTTTTTTTTTTGGTCTGGTGACTGAATGCTAGTCACAGCCTTCCTGTGAAGGTGAATATGGTGTTCATTCTACAGTTATGACTACAATCACACATTTAATTACTACCACTCTGGGTCAGAGTGGACCTGGGAGTAATGACAGTCTGTTAAAAGATTATTGATTTATTCTTATGCTCTGATGACTGCTTTGATATGTTATGTTGAAGTTGATTAATTGTGAATTAATTGATTTATTTTAATTGATTTATTTTAATTGATTTATTTTAATTGATCTATTTTAATTGATCTATTTTTAATTGATTTTTTTTCTTTTCTTTTTTCTTTTTAGGTAAGTGAATTGATATTGTTTTCTATAAGATGAGATGAATCTAAGAAAATGTAAGTCTTTGCATTCATTTAAAATCTATTAATAATGGAGATACTGTCTCCATTTGAATAGGTATGCCCGCCTAATTCATTAATTATTATTTAATTAATTTTCAAAAATTAGGTACGACTTCAATTAAGCACATATTCTCCCAAAAAAATTGTCGGCTAAAAAAGCCATATCAAAACACATTGTTTGTTTGTTTACTTCTCATATATATATATATATAAAAGAAATTACATAACTGTTTATGTCTCATTACCCAAAATCCTCAATACATAGAATTGTGAAAATACCTGGTCTGACAGTTGACGGGTTAAAAATAGATGCTATTATCCCACCCTGAAGGCCGGGATGAATTTACATAATCCCTCGTACCACAGTGCAGAATGTGACTCAAGAACGGATTAATGTGAGGATCCCTAGGGCTGGGGTTTTCAAAAATTGCCATAATCCAGTCGGCATTCCCCCTTATGGGGGTGCATTATGAACCTAAACTTTACCACTTTTAGAAAATTATTTGAATATTTACACAGAATAGGGATTTTCTTCTTCGTACATAGTTTGTTTTTCAGGAGGTTTTCTTTTCTTCATAAAATAATATCTTATTATATTGGAGAATCGGTGTCTGTCTGTCTGCAATCGAAAATACATCTTTATTTTATATCATTTATTTATATCACAATATCCTATATAATAATATAAGAAGTGCGTGGTGTAATGGTTAAAATCATAGGAAATGGACTCGTCGCCCTGAGTTCAAATCCTGGACGTGGTAATTGCATTTCACTTAGCACTAATACCCTTGAGGAAGGTATGAATTCTACTCTCCCTCCAGCAATGGGTAAATAGTAGGGCAGACTGGGTTCTTTAACTTTGGTTAGGCAACCGGTCTAGGAGAAGGAAAAACTCTGAATTCAAACCTGTTAAAAACTCCGCCTCAGAAATTGACCTTGTGTCACATCTTGCTCGTGCGGAGGGGTTGGTAAATATATATCACAATATCCTCAGTAATTGCACAAGTTTATCAATGTGTATTTAATTTATAGTCAAAAGTAATACATAAAATAAACCTTATTTATAAATCATATCTCGATGTCTAAAAACATCCCATGTTGGTGCGTTTAACATCCTGCAAAGTGTCTTATATATCACTAAGAAATAAAGGTTTACATAATAATGGTGTGGTTAATTTGCATACTGGTTTTAACAAAACTGGGTTTAATAGATAATTACTTGGTGTTATTATACTTGAGGAATGACCATCAGAAAACTTATCTAATGATCAGGGAAGTATAATCTTCAGCTGACGACAAGAAAGAAAAAGAAGAAACTATTAAATAAATAAAGAAAGAAGGAAGGAATGAAAGAAAGTAAGAACACAGCATGACAGTGAGAAAAAAAAAGAGAATACAAAAAGGAAGAAAGAAAGAAAGAAAGAAAGAGTATGCTATGACAGAGAGAGATAAAAAGAAAATATTAATTGAAGAAAAGAAAGAAAGAATCAATGAAAGAAAAAAAGAATGATAGTGAGAAAAAGAAAGGAAATATAAAAAGAAAGAAAGAAAAAAGGACACATTACGACAGAGAAAAAGAAAGAAAGAAAGAAAATATTAAAAGAAAAAAGAAGAAAGAATGAATGAATGGATGAACAGATATGACAATGAGAAAATATTGAAAGAAACAAACAAACAATGGACATGCTACGACAGACAAAAAGAAAGAAAATATTAAAATAAGAAAAAAAGAAAGAAAAAATGAATGAATGAAAGAAAAGAATACGGCACGATAGGAAGAAAAAGAAAGAAAATATAATAATCCGTCATTTTGTACGTGTGCTATGTTATTTCATAATTTTCATATAATAATAATCATATTTCGACCTACCCTAATGTATATGTATATATGTACATATATATATATGCAGATGTATTGTTTGCCTAAATATATATATATATATATGTGGAGAAAAGTAGACAAACACGGGATGTTATGGAAACTTGATGTTTATTGTCGACGGTGCAACGTTTCGGTCTCTTATTAGACCATCTTCAGGACTTGGATATAGTTCTTACTCCAATGATGGAAATTCTCAAAATGCTGAAAACGGAAGGTCGTCAGTAGGGGGAGGTGTAGTTGGGGGTGGTTAGTGGATTCTTTTTCTCTCTGGAATGGGGAGTGCCGAAATGGTCAATGGTGGTACCACAGGTGTTAGATTGTGGGGATTGGTTAACTAAATATGTGTATGTGTGTGTGTGTCTGTTTAGTTGTTTTTTTGTTTATATGTGATTGGGAACTGGATTTGTCGTTAAGTTATATGTGTGTTGTTGGTATGTTGGTGTGATTTTTTAAAAATTTATTTTTTGTAAGGGTAAGATTTGTTAAAATTGTAAGTTCTCCACATACTGTCGGATTAACCTCCTCACATTTCTACCATATATATATATATGTGTGTACTAAACATTTTATCAATTAACAATTTTCTCATTTCTACACATTAATATTCATATGAAATACGTCATAAGCTTTTTTTTTAACATTTACTCGTGGACAATTCACGTTCGACATGCGACGGTTTCTGATCATCAATTTTCACTTTCACATGCAATGATCACGTCATCGCTTTCATATAAAAAACGCAGCGTAATAACGGTAAATAACCTTTTATCACACATTCAACATACACTGAACATCTTTCATCTTTACTCATACAAAATATTCAATGTCATGAAGAAGGTTTTAATTTAAAAAAAACGAAATACTTAAGTATCGACATAAAGAGTTTCATTGTTCATGACATCCTGTGTTTGTTTTCTTTAAAAAATTTTCTCCATGTATATATATATATATATATATATATATATATATATTTGTGGGAGGCAAAGCAAAACCCACCCCAATGCCAAGTGCAATGCCTGAACTTAAAAGCCCTGCAAGCAATACTTCATCTATGCATTCCAATCTTCCAACATCTCCCAGAAATGATGCGCATACAGCAATTGGACACCCCACAGAGAGCACTGATACATCAATCTGCCTTCGTCCATCGAAAATCCCTCGAGCCCTGTCCAGGTTATTCCCGCATAACAGAGTAGGCCTTAAAGAACAGCTCACTCCTCATAGAGCCTTGCCTGCACGCGAGGGAGGAGAGGGAGATGTAGAAGTTATCCTCTAGATATAAAAACAATATGATACTCACCGTCGCAGTGGGGTTCTAACTACCGTCGAGTTAGTAGACAAAAACAAACAGGCAAGCTGTAACTTAAATACAGTCCTTGCATGCTGCTGGCATAATGCAAAGTAATGGCTGAAGAGTGGGTACTTATCCATGTTTCTTACTCACCCTGAAATCCAATAGCCAATCAGAACTCAGGAAATGAACTTGCCTGAGTTCATAATGGAACAATCCAAAGCTCCATATAAGCCACCTACCAAACTCTAGTTTGAGTCTTGCATTCATCTTGTAACAGAGTTGAATACTTTACACAAAATCCAACAATATATATATATATATATGAATGCGACTCTGAACATCAACTCGTTTTTTCAACTGAAATAACGTGTGCTATGCTATTTAGGATGCGCACACCTATTTATTTACCAGGGATTATTTTATACCATTGCCATTCTCTTTCTATATTTATTTCTACTATTTTTTCTTTAACCATCATCATGTCGCACAAGTAGCACGGATATCCATGACAATCTCTCGCCAACCTTCCCTATCATTCATTGCCCTGGGAGGTCTTCTACGCAGCAGCCAGCATCCTCACACAGTTGGTCAATGTAGGTCCTTGCTGGGTGGCCACACTAGCATGTCCATGTGTTGGCTTCCACAGGAGAAAATCGCTTATGAACTCGTTCTTGCTTCTCCAGCAGTGTCCTGCATGCCTAGTCATCTTACTTGGATGGTTTGTGAGATGGGGGTTGTGTATACAAAGTGTGTCAAAAGTAACAGGATTTTTTGTACTTTTTTACACACCTTGTATTCTCAAAAAAATTCAACGTTCCATTCATTGTTCATTTTTTATCCTGATAAATACAGCTTCAAACTCAGCACTTATATGACACACCTTGTATTCTGAAAAAAAAAATAACATTTCATTCAGTGTTCATTCTATCTTAGTAAATACAGCTTCAATCTGGATACTTTTATGACACAACTTGTATAACAATAAGGATGAGGACAACAGGCCGAAAAATCTAAATAATACAAATCACAAAATCTTCTGGAACTAGTATGATCCGCATATCACATGCATTCTGGCTCTGTTTACGGTTTCTCTGTAGAAATAAAGTGGGTCTTAGAATCTTCATAATCTTATAATTTGGGTTTCAAATATTCCAATGGACTCACTAACAAATTCTGAGACTAACCAAAGATTTCAGATTATGATTTCCATCAAAGCTCTTAAAATTCTCTTTGATGGTGCCGACATTTTCAAGAACATAATCGATCTTTATCTAGTTCTTCAGTAGACATATTATTCTATTTATCCTGATTTATGTATGTATACATATATATATATATATATGTGTGTGTTGCTTTTATAAATATATATATATATTATATTATTATATATATATATATATATATTCTATTACAGTGATTTATATATATGTACTTATATCTATATATATATGCATGTGCTTTTGTGTATATATATATATATATATATATATATATTCTATTATACTGTTTTATATATATATTATGTAAGTAAAATAAAGTCATCGGGGTTGCCTAAAGTCGGTATCAGCTGGCAGCGAGGCAGTCTATCCCCTTTTTATACATATGTACTTATATTTATATATGTATGTGTGTGCTTTTGTGTATATGTATGTATGTATGAATTCTTATTATACTGGTTTATATTATATGTTAAGTAAGTAAAGTCATTGGGGTGGCCTAAAGTCTGTATCAGCCGAACAGCGAGGGAGTCTATCCTCTGTTCACTAGCGCTATACCAAGAAGATTGTTTTTGCATCTGAAGCTACACCATCAGCTCCTCACTTTATAGTACAGATCCCAGCGAGGGAGTCATCCTCTTTTCACTAGCGCTATACAAGAAGATTGTTTTTGGCATCTGAAGCTACCATCAGCTCCTCACTTTATAGTACAGATCCCAATGCTACCCATATGCTGAGTTGATGAGGGCCAGTATTAAACTTGGAACCATGTAGTTTCTAATCATACACTCTCAACTGAGCTAATATATATATATATATATATATCTGAAATATGCTAGACTTAGCGCAGGGTGGCATCATCAGTTATGTTATTGGCTGGCTTCATAGGGGGGTTTCGGGTCTTCCCAATATAATACCCCCCTCACGATCAAATTCCAACACGCTACCTCTTGTGCAATGCCACAAAAAAAAACTTAGAATATGTCAACGCGATCCTCGAACTCTTTATATCTGAATGGCCAATTCTACAGCCAATCATTGATAAGAGTAGTTGTTATAAACAGGATCGCGCGATTCAGACATTTTCTTTTTAATAAATGCATTGGCATGGCTAGGATGTTGTTACTAAGAAGAAAAACCGCGTTGGATATAGGAATGTAAGTCGTACAATTGAGGAGTCTTTTTTTTTTTTGTTTTATATAATGGACTCTCCTGTCGATTTTCGACGTATGAGGGTTCATACACACAATGAACTCCCACACAGGAATTTGTTTATAGTGGTGAAGGCTTGTGTTGGACCATCCACACTTTTTGGCACAGTCGATAGGAAAGAATTGGTGCATCAAGGATTGCCACAAACTAATCAACGACCGACCTCAGGATTTTTGAATTCAGAGTTATCCCTCTCCTAGACAGGTTACCTACCCAAGGTTGAAGGGCCCAGTCTGCCTACTATTTAACCCATAGCTGGAGGGAGATATTATGGATTCATACCTTTCCAAGGTATTAGCGCTATGTGAAATGCAAACAGCTTCGTCTAGGAATTGAACTCGAATCGACGAGTCCATTTTCCACGACTCTAACCACTAGCCCACGCGCCTCCATAAATATATATATATATATATTGTTTTATAATATTATGTATATATATATATTAATATTGTTTTTATATATATAGTGTGCATATATATATATATATTTATATATATATATATTATATATGCACACACACACACTTTCATAAGAAAAGAAAGAAAACGTATCAAACCGTCTATTATAAGGAATTCTGGTCAAATTGATAAGTTTTTCTTTCTTATTGAAAGTATAAATATTGCTCTGTACATAATTAATTTATGAATTCTTATACATTGAGCTCTCTTAGGGATTTTTAATAATCCTTGTATAAATCTATAGGTATGCATCAACATGGGGTATACATTTTGTATGTACAGAAGATATTGATGATCCCAAATAGAATTATCCCAAACATACCAGTCAATTGGACACTTTTACCTTTATATATACTAGCAAATATATGCACCCTCCGGGTGCAAGTATTTAAGTTTTATGTAATAAAATATGTATAAATTAGAAAGGCTAATGAAACTAAATAAGATACAGATAAAAAGATTTAAAACAGACAGAGGGGAAACAACTAAACTTGCTCTTCCATCACTTTAGTCTTTCATTGTATTTTTTCTAATTTAACTATTTAGTTAAAGAGGAAGTAAAGAATAAAATGAGTATTTTATTTGTTAATGGATTTCTTTAAGATTCATTCCGAGATTTTTGCTCATATTCATTAAAATAAAACCAAACAGTTAGAAATCAATAATACTAAGCACATATTTATTAAATTCATTTTTTAATATCAATATGCAAATTAGCCTTCCCGTTCACACTGTAAAACCGCTATTTTTTGTATATATAAATACATTGCATGTTGTCAATATGTAGACATAGTTAACAGTATTAATGATGTAACAATTTTATTAATAATTGAGGTTAAATAAAAATAAAATCATGGAGAATGTGATGTAGATAACTAAGGAATTGTTACTTGAGTAGGAATATAGTTTCGGTTACAGACATACAAACACACAATCTCCATTATAATAATATATATATAT
>CM042156.1:11729830-11748947 GCA_023376005.1 Doryteuthis pealeii
CCCCAAAACTGCATAAATTAAATTGTAGATCGGCCGAGGTGGACCAATGTGAGGATTTTTTACCGAAAGCAGAAATATTTTTAAACTAGATGAGATGAGAAGAAGTCTCAAAACAAATGTATATATATTTACCAATCCCTCCACACAAGCAGGATGTGACACAAGGTCAATTTCTTAAGCGGAGTTCAACAGGTTTGAATTCAGAGTTTTCCTTCTCCTAGACCGGTTGTCTAACCAAGGTTAAAGCGCCCAGTTTACCCTACTATTTATCCATAGCTGGAGGGAGAGTAGGATTCATACCTTTCCCAAGGGTATTAGCGCTAAGTGAAATACAATTAACACATCCAGGATTTGAACTTGGGGTGACGATTTTTAAACGAGATGAAATGAGAAATCTCAAAACTAATGTATATATATTTAACAACCCCTCCACACAAGCAGGATGTGACACAAGGTCAAATTCTTAAGCGGAGTTTAACAGGTTTGAATTCAGAGTTTTCCATCTCCTAGACAGGTGTCTAACCAAGGTTAAAGCGCCCAGTTTACCCTACTATTTATCCATAGCTGGAGGGAAAGTAGGATTCATACCTTTCCCAAGGGTATTAGCGCTAAGTGAAATGCAATTACCACATCCAGGATTTGAACTCGGGGTGACGATTTTTAAACTAGATGAGATAAGAAGAAGTCTCAAAGCTAATGTATATATATATATTTACCAACCCCTCCGCACGAACAGGATGTAACACAAGGTCAATTTCTTAATCAGAGGAGATGATGAGTCTTTGTTCTGTAGTACTAGTAGGACTGATTTAGAGTCTTTGTATATAATAAATTTGGAAGCTTTGTGATTTGCTATATGTGATTTCTGCGCTGTAGATTGAGAATTTATTTGGTAGCTGCTGAATTGTGCCTCAGGTTACTAAAATATCGAAAAACTTTTGATGCAGCCGGGTAACTGAATAATACAGAACACAGATTCCAAGAAATATTCCCTGAGAATGTTAACTCTGCCAAAATAAGGCATTTTCCGCTATCGGATAATTCAGTTGAGGGAAATCGGATGATACGTCAAAATTGGAAATTTCAATTCCTAATCTGTCTAGCATTTTTTTTACTTTTCTAAAAAGATATTTGGAATCATCACAAAAAAAAAACAAAAAACAAAAAAAACTTGATGTATGATAGCTTTAAAACCAGCACCCTCTAAAAGAATATTGGATATCAATGAGTAGCGGAATAAATGTGTGTACTTACATATATGTTCATGCGTGTTATTTAATAGTGGAGTGCGTAATTTCGCACAGTCATTTCTTGCGTAGATACACAGCTATTAGGATAGCCATCAAAGACGGCGCTTGCAATTTTAACCATTTGCATAATCAAGCTTACCATTAAACTTTTGACGAGCCAGCCTGGAGGCCTCTTCGGTAATCTAAACGTACTTTAATCATAGATCTGCTCATATCTATCTCAGTTTTTACCTACTTAGGTATATTTCTGGTCTAATCTGCTGATTACACTCCGTGTCTATCTATCGATCTGTGAAACTATCTGAAGCTTTTTCGTATTTTGCAAGGTGCCTATTAGCCGCAGAAAACTCTTACCTCTTTATGGTAACGATTCATTTACTACGGTGAGTCAAAAGTTTTTCTTGTTGATATTATTTTGGATATATATATAAATTTAACATAGAAATACATTTCAAATTCTCCTGTCTCTCTCTCTACAGAGAAACTAACAATATTAACCAAGGAGGTAGTCAAGCGATACATAGAGAGTAAAGTAAGAGATATGTCGGTTTTTGACTTAATTGCAAATTACGACTAATTAGAACCAATTAAAACAGAATTTTTTTCAAACATAAATCAATCCTAAAAGTAAGGAATAATTTAGTATAATTTTTGTGTGATTATATACCAACCCCTCCGCACGAGCAGGATGTGAGACAAGGTCAATTTCTTAAGCGGAGTTCAACAGGTTTGAAATCAGAGTTTTCCTTCTCCTAGACCGGTTGCCTAACCAAGGTTAAAGAGCCCAGTCTGCCTACTATTTATCCATAGCTGGAGGGAGAGTAGGATTCATACCTTTCCCAAAGGTATTAGCGCTAAGTGAAATGCAATTACCATTTCCAGGATTTGAACTCGGGGCGACGAGTCCATTTCCCATGACTTTAACCATTACACCATGCACATCCCACAGATTATTTTGGATATAAGATGTGCTTGAAATACCCGCCTCTATTTTTATAGACTAGCTAAGGTCATGTGATTGACTGTTGTAACCAGTCACTGGCAATACTACTGGCCTGTTAGAATACTTAAACCCCCCCACATGGTCATAATTAAAACTGCTCTCTTTGACGATGGACACACATAGGATTGCCGGATCTTACCAATACTCACGAAAGGACTTATACTTTATACCAGTAACTGAGAACCCTTTAGTAACCAAAGGATTCACATTGTGTACGGACTCTTTATCAAGGATTCCACCGGATAAACGCTTCTGCTATAAGGCCAAGCAATGGCCCTTATAAACTTAACATTTCTATCTTTTGGTAATATGAGGCATAATTCAGGAATTCTGGATACTTTTGCTAAAATTGAGAATGCCAAGCTCGCCTGATGATCTCCAAGTGCTACTCATCAGATTTGCCACTATGGCTTGAAGCACCTTCCTATTAGCCACAGAAAATTCTTACCTTTTGCCAAGCTCTTTATACCAATGATTCATTGATTAGGGTGAGTCAATATTTTGGTAATATGAATCTCAAGTATGTAGCTCCAAATTCATTTGCTGAGGTTGTGAAGATGACAAATCACACTGGACTGTGAGATGCCAAGCTCGCCTGATGCTCTCCAAGTGCTACTCATCAGATTTACATCTATGGCTTGAAGTACCAGAGCTTTTTCAGGTGCGCTCCGTAGTATTCCTGAAACAATCTCATTTTTGTAACCTCCTTCAATGTGAATTTTGGATTACAAAGTTACAATATATTTAGCATCTATTTTTCAGCATCTGAATATTTTAAACTCTAGCATGCAAGGGAAAGAAGAAAATATCGTCACATCCACTGACAAAATAAAAGCGTTTCCGAGAAATCTACAGATTTGGAAAAGAACAGCGATGGACGGGAATCTTAAAATATTTCCTTTGATAAGTAATAATTGCAAAACTGAAATTCTGCCAATGAGAGTTGAACATTTATCAACTTTAGAAGAAAATTTGAGTTATTATTTCCCATCAATTAACACTGCGCAATATGACTGGATTCGAAACCCTTTTGTAGAAACTGCAATAGATTCTAGTCTAACGCTAACAGAAACAGGAAGAACTGGCAGCTGTGTCCACTGATCGTAGATTAATGATTGAATACAAAGAATTGTCTCTTGAAGCTTTTTGGATTTCTATCAGAAAAACAACATGTGTCCGATATCTAAAAAAAAGCACTGGCCATTTTATTGCAATTTTCCACCTCATATTTATGTGAACTGGGATTTTCAACCCTCGCAACAATTAAGTGTAAAAAGAGAGGAACTCTTCAATGCATTGATGAGGAAATGAGAGTTTGTCTCTCAAACATAAGACCAAACATTGTAGAAATCGCAAGGTCTCATCAAGCTCATGTTTCTCATTAACATAGGAATGAATAAACTTCATAGAGGTATGTTAAGTTTGCTTTTGTTAAATGTGTTATTTTTTATATATTTAACAGTTAACTTAATAACATATTAGTCCTATTTTGTATACAGTGCGCTATCAAGTATCTGTAGTACTGTAAGTGCACTCAGACTGTATAAAGTTTGAGAACCACTGACTTAATAACATATTAGTCCTATTTTGTATACAGTGCGCTATCAAGTATCTGTAGTACTGTAAGTATGTCCAGACTGTATAAAGTTTGAGAACCACTGACTTAATAACATATTAGTCCTATTTTGTATACAGTGCGCTATCAAGTATCTGTAGTACTGTAAGTATGTCCAGACTGTATAAAGTTTGAAAACCACTGTTCTAGGGAGAGTCAAAAGTTTTTCTATGCTTTGGTAATGTGAAGCAGATTTCGGTAGTTCCAGATGCTTTTGCCGAGGTTGTGATGGTAACAAACCACACTGGATGTAAAATGCTAGCCTCTCCTGATACTCTTCAAGTGTTACTCACTGGCCAACTCTTTATACCAATGATTCATTCACTAGGGTGTGTCAAAAGTTTTTCTGTTTTGGTAATGTGAAGCAGAATTCGGCAGTTCTGGATGCTTTTGCCGAGGTTGTGGGATGCCACGCTCGCCTGATATCACAAAACTTTTTTGACTCACCTAAGTACTGAGGATGCATAAAAGTTTTTTAAAAAAATAATTGTTTTTTTTTATTTTTATTTAAAAAAATTTTTTTTTAGTGTGTTTAGTGTTTAGTTGGCTGAAAAAAAGTTTCAGACTTTTGCACCTAGCTAATATCTGTTTCAGTCTGTTTTTATTCGCATCCATCTACCAAAAAGACTGACTCCTATTTACCCCATCTTTTGTGTACGCACCTACTTATATTTTGTTTGGGTGAGTTAGTCAATCCAATTATTTTCATATCTATAAATCTATTGATACAACACTCTCAATTTGTTCTCATCAGTCTGTTAGACTCTTCAATCATTGATTTAACTTATAATTGTGCAATATATATATATATATATGTGTGTGTGTGTGTGTGTGTGTGTATGTGTGTATATATGTGTGTGTGTATATATATATGTGTGCGTGTGTATATATATATATGTGTGTGTGTGTGTGTGTGTGTATCTGTGTATGTGTGTGTGTGTCTATATATGTGTGTGTGTATGTGTCTATATATATGTGTGTGTATATATGTGTGTATATATATGTGTATGTGTGTGTATATGTATATGTATGTGTGTATATATACATGGTGTGTCAAAAAAGTATTGAGATTTTTTTGTACTTTTTAACACACCTTGCATTTTGAAATGAAAATAACATTCCATTCATTAATATTTTTTTCAGAATACAAGGTGTGTCAAAAAATTACCAAGTTTAAAGCTGTATTTACCAAGATAGAAATGAAGAATGAATGGAATGTTATTTTTTTCAGAATACAAGGTGTATCAAGAAGTACACTGATACTTTTTTGACACACCTTGTATGTGTGTGTGTGTACATGTATGTGTTTGTGTGTGTATGCATATCTTATATCTATATATATAAAAGAAAGTTTGGTATGTACGTGTCAACCTAAAACTCCGAAAAGTGACATCACTCAGAATTGAAATCTTGCATACATCTTAATATCCTTCTAATTAAAAAACACACCAGATTTGGGTATTAATGTTTACTGATGTATATGTATATCTTGATTACCTCCTTGTTATATATATTAGTTTCTCTGTGAGTGTAAAGAGAGTGATTGGAGAAGTTGCAACATATTTGTATGTTAAGTATCAGCAGTCAGACAGCCCATAGCTTCAATAAAATTCAAAGAATCAGGTCCATGTAAATTTAAATTGAGTCAAACGTTCCCATTCTTAGAAATCTTAGAAAATGATTTTAATGTTTTTAAAAAAAATTCTTTGGCCGTATCTATTTAAAAAAGAATTTAATTCACTTTGCAAACTCACATTTCCCTAATCCCAATTATCTACCCAGAGTGCAATTTTTTGTGTAGCATGTCCTTTTTCCTACCTCTCTTTCTTTCAAATGGAATGGTCCATTATTTAGCTGAGGTGATGACACTCATATGAAATAAGAATTCGGCAGATAAGCAACACCACATAATCAGGATTTACATTTTTGCATTTCATCTTTGGTGATTTGGACCATCTCATTTTTAACCGGAGGGTGTGGCAAAATGATAACAGTTGTACAATTAAGGAACATGAGTATTGATATATAAATAAAATATCCCATAATTTCTTTAACTATCCTTTTAAGATATAGATGCACAATACATGTAATTATTTTTGCATTTAAATTTCCTCTTGGGCGATTTTACAAACTCATTTTTAACAAGAGGGTGTGGCAAGATGATAACGGTCGTACAATTAAGGAACATGAGTATCTATATATAGATAAGTAAAGTCGTCAGGGTGGCCTAATGTCGATATCAGCCAATTAGCGAGGGAGTCTATCCCCTTTTCACTAGCGCTAGACCAAGGAGATTATTTTTGCGTCTGAGGTGGAGCACCACACCTACCATCAGCTCCTTACTTTACCACACAGATCCCTGTGCTACTCATACGCTGAGTTGGCGAGGGCGGGTATCAAACTAGGAACCTTGTGGTTTCTAGCCGAACGCTCTCTACCGACTGGGCTAACCCGGCCCTAGATATAGATAAGTCGTTGTTGTTGGGGCGGCCTAATGTCGGTATCAGCCAATCAGCGAGGGAGTCTATCCCCTTTTCACTAGCGCTAGACCAAGGAGATTGTTTTTAGCATCTGAGGTGGAGTGCCACACCTAACATCAGCTCCTTACTTTACCACACAGATCCCTGTGCTACTCATATGCTGAGTTGGCGAGGACCGGTATCAAACTAGGAACCTTGTGATTTCTAGCCGAACACACTGCCGACTGAGCTAACCCGGCCCCTATCCCATAATTCCTTTAACTATCCCTTTAGGATATAGAGATGCGCAGTACAGGCAATTATCGTACTTAAAATTTCCAATAATTCTGTTGGTGATTAGCACCGAAATGTAAGAAATAATCTTTCTTGATGTTGTGATTATAGCAAGAACGGTACTGGCACTGTAGACATTTCAAAGAATGGAAAGCTTTCCGTTTCTTTAGAGGATAAAGTATTCTCAACATTTTCTTGAGAGTATCAATCAGCCATTAAATTCCTCGGGTCTACTCAAAGGATTAGTAGCAAGAATTTACTTTAGTGACACAAACATTATATATGGCTTCCATATTGATTCCTCAATCTCTCTCTCTCTCTCTCTCTCTCTCTCTCTCCCTTCTACTCTCCCTCCTACTCTCTCTCTCTTCTCTCCCTCCTACTCTCTGTCTTCTCTCCCACTTACTCTCTCTCTCTCTCTCTTTTATCCCACTTACTCTCTCTCACTCTCTTCTCTCCCACTTACTCTCTCTCTCACTCTCTTCTATCCCACTTACTCTCTCTCTCACTCTCTTCTCTCCCCACTTACTCTCTCTCTCACTCTCTTCTCTCCCACTTACTCTCTCTCTCACTCTCTTCTCTCCCACTTACTCTCTCTCTCACTCTCTTTCTCTCCCACTTACTCTCTCTCTCACTCTCTTCTATCTCTCTCTCTCTCTCTCTCCTCTCTACTCTACTTACTCTCTCTCTCACTCTCTTCTATCCCACTTACTCTCTCTCTCACTCTCTTCTATCCCACTTACTCTCTCTCTCTCTCTCTCTCTCTCTCTCTCACTTACTCTCTCTCACTCTCTTCTATCCCACTTACTCTCTCTCTCACTCTCTTCTATCCCACTTACTCTCTCTCTTCACTCTCTTCTATCCCACTTACTCTCTCTCACTCTTTCTATCCACTTACTCTCTCTCTCACTCTCTTCTATCCCACTTACTCTCTCTCTCACTCTCTTCTACTCACTCTCTCTCTCTCTCTCTACTCTCTCACTTACTCTCTCTCTCACTCTCTTCTATCCCACTTACTCTCTCTCTCACTCTCTTCTATCCCACTTACTCTCTCTCACTCTCTTCTCTCCCACTTACTCTCTCTCTCACTCTCTTCTTCCCACTTACTCTCTCTCTCACTCTCTTCTCTCCACTTACTCTCTCTCTCACTCTCTTCTCTCCCACTTACTCTCTCTCTCCTCTACTTCTCTCTCTCTCTCTGTCACTCTCTTCTATCCCACTTACTCTCTCTGTCACTCTCTTCTATCCCACTTACTCTCTCTCTCACTCTCTTCTATCTCTCTCTCTCTCTCACTCTCTTCTCTCCCACTTACTCTCTCTCTCACTCTCTTCTCTCTCTCTCTCACTCTCTACTTACTCTCTCTCTCACTCTCTTCTCTCCCACTTACTCTCTCTCTCACTCTCTTCTATCCCACTTACTCTCTCTCTCACTCTCTTCTATCCACTTACTCTCTCTCTCACTCTCTTCTCTCTCACTCTCTCTCTCTCTCTCTCACTCTCTTCACTCTCTTCTCTCACTCTCTTCTCTCCACTTACTCTCTCTCTCACTCTCTTCTCCCACTTACTCTCTCTCTCACTCTCTTCTCTCCCACTTACTCTCTCTCTCACTCTCTTCTATCCCACTTACTCTCTCTCTCACTCTCTCTCTCTCTCCACTTACTCTCTCTCTCACTCTCTTCTTCCCACTACTCTCTCTCTCACTCTCTTCTACTCACTTACTCTCTCTCACTCTCTTCTATCCCACTTACTCTCTCTCTCACTCTCTTCTATCCCCTTACTTCTCTCTCTCACTCTCTTCTCCCACTTACTCTCTCTCTCACTCTCTTCTCTCCCACTTACTCTCTCTCTCTCACTCTCTCTCTACTCTCTTCTCTCCCACTTACTCTCTCTCTCACTCTCTTTTATCCCACTTACTCTCTCTCTCACTCTCTTCTCTCCTACTTACTCTCTCTCACTCTCTCTCCTCTTCTCTCCCTCCTACTCTCTCTCTCTCTTCTCTCCCTCCTACTCTCTCCTCTTCTCTCCCTCCTACTCTCTATGTCATTCTCCTCTTCTCTCTCCTCTCACTCTCTCTGCTACTACTACCACTACCACCCATGCAGCTGTTTCTTTAGCTATATTTGTCTATAGTATTACTACCATTATTATAAGTGCGGTTTCAACTAGCATAATATTTCCATCTTCAGAAAACAACAATTCCTTATGGAACTAATACTACTGCTCTTATTCAAGGAGGCACTCATGGTATAATGGTTATCATTGTAAGAAATGGACTCACAACATAAGTTCAAATCCTGGATGAAGCGGTTTGCATTTCACATAAGCTAATACCCACCAATGGGAAAGTTATTCTCCCTCTAGCTATAGGTAAATAGTAGAGCAGACTGGACACTTTAACCTTTCTAAGGCAACTGGTAGGAGAAGGAAGACTCTGAATTCAAACCTGTTAAACTCTATTATTATTAACACCTGTACCCCAGCTATGGTTAGTGGAATGAGAACAGGATACCTCCGTGGACTGAATAAAGGGTTAGGCTCAAAGTTCTGTGATAACCCCCAATTACGACAAGAACGTTCCCAATTACGAGAAGGTTCCTAAGTCGGAAAAGAAATACTTGAAGAAGACCGGAGAGCACATTGGCTGAAACATTGTACTGATAACAATGAAGATGAGGACAATAGTTTGAATAATACAAATAATAACTAATTATCAAGCCTCATCTAAAAAATTCAGAGAAATTTACTGTTAAATTCTGGTTTAAAAAATGATAGTGTCACATCCTGCTTGTGCAGAGGGGTTGGGTAAATACATAGTATTACTGTCATTATTATAAATGCTGTTTCAGTTATCATAGCATTTCCATCCTTCTAAAACAACTGTTCCTTATGGAACTAATACTACTGCTCTTATCTAAGGTGGCACTCATTGTGGTTATGGTTAGAGGAAATAGACTTTGCGATCCAAGTTCAAATCCAAGATGGGGTTGATTGTATTTCATATAGTGCTAATACCCTTGGGAAAGGTATGTATCCACCTATTATCCTTCCTGCTATGGATAAATAGTAGGACAGGCTGGGCTCTTTAACCTTGGTTAGGGAACCAGTCTAGGAGAAGGAAAACTGTTAAACTCTGCTTATATTATATATGACTTCCATATTGATTCCTTCATCTCTGTTTTTCTCCCTCTCTTTCTCCCTCTCTCTCTCTCTCTCTCTTTGCTTTCATTCTCTTTCTTTCTACTACTACTACCACCCATGCAGCTGTTTCTTGGACTGTCTTTGTCGATAGTATTACTGCCATTATTATAAGCGAGTAAAATATATTTTGTTCGGATTTCATAAAATTAAATAAGTGGTGGGCTTGACCTAGCAAAAAAATAAATAGTTCCCCTAATATATTTTAGGAAAAAAACTATTTTAAATATAAATGCATCTGAAGGTGAATAAGTATCAAAATGTTCGTGAAAATTTGGCAATTAATTGATTTTTCATAGAATTTATAAATTTTTATGTAGGAATGATAGAGGCTATAAATTGAATACTCATTGATTAAACTCATTTAATTCCTGATATGTTTGTGAAGTAAGCAGTGACATAATTTCAGTTACAGACAAATAGAGACCGAATCTCTATTATTAATATGTACTGTTTCAACTTGCATAGCATTTCCATCCTCATGGAACTAATACTACTACTCTTATCAAAGGAGGCGCTTGTGGTGTAATGGTTACCATTGTATAGGAAATGGAATTAGCAAACTGAGTTCAAATTCTGTACAAGGCTGTTTGCATTTCACATAGTGCTAATACCCTTGGGAAAGGTATGTATACAACTATTGTTATATAGTGCCTTTTTCATGGCACTAAATCGTATATGTTGTATAGTGGGTATCAAATTGACATCGCTGGTGTACATTGTCTACTTTGCTTAAATGTAGTAGTCGGACTTAAGAAAATCCCAACTCATGTGTATAGTAGAAAGTTTTGACTTTATTTCTTCTTCCTCGGCTGTGCGTGGGTGGCAAGCGTTGATGATGACTGCTGCTGGGATGGCTAGCATTGGTGAGGTGGAAGGGGTGGCTTGGTGCGTCTCACAGCCCGTCGGCCGCGATGGACCGTGAGCGGCTGTCCTCACTTGTTCTCTGTTCCGAGTCTTCTGTCTAACTCACTGCCCAAATCCTCTGGCCTTTATATTGATAAACACGCCTACGCATCTTTATCTTTTGATCTGGTCTTTACATCTGCTAATATGCCTACGCATTTTTATCTTTTGATCTGATAACGGACGTTTGTTATATATTTCTTTATCTTCTCCCTGCTTCCTTGACCGGAAAACCTCTCTTCCGCTTTCCCTTTCTTTTTAAATATATATTTTTATCCTTCTCTTTGTCCCTCTGCCGGAAGCTTCCTCTTCCGGGCGAGGACAATACAACACTATTCCCCCTCCAGCTATGGATAAATAGTAGGGCAGACTGGGCTCTTTAACCTTGCTTTGGCAACTAGTCTTGGAGAAGGAAAACTCTGAATTCAAACCTTTTTAACTCTGCTTAAGAAACTGACCTTGTGTCACATCCTACTCGTGTGGAAGGGTTGGTAAATATATACCGCTCTTATTTAATCATTGTATGTGTTTGATCCTATCATATATAGGTTTTTAATGGCATGTCAAACCTTTTAGGGTTATTTCATGCCTAGAGGCTAAGAAATCATCTTCATTATATGTTAGCAGCTCAGTTGGTAAAGCATCCGACTAGGAACCACAAGGTTCCGGGTTCGATACCGGCCCTCGCCAACTCAGTATATGAGTAGCACAGGGAACTGTGTGGTAAAGTAAGGAGCTGATGGTAGGTGTGGCACTCCACCTCAGATGCCAAACACAATCTTCTTTGTCTAGTGCTAGTGAAAAGGGGATAGACTCCCTTGCTGTCTAGCTGATACCGACTTTAGGCCACCCCGATGACTTGAATTACTTTTTACTTTTATTTACATTTTTATAAATTGTAGTAAATTGCTAAATCATTTATGTTTTTGGTTTTGTTTGGTTTCTTTGTTTTATGGTATATCAAACTTCATGGGTTATTTAATGCCAAAGCCATCCTTGTAGAAGAACATTAGTGGGTTAATATTCTATTTAACCCATATCTGTGTGGGTTCAGTCCTTTCCAAAACTGAACATAATTGTGCGACTGGAATTCAACCTTGCTTACTATGATGTCCGCAGTTCAGTATGCTAGCCTCCACTCGCCACAGAGACCCCAGCCTCCACTTGCCACAGACACCCCAGCCTCCACTCGCCACACCAATCTTTTTGATCTGAGCTCTCGGTTTCCATATTTTAAAATTGTCCGATAAAGTCAGTAAAATTACAATTTAATATTTAAAGACAATAACAAAAGAGAAAAATGAAATTTGCTGCCTCCACTGTCTTACAGAAGATGGATTTTTGACACCACCCCCCCACCCCACTGCCGATTGTTTTTTGTATTTTTGCTCCTGACATTATCTCAAACAACAGAGCTTTTCAAAAAAAATTTTTTGGCTTTTCTTTGGCATTTTAATATTTCTGTCTTTAATTTAATCTTTCAAAAGTTATTCTACCTCCATAGTTTATCTATTCATTTTTGTCATTTCTTACGATCCGAGAAATGGACTTCTATACAATTTTCAAACGGAAGTAGCATAATGGTTACTGCCATGGGGAAAATTACACGATGAGATGAGTTCAAATCCTAAATGAGGCTGTTTGCATTTCCCATTGTACTAATACCCTTGGGAAAGGTATGAACCCAACTATTCTCCCTTCAGCTATGGTGAAATATTAAGGCGGGCTCGGCGCTTAAACATTGCTTAGCCAACCAGTCTAGGAGAAGGAAAACTCTGAATTCAAACTTGTTGAACTCCACTTAAGAAATTGACCCTGTGTCACATCCTACTCATGCAGAGGAGTTTGGTAAATATATACAAAATTTCCCAAACCTAGTTTGGTTTGAAAATTGTGAGAAACTCTCAGTTACCAGACTTCATGTCCACATTATCCATATATATATATATATATATATATATATAAAACAGTTAATTGCTAATCCACGAAGCAAACAAATATTTTTACTCCTGGATTAATTAAAATCGATTTAAAAAGTGCTCATTAAAAAGAGCTAAATATATGAACTCCCTGAAGATTCGCTACTGTGTGAAACTATAGTCGGAGGATTTTAACCCATTTGGTTTTAAAACATATATATATATATATATATATATGTAACATCTTCACCTGATGATTGTTGATGCATGAAACCAAAATGGTCATGAATGTTCCTTTGTCACCAAATAGATAGATATGTAAAACCTTTATATATTTATCTTATTATATTATATAACAGCTCTATTTTATATTGAGCACTCTACCAATAATACTGCCTTTGGTATACCATTTCAGCAAAAGGCTGAAACCGTGACCATCCCACACTATATATATATATATTATATATATATATATATATATATATATATATATAATATGATAAAGAAGATGACTTACCTGGGAATAAAATATTGAGTTAATTGTAATATTGATGGTCGATACAAATATTAACTGAATAAGTCAATATTATAATGAATATAAAGTGCTCAATATGTTAGTTGAGTGGATTTAGTATAAAGGTGTATATAGAAATAACCTACTCAAGTTTCACCATAAGTTTTACAGTGAAACTCGAATGCTATGCAATTGATTGCATCTTGAAAGTTAAATGTTGTTGAATGTGAATGTGAATGTTGACTGCAAAACTGAATCAATATCTTGATTAATTCATTGCAATTAACCCTGAAGATCCTTATGGTGAAACATGAGTAGGTTATTTTTTATATACACCTTAATACTATATATAGATATTGTTATGATTTTATGAGCCATCCTTTAGGCTTCAAGCAAGAGTGCTTGTCCAGCGGAAATCCTTAGTAAAGAATCCTTTGGTTGTTCATTGGTGCTCCTCAGTATTGCAAGTCCTTCGTTGATGATTGCAAATGGACGTCTCTCAGTATCAGTGATTAAGTAATCAACCAGCCATGCATTTGGGCTGTTGATTGGCTGAGGTTTAAACCACATGACCTCGCTTAGTATATAAATTCAATAAAGTCACCATAAGTGGAATATAACCTACTTCTAAACAAACGAAAAATCTGGGAAAGGCCAGCTGGTGTAATGGTTAGAGTCCACACCTGTTAGCGTGTCAGTCAGGGTTCGAGTCACACACAGAGCAGTCTTCCTGTCTATAGCTCTGCTGATGAGGCCTAATAGGCCGAAATGTAGATACAGAGATTGATTTTTCTCAGTTTGTTTAGCCTTACATTTGAATAGGTATGCCCGCCTAATTCATTAATTATTAATTAATTAATTTTCAAAATTAGGTACAACTTCAATTAAGCACATATTCTCCCAAATATATATATATATATATATATATATATATATATATATATATATATATTAATTAGATTAATTGCCACCTGATAGCAATATCAAAGATTTGATGTGTGCAAACCATCTTTTGTGTTTTCTTGGGCTTTTCATGATATTATTGATTTTGATATCTATTTATCTATCCTATTCTGTTGATATCTATTTGAAACTATTAATACATATCTATCTAATTCTGTTAACATCTATCTGTCACTGTTAAATTCTATCTGTCTATCTCATTCAGTTACAATCTGTTTATTTATCTCATTCTTTTAATATTTATCTATCTATCTAAAACTATTAAATTCTATTTATCTATCTATCTAATTCAGTTATCATCTGTTTATCTATATCATTATTTTCATATCTATCTGAAACTGTTAATGTCTATCTATCTATCTATATCTCAGTCTGTTCATATCTATCTACCTATCTCAGTCTGTTCATCTCATATCTATTTATCTATCTCAGTCTGTCTATCTATCTATCTCAGTCTGTTCATATCTATCTATCTATCTATCTCAGTATGTTCATATCTATCTATCTATCTATCTATCTATCTAGTCTGTTCATATCTATCTATCTATCTCTGTTCATATCTATCTATCTATCTCAGTCTGTTCATATCTATCTATCTATCTATCTCAGTCTGTTCATATCTATCTATCTATCTCAGTCTGTTCATATCTATCTACCTATCTCATCTGTCATCTATCTATATCTCAGTGTTCATATCTATCTATCTATCTCAGTATGTTCATATCTATCTATCTATCTATCTCAGTCATAATCTATCTATCTATCTATCTATCTATCTCAGTCATATCTATCTATCTCAGTCTGTTCATATCTATCTATCTATCTATCTATCTATCTCAGTCTGTGAATATCTGTCTATCTATCTCAGTCTGTAAATATCTGTCTATCTATCTATCTCAGTCTGTTCATATCTATCTATCTATCTATCTCAGTCTATTAATATCTATCTATCTTAATCTGTTCATATCTATCTATCTATGTCTGTAAATATCTATCTATCTATCTATCTCAGTCTGTTCATATCTGTCTATCTATCTATCTCTGTTCATATCTATCTATCTATCTCACTCAGTCTGTTCATATCTATCTGTCTATCCATCTCAGTCTGTTCATATCTGTCTATTTATCTATCTCAGTCTGTTCATATCTATCTATCTATCTTAATCTGTTCATATCTGTCTATCTATCTATCTCTGTTCATATCTATCTATCTATCTCTCTCTCAGTCTGTTCATATCTATCTATCTATCTATCTATCTATCTCAGTCTGTTCATGTCTATCTATCTCTCTCAGTCTGTTCATATCTATCTATCTATCTATCTATCTATCTATCTATCTATCTATCTCAGTCTGTTCATATCTATCTATTTATCTATTTATCTATCTATCTATCTATCTATCTATCTATCTATCTCAATCTATCTATCTATCTATCTATCTATCTATCTATATATATATATATATATATATATATATATATATATATATATATTATATATATATCAGTCTGTTCATATCTATCTATCTATCTCAGTCTGTTCATATCTATCTATCTATCTCAGTCTGTTCATATCTATCTATCTATCTATCTATATCTATCTATCTATCTATCTATGTCTGTTCATATCTATCTATCTATCTATCTATATCTATCTATCTATCTGTTCATATCTATCTATCTATCTATCTATCTACTCTATCTTATCATATCTATCTATCTCAGTCTGTTCTATCTATCTATCTATCTATCTGTCTGTCTATCTGAAACAGAAATTATTGATTCCCCAGTTATTGAAAGGAATCTTCAATGGAGATAACAGAATCTTTATTTTCCAAGATAAACAGCAAAAACTAAATTGGATCTACCAATTTGTCACCCTTACATTTTTTTTCTTTCTCCCTACACGCCCCCCCCCCCTGACAATAATCTATCAAATTGGCAACAGCAACATTAGTTGTTGTGCACATACAATAATATGAGGAACGTTTCAAAATGCTCCAATCACCAAAACTAATTTACTTTTTTTAAATTTTTTCAGTGTTTTTTGTTTTTGTTTTTGTTTTCCTTCTATTTTATTTTTTTGATATTCAGAAGAAAGAAAGGTAATTTATGAGGAAGTGCGTCCCGGTCTCCTGCCTCAAAAATTGCTACCCGGTGACTATCAAAATAACAACCCCGGCTCGTCGTAATTCTTGTTTATTTATCGTAATTTATCGTAATTCTTGTTTAGATATGAAGATGGATATATAGTTTGGAATAGACTGAGATAGATAGATAGATAGATAAACAAACAAAATAATATAGATAGATATGAACAAATGAAGATAGATATTTTCGACAAGTAAATGTATTTGGGGGAGGCGGTTGCATCTTTTTTTGTCGTAATTCTTGTTTATTTAAACTAAAAACAAGACATTAAACAAACATGAATAAAAAAAAAACTTAGTATTTAAAGTAATATAGATAAATATGAACAAATTGAGATAGATAGATATGAAGATGGATAGTTTTTAATAGACTGAGCTGGGTTGTTATTTTAATAGTCACCAGGTAGCAATTTTTGAAGCAGGAGACCGGGATGCACTTCCTCATAAATTACCGAAAGAAAGAAAGGTATATTTCCTTCACTCTCTAATTGAGAAACTATCAGTTACCAAGTGCTGTTGACTTCATATCTTTACTACCCTAACTTAGATATACATTCTCTAACTATAATATTGGGCACTATTTACTTATAACAAACTATATTATGAATATCAGTATATAATAATAATAATAATGAAATTTATTGTGTACAGTGCTCAGGTGCACCACAACTCATCAAAGTCTCATGTCAAGTACACAGAATAATGTAGTGTCAGGAACATGAACAGTTTACAGTAGTAATATGCATGTATGTGTGCGCGTGTGTGCATATGTATGTGGAGAGCGGCATCAGGTATAGTGTCGGCGGACCACAGGAAGCATGGAGGCTTTGAAAGACTCAGTGCTTCGGCAGCCTACAACAGACGTGGGCAGTTTATTCCATGTCTCCGCAATTCTGAACGTGAAAAAATGTTTCCGAAAGTCACATGAGCAGTGCTGTTTTCTGACTTTGTAGGCATGCCCACGTGTGTTGGAAAGATGGAGATCAAAAATGTGTATATATGGATAAGATAATATGAAAATCACACAGATGTTGTTCAAATAAATGGTTATTATTGAAGTAAGTCAGTCAGTCAGTCAGTCAGTCAGTCAACAATTGGTTTGAGCAATGGGACTGGCCAAGCACAATTGTATAGTTGAATGTTAGTCTGTATGGGAGGAAGATTGGTCATCTTTGTAAATATGTCCCAGTCTATCCTGAACTTCCTGAATTGTTGTGGGGTCATTTCTGAACTGAGTTGAGGAAGTTTTGCAGTTGGTGTTCTTGCATAATTAGCTGATGATGGGAATGTCACTGGGGGATCCTTGGCTAGCTGTAGTATAGTGAGCATGTCACCCATAGTCTTAATGCCCAGTTCCTTAAGCATTGCACGATCCAGCATATGCAAGCTGGACCTTGCAATCTCTTCACTAGAAAATGTCTGGGCATAAGTTTTGGCAGAGGCAACAGATATGCCTGCCTCAATAAACAGTTATGAACATGACACATGCTCTTTGAGAATTGTTTAAAATTTAGAATATTCTCTTTTCTTAAACAGTTTGGTATGAATTAATCCCATCACAAAACGGTCACAATTTTCATAAACTCTCTTCTTATTAACAAAGCATATGCTCTGAAGAAGATTGTTAACAGATTGAAATATTGCAATATCAGCATAATAAAACAACTTTATTTAAACATCAGTGTGATTTTCATATTTTCTTACCCTTATATACAATCGGATTTCACTTAGCGCTAATACCCTTGGGAAAGGTATGAATCCTACTCTCCCTCCAGCTATGGGTAAATAGTAGGGCAGACCGGGCTCTTTAACCTTGGTTAGGCAACCGGTCTAGGAGAAGGAAAACTCTGAATTCAAACCTGTTGAACTCCGCTTAAGAAAGTTTTAGTTTTTAAATTATTATATAACCTGTTGTTGTATACTAAGAAACGGAAGTACTGTTTCTACCATTGTTTTGTTATGAAACAGATGTACTGTTTCAACCATCTTGTTGAGTTCCAAATAAAAGGCGGAAGTGATCACTTCTTGCAGTTAACGTCAGCTGGACTACCCGTCTAATTATTCGCTAAGTGCACTACAACACCTGTTGAGAAGACACAATAACATATGATTCATGCATTGTATTGAAATTTTTACTTTTGTTTTATTTGACATCATAAGTAGTTCCAAATTAAATTTTAATTGAGATATTTTAATTCTCTTCTTTCTTTTTATCTTTCTCTCTCATTTCTTTCTCTCTCATTTTCTTTCTCTCTTTTTCTCTGTCTCTCTCTTTGTTCTTTCTCTTTTTTCTCTCTTTTCTCTTTCTCTTTATTTTCTCTTACACTTACAAATTTTTAATTGAGATATTTTAATTCTCTTCTTTCTTTTTATCTTTCTCTCTCATTTTCTTTCTCTCTCATTTTCTTTCTCTCTTTTTTCTCTGTCTCTCTCTTTGTTCTTTCTCTTTTTCTCTCTTTTCTCTTTCTCTTTATTTCTCTTACACTTTTTGGTTTTATTTGACATCATAAGTAGTTCCTAACAAAATTTTTCATTGAGATATTTTTTTTCTTTCTTTCTCTTTCTCTTTCTTTTCTTCCTTCTTTAAATTATCCCCCCCCCTTTTTCCTAATTTCTTTCTTCTTCCTCTATTTCTTTTTCCTTTCTTTTTTAAGTCATTCCTCTTCTTTCCGCTTTCTTTCTCTTTCTCCATTTCTGTATATTCTTCTCTCACTTTCTCTTTTTTTTTCTTCTCTTTAAATTATTATCCCTTTTTTCTATATTCTTTCTATCTTTCTTTTCTTCTTTTTTTTCAAGTCATTCCTCCTAATCAGGAACGTAAGTATCTCTGGGGGTCATCAGTCAGGAGTC
>CM042156.1:11749047-11772308 GCA_023376005.1 Doryteuthis pealeii
TCCAGAGGCATATCCTACTCAAACTCTAAAATGACGCCATTTGCATCAAAATTATTATATTTATCTTCATTTGTTGTCTCAAGTTTCGTTTTATGTTATTTCCTGTATCCTTCTTTTTTCTTCTGCATTATCCACAATTTCCAGCTTATCCTGGTAAATAACATTTTTAATAATTTTCTTTTGGAAACGAATTACCACTTGTATGAGGTCACAAGTTCAGTAGGTTAGAGCCGCCTGTTATCATACTTTTAGAAGTTGTTCATGTCTTAGTATTGTCGAGATAAAAGCTCTACAATTTATTAAGTTTTAAACTATAAGATGGGACCTGGGTTTCTAAGATTATTCTATCAATTTTATCCCCATTCGTGTATGGGATTACTATTCTATCACCTATCGGAAAAAATCTTGTGCATTCCCAAGGACAGGAGATTGGTATGCACACTGAATTGTTATAAATAAGTCTAGTCTAGACCCATATCGGACTGTACGAGAGTTGTCCTGAAGGTATAATCACGATTGGTACATGAATAAGCGATTATTGGCTATATTCCTATATATAGTCTACTTTAAATTTTTGGTTATTGGGCAATATAGTCGTTACATTCTATTTTAGCCTTAGGTCTATATTCCTCAGTAGTGGTATGCCAGAGGAACTATTCATTTTTAGGCTGAGAGTCCGGGAAAAAGAGATGATTATGCCTCTCCTTTACTCTATTTATCTTTCAATTCGTAATAGCTATGGTTTAGTGGGTGGGGTATCGTCGGCTGATAGGGTTGGTCCAGTTCTGTGTATTGAGACGTCTTACGAGGTTTAGTGGGTTTGGAGGGAGATTGTGTGTACTGTAGAGATGAGGCATGTTCGTATATATACTATTATGTATATTCAGGTTGTCTGTTATTTTGGTTTATGATATTGTGTCTTCTGCTTGTGCCGAGGGGTTGGGTTTCATAGTATTTGTATTTTGAATTGTTTAGTTATCCTGTTTTTTTATGTTCTTATGGATATCTTGCTCTTATTACGGTGGGCCTCATTGTGGTTTGGTTGGGATAGTTTGCGTAGTTCATAGATGGGGTTGATTGTTTTCATATAGTGTATCTTGGGAGTTGTATCTATTTTCCTGTATGGTTAGTAGGGGCTGGGTTTTTTGTTAGGGCGTTGGAGAGCTGTTTTGTTATATTAATATATTATATTTGATTTTATTCTGTTTTTTGTTCTTTCTTTTTTTTTTTTTGCCTTTCCATTCTCTTTCCTTTTATTCTCTGCGCTGTTTTTTCTTGGACTTGTCTTTTGTCTAGTTTGCTATTAATTATAGCGGTCACATATCTTTGTTGGATTTATCTTATAGTGGTGGGTTGTATGCATTTGTTCGCTATATCATTTAGGATTTTTCTTATGATTGGGTGATGTTTCATGTTATGAATTTGGATTTTGATTTTTTTCGTTTTTACATTTTTTTGTGGATGTGTAGATATTTGATTCATTGATTCTCCTTTATTCCCTGATTGTTGTGAGTGCAGTGCATATTTTAGTTCAGATGGAGAATCTCTTTTTCTATGTTGTTTACCTTGATAGATTTCAATTTTGCTATCCTCTACTCTTATAGGAGGCTTTTGGGTGTACACTGGTTACCCATTGTTAGGATGGATTGCCCCCTGAGTTCTTCCTGTCCAGGCTGTTTTGCATATCACTCGTGTACTACCCTTGGGAGGTATGTATACTCACCTACATTGTTACATATCAGTGCCCTTTTTTCAACATGGCACTACATTGTTATCTGTTTGTATACGTGGGTATATTGCACACTCGTGGTGTCATTGTCCTACTTGCCTTACTGTCCGTCGTCCGGACCTTAGCACTCCCCTCTGTGTATCTGCACAGTTTTTGACACCCTTTCTTTCTTCTTCTCGGCTGTGCCCTGGGTGGCCAGCGTCTGATGATGACTGCTGCTGGGCTGGCTGCTTGTGAGGTGGAAGGGGGTGGCTTTGGTGCGTCTCACCCAGCCGTTCGGCGCGCGATGGCCCGTGACAGCGGCTGTCTCACTTGTTCTCTGTTCGCGAGTCTTTCTGTCTACTCACTGCCCATCTCTGGCTTTACTATTGTACCGCCTACGCATCTTTATTTTTGCATCTGGTCTTTCATTCTGCTTATGCTCCGCATTTTTATCTTTTGCTCCTGCATACGGCACGTTTGTTACTTAATTCTTTAATTTTGCCCTGTTCGATTGACCCGGACAACTTCTTTTCCGTTTACATTTCTTTTTACTATATATTTTTAATCTTCTCTTTGTCCCTCGCCGCAGCTTCCTCTTCGGGCGCCAATCACCACTATTCCCTCCCAGCTCATGGATAGATCGTACGGGCGCACTGGCTCTTTCCACCTTGCTTAGACCTAGTTTGGAGACAGGATCTGCACATTCACTCCTTTTCACTCTGCTTAGACCACTCACCTTGTGTCCATGCTCCTCGTCGTGGCAGGGTTGGTATATTACCGCTCTTATTTTATCATTGTATGTGTTTGTCCTCTCAGATATCGGTTTTTCTGGATATGTCACTTTTACGGGTTATTTCCCATGCTAGAGGCTGATCTACTCATGTTAAGCACGCTCCCGTTTGGTAGCATGGCGACTCGGCACCACCAGGCTTCGGGTTGATACCGGCCCTCGCACTCAGTCTTGAGTAGCACGGGCCTGTGTGGTACATACAGGGCTGCATGGTAAGGTGTGGCACTCCCTCGATGCCCACACCAATCTTTCTTTGTCTATTGCTACGTGACAGGGGATAGACACTCCCTTGCTGTCTACGCGTGATACCGACTTTTCACGGCCACCTGACTGCACTTGATTTCTTTTTACTTTTATTTACATTTTTATATTGTACGTAACTTGCTATACATTTATTGTTTTTGGTTTTGTTTGGTTTCTCTTGATTTTTGGTTATTTCCCTTCATGGGTTATTTACTGCCGCACTCCTTGTGCCAGACTTACAGTGAGCCTCTTTACCCATAAACTCTGTGTGGGTCAGTCCTTTCCACATTTGAACACATCATTGTGGCGACTGGACTTCCACCCCAGCCTCCTTGCCACCCGCGACCCAGCCTCCACTCGCCAGGCACCCAGCCTCCACTCGCCACAGACCACCCCAGCCTCCACTCGCACCATCTTTTGATCTGGTCTCGGTTTCCATTTTTCTTGTCCGATCCGTAGTCCCCATTCACCATTTCCTATTTCCTCGAGTGTTTGCTGCTGCCACGTTTCACAGGATGGTTTTGCCACCCACCCCCAACTGCCGATGTTGTTTTTTGTCTTTTGGCTCCTCGCATTCTTCCCGAGCTTTTCCATTTTTTGGCTTTCTTTGGGCATTTATCTTTCTGATCTTTATTTCATCTTTCACACAGTTCTTCTACCTCAGTTTATCTACTTCAATTTTTGTACTTTTCTTCCGATCGGATGGACCTTCTAATCCGACTTTTCCACGGCATGGCATACATGGTTACTGCCATGGGGAATTCACGCTAGTGAGTTTCCATCCCCTATGAGGCTGTTTTGCCTTTCCATTGGTCCTCTCACCTTGGGACAGGTTATGCACCCACACTCTCTCTCCTTCCGCATATGCGCGAACTCCTTAGAGGCGGGCTCGGCGCTTAACCTTGCTTTACGCCCCAGTCAGGACAGACGGCACCCACTCTGACTTCACTTGTTGCCTCTTAGCATTGCCCGCTGTGTTCCCTCCTACTCCTGCAGCGGAGTTGGGTCTATATACAATTTCACCTAGTTTGGTTTGCACCATGTGACGCCACTCTTCCGATCGACTTCACATGTCCACCTTCATCCTATTTCTATATATCTCTCTCTATCTTTATTTTATATATTCAGTTTTGCTACTCCACGAGCACATTTTTTACTCCTGGATTATTACATGCTTTCAGTTGCTCATTCCACAGAGCTATAATATGCATCCTGAGACTCGCTACTCGTGTGCACTCTAGTCGGCGGCCTTTTAACCATTTGGTTTCCATATTTATCCTACTATCATATTATATGTTCTTCCCTGACTGTTGTTGACCGCATGCACCCCATGGTCCTGACTGTCTTGTTCACCCCTAGATAGATATGTAACCTTTACTATATTTATTTTACTTCTATTATATAAGGCAGCTCTATTTATATTTGAGCATTCTCATATCTGGCCTTTGGTCCCCTTCGCAGCCTGACCGTGCGCATCCCACACCTCATACTACTATATCTAGTATTATATTATTGTCACAGAGACATGCACTTACTGGGTATCTTTGAGTTCGTTTTGTGGTCCGATAATATTACTGATAGTCAGTTCTAATGAATTCCGTGCTCATATGTTAGTTTGAGTGGATTTAGTATCCCCAGGTGTATATAGCATTACCGTACACTCAGTTTCACCCACTCCGTTTTACAGTGACAACCTCGAATCTATGCATGCTTGCATTCGAGTTAATGTTGTTGATGTGATGTGATGTTGACTGCACACCTGATCACATATCTTGTTACTTATTGCATTACCCACTGCGATCCTTCATGGTGCCTGAGTAGGTTATTTTTTCATATCACTTATCTATATATAGATTGTTAATGATTTTATGAACACGCATCCTTTAGGCACTTCAGCAAGACAGTGCTTTGTCCCGCGGACTCTTAAAGTAAAGAAAAATCTTTGCTTGTTCTTGGTGCTCTCAGTCATTGCAAAGTCTTCGTTGAAAATGATTGCAAAAAATGCCGGTCTCTAAGTATCAAGTGATTAGTAAATCACCGCCATCGCATTTGGGCTGTTGATAGGCTTGAGGTTTACACACATGAAACCTGCTTAGTCTTAAATTCAAATAAAGTCACCATCGTGAATATACCTACTTCTAAACAAACGAAAAATCTGGGAAAGCGCTGGTGTAATGGTTGAGTCCACGCTGTTAGGGTGTCAGTCAGCGTTGAAATCACAACCAAAGCAGTCTTGCTGTCTATAGTATGCTGATGAGGCTCATAGGCCGAAAATGTTAGATACAGAGTTGATTTTTTCTCTCGATTTGTTTAGCCTTACATTAGAATAGGTATGCCCGCCTAATTCATTAATTATTAATTATTATGTTTCAAAATTAGGTTACTTCAATTAAGCACCTATTCTCCAAATATATATATATTATATATATATATATATTATATATCTATTAATTAGATTAATTGCCACTGATAGTAAATATAAAGATTTGATGTGTGCAAACCATCTTTGTGTTTTCTTGGGCTTTTCATGATATTATTTGATTTTGATATTATTTATCTATCGTATTCTGTTGATATCTATTCTGAAACTATTAAATATCTATCTATTAATTCTGTTAAACATCTATCACTGTTAAATTCTATATGTCTATCTATCTATCTCATAGTTACGATTGTTTATTTATCTCATTCTTTAATATCTATCTCTCTAAAAGTGTTAATACTATTTATTTAATTAATCTAATTCAGTTATCAATTTTATCTATACTATTTATTTTCATATTATCTGAAACTGTTAATGCTTCTATCAGTCTGTTTCATGATCTATCTATCTATCTCATCTAGTCTGTTCATATCTATCTATTCATTGTTATCTCAGTCCTTTCATATCTTTATTATATATCTCGTCTGTTCATATCTATCTATTACTATTCAGTCCTGTTCATATCTGTCTACTATCTATCTCAGTCTTGTTTCATTATCTGTCTATCCTATTAGTTCTGTTCATAATTATCTATCTTATCTAGTCTATTCATATCTATCTTCTATCTCAAGTCTATTCATATTAATCTATTATCTCAGTCTGTTCATATTATCTTTACTATCTAGTTGTTATATTGTTATCTATCTATCTATCTATCTAATCTATCTTCAGTCTGATTCATATTATCTATTCTCTTCTTCTATCTCAGTTTCTTCTATTATCTTATCTATTATATTATATATATAATCAGTCTGTTCTATTATTATCTATTATTAGTCTGTTCATATCTATCTATCTATCTCATCCTGTTATTCTATCTATCTATCAGTATGTTCATTATCTAATTATCTATATCAGTATGTTCATATTCTCTACTCTTCTCAGTTGTTCATATCTACGTTCTATCTATCTATCTATCTCAGTCTGTTATATCTAGATCTATTGTCCATTTCTAATCTATCTCAGTCTGTTCATATCTATCTACTATCTCGTCTGTTCATATTAATCTATCTATCTATCTCAGTCTGTTCATATCTGTACTATCTATCTATTCTCTGTTTCATAATGTTCTATCTCGTCTGTTCATATCTATCTATTATCATCAGTCTGTTATATCTAAATCTATCTTCTCAGTCTGTTAATATCTAATCTATCCTATCTCAGTCTGTTATATCTATCTTCTACTATGCTAGTCTGTTTATATCTATCTTATCTAATTATCAAATCTAGTCTGTTCATTCTAGGCTCTATTCTATTCTCTCTCTATCTTTATGCTTTATCTCAGTCTATCTATCTATCTATCTATCTATCTTATATTAATATATATATATATATATATATTATATATAATCAGTCTGTTCATATTACTATCTATCTATCACAGTCTGTTCATATTAATCTATCTATCTATCTATCTATCTCAGTCTGTTCATATCTATCTATTATCTCAGTATGTTCATATCTATCTATCATATCAGTATGTTTATATCATATCTATCTATATCCGTATGTTCATATTATCTATCTATCTATCCTATCTGCAGTCTGTCATATTCATCTTTATCCATTACCTATTTCAGTCTGTTCATATCTATCTATCTGTCTGTTTTCTGCAAAGAAATGATTGATTCCCCAGTTATTGAAAGGAATCTTCAAATGAAGATAACAGAATCTTTATTTTCCCAGATAAACAGCTAAAAAACTAAATTGGATCTACCAATTTGTCAACCCTTACATTTTTTTTTTCTCTCTACACGCCCCCACCCTGCCAATAATCTATCAATTGGCAAACAGCAACATTATGTGCACATACAATAATATGAGGAACGTTTCAAAATGCTCCAATCACCAAAACTAATTTTACTTTTTTGTTATTTTTTTCAGTATTTTTTGTTTTTGTTTTTGTTTTCCTTCTATTTTATTATTTTTTGATATTCAAAAGAAAGAAAGTAATTTAGAGGAAGTGCGTCCGATCTTTGCCTCAAAAATTGCTACCGGGACTATCAAAATAAAAACCCCAGCTCGTCGTAATTCTTGTTTATTTATCGTAATTTGTCGTAATTCTTGTTTAGATATGAAGATGATATATAGTTTGGAATAGACTGAGATAGATAGATAGATAGAATAACAAAACAAAATAATATAGATAGATATGAACAATGAAGATAGATTTTTTCGACAAGTAAATGTATTTGGGGAGGCGGTTGCATTTTTTTTGTCGTAATTCTTGTTTATTTAACTAAAAACAAGACATTAAACAAACATGAATAAAAAAAAATCTTAGTATTTAAAGTAATATAGATAAATATGAACAAATTGAGATAGATAGATATGAAGATGGATAGTTTTTAATAGACTGAGCTGGGTTGTTATTTTAATAGTCACCCAGGTAGCAATTTTTGAAGCAGGAGACCGGGACGCACTTCCTCATAAATTACCGAAAGAAAGAAAGGTATATTTCCTTCACTCTCTAATTTGAGAACTATACAGTTACCAAGTGCTGTTGACTTCATACCTTTACTACCCTAACTTAGATATACATTCTCTAACAATAATATTGGGCACTATTTACTTATAACAAACTATATTATGAATATCAGTATATAATATAATAATATGAAATTTATTGTGTACAGTGCTCAGGTGCACCACAACTCATCAAAGTCTCATGTCAAGTACACAGAATAATGTAGTGTCAGGAACATGAAACAGTTACAGTAGTAATATGCATGTTGTGTGCGCGTGTGTGCATATGTATGTGGAGAGTGGCATCAGGTATAGTGTCGGGGACACAGGAAGCATGGAGGCTTTGAAAGACTCAGTACTTTGGCAGCCTACAACAGATGCGGGCAGTTTATTCCATGTCTCCGCAATTCTGAACGTGAAAAAATGTTTCCGAAAGTCACATGAGCAGTGCTGTTTTCTGACTTTGTAGGCATGCCCACGTGTGTTGGAGAGATGGAGATAAAAAAGGTGTGTATATATGGATAAGATAATATGAAAATCACACAGATGTTGTTCAAATAAATGGTTATGAACATGACACATGCTCTTTGAGAATTGTTTGTTTAAAATTTAAAATATTCTCTTTTCCTAAAAATGTTACATATTAATTGGATCCCTATTACATTTTTAAGGTAGCGTAGAAATCATTATGGCGATCAGTATAGCTGATGGCCTTGAGAGTGAGTGACAGCGTTTGACCTCACTCTGACCTTGCGTTCTGGGGATGATCGTGAGAATCGGAAGGCAATAGAAGGCCCTTCCGGTTTAAGGAGTAAGCAACTCAGTTAGAGTTAGAACCTAGAAGCGAAGCTAGCAAGATGTGAGTCTCCGCACGCATTGTCTGGTCTGGGGGTTTATGGAATAAAGTAACATCATTGTAAATCGAAGTCTTGTTGTTATTACTAAAAGCTAACAATAGCACAAGGCTTCTGATAAGGAACGATCCCCAACATAGACCAGACCCGGAATCCCCATATAAGAAAAACCAGACCTGTAGAAGATATACCAGATCCGGCCAGAAGAATAGACGACCAGAATAAGACGTAAGAAGTATATAACATATAGATATATAGTGCCGGCAAAGAGGTATGCAACATATATACCTATTTGGTACCGTCAAAGAAAAGGCACTACGTAACAAAATGTCCAGTATGAATTAATCCCATCACAAAATGGTCAGAATTTTCATAAACTCTCTTCTTATTAACAAAGCATATGCTCTGAAGAAGATTGTTAACTGATTGAAATATTGCAATATCAGCATAATAAAACAACTTTATTTAAACATCAGTGTGATTTTCATATTTCTTACCTTATATACAATCGGATTTCACTTAGCGCTAATACCTTGGGAAGGTATGAATCCTACTCTCCCTCCAGTTATGGGTAAATAGTAGGGCAGACCGGACTCTTTAACCTTGGTTAGGTAACTGGTCTAGGAGAAGGAAAACTCTGAATTCAAACCTGTTGAACTCCGCTTAAGAAAGTTTTAGTTTTTAAATTATTATATAACCTGTTGTTGTATACTAAGAAACGGAAGCACCGTTTCTACGATTGTTTTGTTATGAAACAGAAGTACTGTTTCAACCATCTTGTTGAGTTCCAAATAAAAGGCGGAAGTGATCACTTCTTGCAGTTAACGTCAGCTGGACTACCCGTCTAATTATTCGCTAAGCGCGCTACAACACCTGTTGAGAAGACACAATAACATATGATTCATGCATCGTATTGAAATTTTTACTTTTTGACGTCGTAAATAGTTCCAAATTAAATTTTTAATTGAGATATTTTCATTCTCTTCTTTCTTTTTATCTTTCTCTCTCATTTTCTTTCTCTCTTTTTTCTCTGTCTCTCTCTTTGTTCTTTCTATTTTTCTCTCTTTTCTCTTTCTCTTTATTTCTCTTACACTTTTTGGTTTTATTTGACATAATAAGTAGTTCCGAACAAAATTTTTCATTGAGATATTTTTTTCTTTCTTTCTTTTTTCTCTTTCTCTTCTTGCTTCTTTAAATTATCCCCCCCTTTTTCCTAATTTCTTTCTTCTTCCTCTATTTCTTTTTCCTTTCTTTTTTAAGTCATTCCTCTTCTTTCCGCTTTCTTTCTCTTTCTCCCATTTCTGTATATTCTTCTCTCACTTTCTCTTTTTTTTCTTTCTTCTTTAAATTATTATCCCCTTTTTTCTATATTCTTTCTGTCTTTCTTTTCTTCTTATTTTTCAAGTCATTCCTCCTAATCAGGAACGTAAGTAATCTCTGGGGGTCACAGTCAAGTCCGACGCAATGTTCTTCCAATTGACAATCTTCAGTTTAAAGCTCTCCCAACAGTATCACGCTCGTCTCAACAACAAAATGCTACTGCCGTTGTTCTCTTCCACTCGTTTCGACAGCCAAAATGCTACTGCAGTCTTTCTAACCCGATCTGGGAGGGCAGGTCATTAAATACCCAATTGCTGTGTTTCATCTGGGCTCCTTACTCTCAATTGCCTGTGCTGCACGTTCAACATTCATCAGCATGCGTCAATCCTCATGACAAGACTTTACATCCGGGTTCTTCTGCACTGCTCGTGCAGAATTTCACCAGCATTTCAGCAACGAAGAGGTGACGAGTTCAATTTCCGTGGTCACTCGCCACGCTCCTCCCCCTCGCACAGGCCAAACATATCCGGACTCGTTTCGTTCGTGGGGGTTGGGAACCTGCTTGACCACACTTTACTCCTCTCATTTCTTTTCTTTCTTCTCTTACTTTAACTCCTCCTTTTCTTCATTCACTTTCATTCACTTTCATTCTTTTTTTATCTTCTTTTCCGTTCTTCTTTCAGTCATTCTTCCTCTTTCTTTTACTTTTTATTTTTTTGGATAATAATTCCTCGTGAGATTTTCCATTGAGATGTTTACATTCACTTCTTTCTTTTTTAATCTTTCCCTTTTCTTCCTTCTTTAAATTACCTCCCCCCTTTTTCTATTTTCTTTCTTTTTCCTCTATTTCTTTTCTTCTCTTTCTTTTCCTTTCTTCTTTAAGTCAGTCCTCCTCTTTCCTATTTCCTTTCTCTTGTCATTTCTTTTCTTTCTTTTTTTCCTTTCACTCCTCCTCTTCATTCACTTTGCTCCTTTTTTTCTTCTTTTCCTTTTTTTTCTTTCAATAATTCATTCTCTTTCCTCTTTTCCTTTCTTTCAATAATTCATTCTCTTTCCTCTTTTCCTTTCTTTAAATAATTCCTAGTGAAATTTTCCATAGACATGTTTTCTTTCTTGTCTTTCTTTTTTTTTCTCCTCTTTATATTTTTTTTCTCCGTCTCTCACTCTTCTTTTTCTTACTCTGTTTTTTACCCCACCTTTTGTTTTTTATTTAATTTCTAAATTTACCGGTTTCCATTTTGTTTTCATTTCACTCTTTATTATTTTCTACATTTATTTTTAACTTGAATTTCTAAATTTACCAGTTTTCACGTGACGCTCAAAGAAATCTTCCAAATTCATCAAACACTTTCTATACATTGATTATTATTCTACAACTTATTTTGCTATTTAGAATAATTATTTCTTTTTTTCTTCACTTTCTTCTTCTTCTTTCTTCTTCTTCTTCTTCTTCTTCAATTTCTTAATTTACCAGTTTTCACGTGACCTCAAAGAAATCTTTCAAATTCATCAAACTTTTTAATTCTGTTGATTTCACAACTTATTTCGCTATTTAAAATAATTATTTCTTCTTCTTCCAAATTTACAAATTCATCAAACTCTTTCTACATGTTTCCACAACTTATTTCACTATTTAAAATAATTATTTCTTCTTCTTCTTCTCCTTCTCCTTCTTCTTTCATTCATTTCTTTTTTTGTCTAAAATCTTTCCCTCATCTTTCCCACTCCAAATTCTTCTTTTCAATCTTTAATTTCTCAAAAGTGATAAAGCTGTTAGAATGGCACTGGCGGAGGGGGTGGGGTAATTGATTTGTAGCTGTTTCGGAATCCATTAATTGAAAAATGTCCACTAATTCAAATCACTCATCTCCAGTCAATTACGATGACACGGAATGGCCATTTTCCAGGAAGTGGCGGTAGGCAAAATGGAAAATTAGAAAAATGGCCCAACGAATTTGCTTTATTTAGAATTGTGGTTGTGTTTGTTGCATCTTAATCTGAAAAATCCATGGGTTTCAATTACGCAAGTGCAAGGGATTATGAAAGTTGTTGGAAAAATATATTGATGAAGACAGTATTTACTCCATTCAGGAAAGTGTTGGGGTAGATATTTAATGCATTCTTAAGATACAATTATACTTGATTTATATTATATATATATATATATATATATATATATATATATATATATGATTGTAATTATATACCTATACACACACACACACACATATATATATATACACTAGCAAAAGTACCCAGTCCATGACCGGACGAAAACAATTTTAGGAACAATTTTTAAAAATCACCGAAAATTTATGTATTACAGTGTTTATTTTGGAAAAAAAATTTTAAAACATTGAAAAATCCTGTATTTTTGAGTGTTTTGAAACAATTTTATGTCATAATATTGACATTTTTTTTAGTAGAATTCAGAAATCATGTTTACTAAAAACAAAATCCTGTATAGAAACTTATAAAAATCTGATATAATTATGTAACGAGATAATGAAGGTCCTGACTTTTGTGAGCGAGAACTACTATATTAGAAAAGGAGGAAGAAGAAATAAGTGAGAGAGTAAAGGTTTTAAAAAGAGTAATGAACACAAAACAGTTTGACCACAGCATGACCTCCCTGAATGGAGAATTGAATGTCAACTGGAAGTTTTGGGTGTTGACCGGAACCGGAAGTCACGTGGTGATGTGGAACAACAAAGAAAGGTACCGGAGCTCTTTTTGCTTTCGGACGCATAGGGGAACGGATGGGCCTCTGGTGCCTAGTATGGAGTCACAGTAATTTAACAGTGTTCTCTCTCTCTTTCTCTCTGCCTTTCCTCCTCTCCAATACAGCCCACGAGACGAGCCTACCCTGGAAATAAAGGCTAGCAGTTGTGTCTCGCGTTGTAATTTTTATTAACAAGATGACCGCCACGTGACAACACCATTTTAGCACTGTGAACGTGGACGAGACCCACTATACAACGTATACAGATACCACAACGTTACAGATATCGTTTTAGTGCCCGGAAAAAAGGCACTACGTTACAATTATTCAGACTGTTATCTTTATAGAAAAAAATTAAAAATTGTTTTTTATCTGTTTATTTTTTTCAGATTTCATAAAATATAATAATCGTAAAAAATATTTCCCCTATCATATTTTAAGAAAAAAAACCTATTTTAAACATATTTTCATTTTTCATAGAATCTGTTTAAAAAAAAACTGTAGTCAGTTGATTTAATGCTATGAAAATGTGAACAACAGTAAACATTGTTTTTGTTCATAATTTTCATTATGTATTATCGTATTGCAATATCTATTTTTGCTTAAACTCAAGATAGTATTTTAAAAAACATATTGCCTTTAAAAGTTTTCATTAGTTCTCTAAAAAGTTAAGACTTTTTTTACCATTAGTATTAATTACAAAACTCATTTAATCATTTTTTATTTACATGCAACCCTATACTGGTGAATATTTTAAAACATTTTTATTTACATTTAAAATTTTATTTAAAAAAAATGTAACTGTAAATAAATTTAAGTTTGTGTACAATTTAAGAATGTGGACAAAGATTTGATTTTACCTTAAAAGTTAGTCTTAAAAAAAAAATCATACTTCGTATATCAAAATATTTCTAATGCTGTAAAAAATAATTCAATGGATAAAAACTTATACAAATTACATATTTAGAAAAATTCTTTTCTTTTCTTTCTAACCAAATAAATATTTTAAAGATTGGACAAAAAAATTGATTTTACATTAAAATTTAGTCATAGTTGTAGTGGACATTTTGAATGACTGGTAGCAACACACGGTTGATATTCTTTCTTTCTATCTTTCTTTTTCTGCTGAAATAAGCAGCAGCCAAGCTTCTGCTGATACACCCAGCAACAGGAGCAGCTTACAATACTTTCCGAAAATCGTTTGATTTTTGTATGATTAATTAATTATATCCCTTAATCAGTAAAAATCAATAACCAAATTTGGTGTGTTTCTTAGTTAGAAGGATATTAATCTATATGCAAGATCTCGAATCTGAGTGACTCCTCTTTTCTGAGTTATAGGTCGACATGTACATACCAAAAACTTTCTTTTATATATATATATAGATAAGTCATTCACAGACACCGTGTTTCGGTGTTTCACGCCTCTTCAGTGTGGCTAGACACAACAACTAACTCCGAACAGAAGTGAACCCCGACTGACTTTACGCTTGTCCGATCCGTTAACCTCTAGGCCATTGCCAGCTGCCATTTAAGGAGTGGTGTTTTAACTGTTTAAATACATATATATATATATATTGTAAAGGAATGCCTTTATGTAAAATATTGGTTGGTTAAGTGTTGATGTATTTTTTGTTCAGTTTTCTTTGTATTGTCTTTTATTTTGTTGTCAAGTTGTTGTTAATTTTTTTCTTTCTTTCTTTCTCTTCTTATTGCCTTTCTATTTTCTATTTCCTTTCTTCTTTCTTTCTTTCATTTTAGTTGTCATTGTCTCTTTCTTTCTTTCTTTCTATTTTTCTTTCTTCTCTGTCATTGTCTTTTTCATTTTAGTTGTCATTGTCTTTCCTTCTTTCTTTTTTCATTTTAGTTGTCATTTCTTTCTATTTTTCTTTCCCTTCTTTCTTTCTTTATTTTAGTTGTCATTTCTCTTTTTCTTTTTTTCTTTCTATTTTTCTTTCCTTCTTTCTTTCTTCAGTTGTCATTGTCTCTTTCTTTCTTTCTTTCTTTTTTTCTTTTTCTTCTTTCTTTCTTTCATTTTAGTTGTCATTGTCTTTTCTTTCTTTTCTTTCTATTTTTCTTTCCTTCTTTCTTTCTCATATTATTTTTTTTCCTTTCTTTCTTTTCTTTTTTTAGTGTTGTATTCTCTCTTTCTTCTTTCTTTCATTTTTCTTTCTCTTTCTTCTTTATTTTTTAGTTGTCATTGTTCTTTAACTTTTTCTTTTATCTTTTTATTTTTCTTCTTTTCTTTTTCTTCATTTTTAGTTGTCATTGTCTCTTTCTCTTCTTTTTCTTTATTTTTCTTCCTCTTCTTTTCTTTTCTTCTTTTCCATTTTTAGTGTGTCATTCTCTCTCTTTTCTTTCTTTTTTCTATTTTTTCTTTCTTTCTCTCTTTTTTTCATTTTAGGTTGTTCATTTCTCCCTCTTTCTTTCTTTCTCTTCTTTTTTTTCTTCTTCTTTCATTCTTTTTTCTCTTTCTTCTTCTTTTTCTTTCCTTCTTTTTCTTTTTCTTTTATTTTAGTTGTCATTGTTCTTTCTTCATCTTTCTTTCTTTTTCTTTCTTTCCTTCTTTCTTTCATTTTAGTTTGTCATTTCTTGTTTTCTTTTTTCTTCTCTTTTTCTTTTCTTTTTTCTTTTTTTCCTTTCTATCCTTCTTTTTTTCTTTCTTTCTTATTTTTTTCTTTTTTCATTTTAGTTGTATTGTCTCTTTAAATTCTTTCTTTCTCTTTTTTCCTTTCTCTTTCTTTCTTCTCTATTCTCTTCTTTTTTTCTTTTCCTTCTTTCTCAATTTTAGTTGTCATTCTCCTCTCTCTTTCATCTTCTTTCTCTTCTCTTTTTTTCTTTCTTGTTCTTTCTCATTTCTCCTTTTTCCTTCTCTTCTTCTTTTCTATTTCTTTTTTTTCCTCCTTTTCTTCCTTCGTTCTCCTTTTTTTCACCTTCCTCTCATTTCTGTTTTCTGTTTCCTTTCTTTTTCTTTCTGTTTGTCTGTTTTTCCAAATAAAAATAAAAGAAAAAAAAATCAAATCCCCATAGGAGGATTGATTCTCTTTGAGGCCTCAACTCATTGATCTGCTGCATCTGTGTCTCACGTCTTTACGATTGCGGCCATTAAATCTCCATGCAATTTTCTTTTCTGCATTTGCAGATTGAATTGTCCATTAATCAGCTCTCTCCTCCTTTTTCCCTTTTGTCTTTCAAGAAAAAGAAAGCAAAATGAAAAACGAAAAATGTCTAATGGCTTCCTTCATTTGCCATTTTCGTTTTTGTTACTTGAGATGTTCAACTATCCATTCGTTGCTTGATACTGCATCGTAGTAATTTGGATTTTAAAATAGTTTAAATCACTGCAAAGAAGATTGCAGGATTAAATAACCTTGTAATTGAAATTCCACATTAACTAATGCTTGTGTGTGTGAGTGAGTGTGTGTGTGTGTATGTATATATATATATATATATATATATATATATATAATAAAATGTACTGGTGCGGCATAAATAGCTCCCATATTTAAACTGCCACCGGTGTGGTGCAAGTGAACTTAGGCAAGTGGTATATATATATTTATAGATAGATAGATAGATAGTGTCCAATTGCAGAGTTTAACTAAGGAATTACATTGACTCAGTTTAGTATTGGGTAGTGTCCTGATGAAATCATTTGGATTGAAACCATGGTAGACCCTTTACTCTTTTCCTCTACTCGTTGAGAGGAAGGCCCCGAAACGGTTGCACATTCTCTTCTGATGATCCCATGCATTTGTAAACATCATTTGTTTTTTCAATATATCAAATTCACACTGTCGGATTAAGTTCCTTTTATTTCATATATATATATATATATATATATATATATATATATATAAATGTACTGGTGCGGCAGAAATAGCTCCCACATTTAAACTGCCACCTGTGTGGTGCAAGTGAACTTAGGGTAAGTGGTATATATATATATAATATAAGCTCTACTTTGTATTGAGCACTTTGTATTTGTTTTATCACGGACTTAACCCCTGGATCCTGTGCACCTCCAACGGCATACCCATATTCACCGGTAAGCCACCCTTTATATATAAATAAATATATATTTATAGATAGATAGTATCCAATTGCAGAGTTTAACTAAGGAATTACATTGACTCAGTTTAGTATTGGGTTGTGTCCTGATGAAATCATTTGGATTGAAACCATGGTAGACCTTTTACTCTTTTCCTCTACTACTATTACTATTATATATATATATATATATATATATATATGAGGAAAAATGAGTAAAGAAAAGTAAATGGATAAAATGAATTTAATCGATATCACATTAATCAATATCACTTACACATGTGTTTCGGTCAGTTTATGTGTGTGAAAAATTTTTTACATATATATTATATTATATATATATATATATATACTTGTTACAGATATAAATTTATTTTGGTATTTGTTTGCCTCCTCATTTATATCTGTATGCAGATATCCATGTAGTCATTTATTTATAATACTCCATATATGTAAAAAATATATGCACAAATCTTTATGTGTACATTTGAATTCTCAAGAAAACACTTGGTATATATATATATATATATATAATATATATATATTCCAACGGGCATGTTTATAACACCAAAGATTAATCGTAAACTCGATTAATTTAAAAGTAACCCTGAAGAATCTATCGATGAAACTCGAGTAGGTTACTCATTCCATTCTTAAATATTATTATATATATATATATATATATATATAGTTGATTGGTTGTTTTATTTTTATGGCATTCAACCCTTTTCAGGTCATTTAATGCTGAATCAAGTCATTTTTATCAACAAAGAACTCACAGTACTCATGTAGAGTGTAAGGAAAACAACTATGTGGGGACCAATATATGTTAGACATCCCATAATGTAATAGAGATCCTATTCTAAGCCCCACCAGCAGGCCAATCGATTAAATTGGAATAAATACTTTGAATGAATAAAGAGAGAGAGAGAGAGAGAGAGAGAGAGAGAGAGAAGAGAGAGAGAGAGAGAGATAACAGATCAATATGTCTAGCTGAAGTCAAATTATGACTTATATTCGCAATGGGGGTTTCTGAAGGGCGGGGGGGCGGATCTGATGGGATAAGATCGCTTGTGAGGGTTTTATTGGATATCTCAAAGAACACTTTGGGCAGAAACAACAACAACAAAAACAAAAACAAACAAACAAAGCAATAACAACATGGTGGCAAATATAATATAAAAGAAAGATTTATAAAGAAAATGTAACTGCTCTTGGTTATTTAGCTTATTGGCAAAAGCTTGGGCGCATCTGCTCAACTAACTAAATCACGTGTTTGTTATGGCATGTAAACAACGCGCCTCTAAGGGGTTAAATTTTATTAACGGTCCACGGTAATTTTCCATGGGGATCCCTGATTTTAAAGTTAATGCTCTTAATTTAAATATTTCTAACTTACAGTATGGTCACAATTTGTGACTTCTCGTGAATTGTAACACTATGTATTGACTATAATCATTAATTTACAGGTACGTTCACAATTTATGACTTCTCATGAATTGTAACACTATGTATTGACTATAATCATAACTTACATGTACGTTCACAATTTATGACTTCTCATGAATTGTAACACTATGTATTGACTATAATCATAACTTACAGGTACTTCACAATTATGACTTCTCATGAATTGTAACACTATGTATTGACTATAATCATAACTTACAGGTAATTCACAATTTATTGACTCTCATGAATTGTAACACTATGTATTGACTATATCATAACTTACAGGTACGTTCACAATTTATGACTTCTCATGAATTGTAACACTATGTATTTGACTATAATAAACTTACAGTACGTTCACAATTTATGACTTTCATGAATTGTAACACTATGTATTGATATAATCTAACTTACAGGACGTTCACAATTTTATGACTTCTCTAAAGACGATGGGTAGAGTCCACATTTTATTCTTTTTATTTTCCCTGCAACTGCGTGAGTGGTTGAGTGGCACAATTTTTTGAATGGCAATATCTGGAATCTCTGGTGCAGTGACTGCGAACATTTCAGGTGGCCAGGTTGGATGCCTTCGTTAGGTCCGTCAGTGCGGTGCAGATGGCACCCCCGCTCTCCCGGGACACCTCCTGCAGTTGTTGCTCGAAGTCACACTGTGTTCCTGGATAGGTGCAAGATGCAAAGTCTGCAGACGTGCCAGTGTAACATGCGCAAGACTTGTCAAGCTAGCTGTTCTGGGATGTGTCCATGTTCAGGCAACTGCAGAGTCGCTAGTGTAGTGGTTGAACAGTGCTGCACCATGCCTTCAAGATTTTTGCTGGTACGCTGTCACTCCGGTTGCTTTCTTGTCCATTAAGGCGGTCCTCTCCATTTTGTAGTGGAAAACTACATAGCCTGGGCAGGTTTTTATGGAGGATAAGCTGTGACCCTAGCAGCAGATCCTCCCTCTCCACACAGCTGTTGTGGTCCAAATGAAAGGTAGGAACTAATGCGGTTTGGCAATGACGTTGCCGCAGGAGTTGCTAGGAAGTTCCAATTATTCTAATTAAAACATATCAATTACCATATTTTTCGGACTATAAGATCCTTATATTTGCTAAAAAATGGGCAGTGCGCCCTATAATCCGGTGCGCCTTATGTCTGATCCTGGTTGTGCTTAGGTCTTGTGACCTCAAACAGCAATGAGACTGACTCATAGGATAACAAAAGGGATTCAGGTTTGGTTGATGCCGCCATCGCCCAACTGTTAAACTGACCACCGAAGATGAAGAATTTGACAAGATTGTAGAAAGAGAATGATTGAAAAAGTCGAGCGTTATTTTTCTGTTCTTTGTGTGTTACAAGTTGACCAATATGATAGTTATTTATTGACTTGAATAAATCTGACCTACCAACTGCTTTCTTCTGCTTTTATGCACCTTATACTCCGGTGCGCCTTATATATGAAAAGAATCCGTTCACTGATACTGCATCTTATAAATATGGTGCGTCTTATCGTCCGAAAAATACGGTAGTCTCCTTTATCAAGGATGCTGCTGTATGGCCACCTGCCTCATATCACACAAACCATCCGAGTAAGACGGACAAGACATGCTGGACACTGCTGGAGAACTTATAATGTTGTATATTGAAGATATTTAAAAGAAGGTGAAAATGGAAATAGGGTCTTCCGGTTGGATCGAGGCAGAGAGAAGATGAAAAGAGTAACAAAGGACTTTTTCCGGGTAAAGTGAACAAAGAAGGATGGGTAACAATAAGTTAGGAAATAGATTTGTCCACTGATAAAGATAAAAGAAAACGCGTAGGCATTTGATATATATAAAAGGAAGTCAGGGATCCCAGGTCAGTGAGAGAGTCAGACAGGAGACATCGGACGGAGAACAAGAAGCGACCGTCGACACCTAGGGCAGTGAGGTTCGTCCACCCCTTCTACCTCACCATCCCAGCAGTAGTAGTAGTCATTGTCAACCCTTGGGCATTCCTATTGTCACGCTCGCCACCCACCAGCCGAGAAGAGAAATAAAGTCAAAACTCCTACTATATCCATGTGTTGTGGTTTTTTAAGTCCGACTATATACTTCGCCATGTGATATACATACCCGCAACATATACTAACTACACGATTCAGCAGCGTGAGTTTGAAGAAGCCGCTATATAACCTATAGATATTTAGTGCCGGTAAAGAAGGCGCTACGTAACAATAAGTGACATCCTCCTGTTGAAACCAGCACATGGACAAGCTAGTGCAGGTCATCCAGCAAAGACTTACATACACCAGCTCTGTGCAGATACTGGATGCTGCATGGAGAACCTGCTGGGAACAATGAGTGATAGGGGGGTTGAAAAGAGGTTGTCAATATATGTGAGGCTGGCACAACATGATGATGATGATGACCCTTCTTAATCAAAACTCGGCCCTCTTCTAAATTTGTTTCTGCGGGTCCAATTACCCTGACAAAAATGACAGCCATTTTATACATTGCTCTCCACAAAACAACGTTCCGAGTGTTGAAGGGTGGGGGTCCTAATTAAGGTGCGCTCTTTCCTCTTGACTCTAATAATGTTCAACATGTGAATTGCTATTTAGTTATTGCACCTCGCGGCAATCACTATTCAGTTCATCCAAATCAAGAAGCATGGCTCTTTCTCTCTCTTCTTCTCCTTCTCTCTCTCTTCTTTCTCCTCTCTTCTCTCTTTCTCTCTCTCTCTCTCCTTCTTTCTCTCTCTCTCTCTTCCTTTCTCTTCTCTTTCTTTGCATCTCTTTCCTCTCCTCTCACTCTTCCTTCTCTCTCGTTCTCTCTTCTCACTCTTCCTCTCTCTCTTTCTCTCTCTCTTCTCTTCTCCCTCCTCTCTTTCTCTCTCTCTCCCTTCTCCTCTTCCTTCTTTCTCTCTCTCCTTCTTCTCTCTCTCCCTTTACTCTCACTCTCTCTTTCTTTCTCTCCTTCTTTCTCCCTGTCTCTTTCTCTCTTCTCACTCTCTTTCTCCCCTCTCTCTCTCTTTCTCTCTCTCCCTTTCTCTCTCTCCTTCTTTCTCTCTCTCCTTCTTTCCTCTGTCTTCTTCTTCTCTTCTCACTCTCCCTTTCTCTCCTCTCACTCTCCCCCCCTCTCTCCCCTCCCCTCTCTCTCCCTTTCTCTCTCTCTCTCTCTTTCTCCCCTGTCCCTCTCTCTCTCTTCTCCCTTCCCTCTCTCTATTATCTCTCTCCCCACTATCTCTCTCTCCCTCCGCCATTTTGTTCCTTATTTTTTTGTTAAATGTGGAAGGCTCTTAAACATATTTCTGAAATTTAATGATCAAAATGATAATGAATTAGATAAAAATGTCAAAAAGAAATAAATTCCGCTCATAATTTCTTGCTCTGCCCCTTCATCTCCCTCTTCCCCCCCCTCTCTTGTATGAGGTGCGTGGTGTAATGGTTAGAGTCATAGGAAACGGATTCGGCGACCCAAGTTCAAATCCAGAACGAGGCAGTTTACATTTCACATAGTGCTAATACCCTTGGGAAAGGTAAGAATCCAACTACTCTCCCTCCGGTTATGGGTAAATAGTAGGGCAGACTGGGCTCTTTAACCTTGGTTAGGCAACCAGTCTAGAAGAACGAAAACTCTGAATTCAAACCTGTAAAACTCCACTTGGGATGGTCACTACTAGAATAGGCTCAGTCCTATTTAGGGATCTATTTCATCAATTTTTAAAAAACTAATTTCTCTCTCTCTCTCTCTCTCTCTCTCTCACTCTATCAATCTTTTTTTCTTCATGTCCTTTGTCTCTTTCTCTCTCGTCTATTTCTTCTTTCTTTTTCTTTTTTTTTTAAACTCTGTTCTTTTTTCCTCCTCTTTTCACTCTCTGCTCTCTCTCCTCTTCTCTCTCTCTTATCACTTTCCTTTCTGTCTTTTCTTTCTTTTACACCTTTCCCCCCCCTCTTTTCTTTATCTCTTTCTCTCTCTATTTTTCCTCTCTATCTCTTTTTTTTCTCTTTTCTTTAACCTCTCCCTCTCTCTCTGATTGCCTCCTTCTCTTTCATTCTTTCATTCTTTCATTCTCTCTCTCTATCTCTTTCCTTTCTGTCTCTTCTGTTCTTCTTTCTCTTTAAACCCCACCCTCATAGAAAAATTAATGCTAGCTGCCTTTATTCATTACTTATATATCCATTACAACATATTAATTTTTCTCTATCTCTTTTATTTCTTTCTCTATCTTCTATTTATCTCCCCTTTTCTCTTTCACTGGAAGCAGACGATAAGCATCTGATGTAAAGGTATTGCCTTCCTCTCTCTCTCTCTCTCTTTATCATATTTTATTTCTTTTCTTCCCCAATGGATATCCTGTCCTTTTTCTTCCCTTCTCTTTCTTTCTTTCCCCCTTGTTCTACCTCTCCTTCATTTTCCATTGAAGCACAGGCAATAGGCATATGATGTATTGTTGCGGTACCTTTCATAGAGAGTAAATGGTAATATCATTCCATACTACAGTTATATTATTAAAGAAAATGAACTTTTTTTTTGTGTATTTTTTTGGTGGGGGTTGTTCTGTTTTTCTGTAGTGGTTTTGAACAGTCAAGACAGACAACAGACAATAATGTTAATTTATATATAGATTAAAAATTTTATTATTTTCCTATTAAAAAAAATGAAACTTTTTGTGTGTGTGTGTATGCATGTTTTCTTTTTCTTTTTTTTCTTTTTTTATTTGGTATGAGACCAAGTGGTTGGATAAAAGTGTGAAAAGTGGAAAGACAGACAGAAGACAACAGATTTATTTATATAGATAAAATGTTTTTGTTATATTTTCCTTATGGAAAAAATTAAACTTTTTTTGTGGGTGTGTGCATGTTTTTTTTGTTTTTGTTTTTTCTGTTTTTTGGTTATGAGACTCTGGTGGTCGGATTAGGAGTGAAAATGTGAATAGACAGACAGCAAATAACAATTTATTTAATATAGATTAAATTTGTTTTTGCGTATATTTTCTATTGAAAAAATTAAACTTTTTTGTGTGTGTGCATGTTTTTTTTTTTTTCTTTTTTATTTGGTATGAAGACTGGTGGTCAGATAAAAAGTGGACAAACAGACAGACAACAATTTGATTATATATAGATAAAATGTTTGTTATATTTTCCTATTAAAAAAATGGAAAACGTTTTTTGTGTGTGTGCATCCTCT
>CM042156.1:11777408-11792408 GCA_023376005.1 Doryteuthis pealeii
ATATATATGTATGTATTATGTATGGATATATATATGTATGTATGTATATGGATATACTATATGTATGTATGCTTATGTATATATATAGTCTATGTGTATCTGTTTATGTATATATATATATATACATATATATATATGTTTATGTGTATCTGTTTATGTATAATATATATATACATATATATATATATGTTTATGTGTATCTGTTTATGTATATATACGTGTATGTTTATGTATATATATATATGTGTTTATGTGTATCTGTTTAAGTATATGTTTATGTGTATGTTTATGTATATATATACGTATGTGTATGTATATATATATATATGTTTATGTGTATATATATATATATGTTTATGTGTATATATATATGTATGCTTATATATGTATGTATATATTTAAATTACAAAATAAAGAAAAAGAAAGCACAAATATATACGTTTTCCACAACATTAACTGATTGCGGTAACGGAACGTTTTCAATTCGCAAATCTCCCCTGTGGCTTTCTCACATTACATTTCTATAATTGTAATTGTTATCAGTAGACAAGAGAGGCAAACAGACATATGTACTTTTTCGTCTCCTTTGACCCCAAAATAAACTTTCACCAACAAACCCCCCCCCCCACAAACCACCACCCTGGTGACCCACCCACGATCAATATGTCCTGTTCAACTCTTTGGCCAACACTGAACTTAGAGGAAAGTAAATGCAGCCGAGGCTGAAAAACCAAGTTGGCATACTTGTCTAAAAATGTGGACCCACTGGGACGGAGTCAAACAAAGAACGACCCAGACAAAACACAGATTTATCTTTTTTGGTCTCACTTTCTGAGGTAATTATTATTCATTCATTCTTTCATTTTGGGCCAGTTTACAAGACTATCACGAACCCCACCCCAGACTGCCAAGATTTTGGCTTTCATAACCTCCAACCTTCTCAGATTAGCCCAGTCAGTAGAGTATCCACCCCAGAACCACTGTTACATAATTTATGAGCAGTTATAGATTATGAACGTACCTGTAGTTAGAATTTTGAATAGGGTCCATAGACTTAGAAAAACGGGGTCCATGAAAGTTGCCCACAATTGTGACGGGTAATGACCTTTTAGTTTGATCCCTTGAAAGCATGCCATTACAGACACGTGGGAATAGGTTTTAGTTAGTTAGTCTGATGTGAGCCGGCACCCTAGGAGAGAGGATGTCTCTTAGGGTTTACAACTCACCTGCGGCGGAATCATGGGCTGGGGAAATGTGGTTGGCACCCTTCCATCTACTAAAGACGATGGTGTAGTGTCCACTTTAAAAATAATTTTTTTATCTGCAACTGCATGAGTGGCTGAACAGACCAATTTTTGAATTGCAATCTCTGGTGTAGTGACTGCAAATAAACAGTGATGCTTGCTGGAGTTGCTGTTGTCTCTCCTTCCTTTTGGTTCTCTTTTCTGTGGCGGCTTCTTTCCACTCTTTTTCACTCCTTCTCGTTCCTTGTTTGATGAGGAGGCACCAGGTCGCACGGTCTTTTGCACAAGCCTCCCATGTGTTGCTGTTGATGTGGCATGTTTTCATGTCCCTCTTGCAGATCTTTAAAGCGCAGGCGTGGACTCCATACCGGTCAAGTGCTCTCTACTAATTCACCATACAGTAGGTCTTTGGGGATGCTGCCTTTGTGGATCCTCCTGACATGACCAAGCCGATGAAGGCATCTCTCACAGATGATGGCGGGCTTGCTGTTTATGTTTGCTTGTTCCAGCACGTCTGTGTTGGGCACTTTATCCTGCCAAAGAAACAAACAAGTCTTATTTCGTTACTTAAATATTAAAGACAATGACCAGCCCAGCCAGAAGAAAAATCAATGAAGAAGAACCAACCCTTAAAAAAAGTCCAACAGACAAACCAGATAAGATGGCGGTCGAGAAGTGTAGTAAGAAAGACAATCAACTATCATTTCTACCCTATCTATCATCTATATCTCTGTCTCTCTCTATTGTATGCCCGATGTTATATATATATATATATAATATATATATATATATATATATATATTTACCAACCCATCTGCATGAGCAGGATGCGACACAAGGTCAATTTCTTAAGCGGAATTTACCAGGTTTGAATTCAGAGTTTTCCTTCTCCTAGACTGGTTGCCTAACCAAGGTTAAAGAGCCCAGTCTGCCCTACTATTTACCCATTTTATCATTTATCATTTAGGGAGAGCAGGATTCATACCTTTCCCAAGGGTATTAGCGCTAAGTGAAATGCAATCACCATGTCCAGGATTTGAATTCGGGGCGACGAGTCCATTTCCCATGACTTTAACCATTACACCACACGCTTCCTACCGATGTTGTATAAGGGCTATAAAACACCACCACTTTCAGGGTTTGATACCTGTCCTCACCAACGCAGCACATGTGTAACACAGCTTGGATCTGTGCGGTAAAGTGTGGAGACTACTCCCCCCCACCACCACTGACTGCCAAGTTTTTGGCCTTCATAACCTCCAACCTTCTCAGTTTAGCTCAGTCTGTAGAGCATCCACCGTGGAACCACAAGATTCTAGGTTTGATACCTGTCCTTGCTCACTTAGCGCATGTGTAGCACAACTTGGATATGTGTGGTGAAGTGTGAAGACTCCACATTTTCCTGCACAGATCCAGCATCACTATATATATATATATATATATATATATATATATATATATATATATATAAATGTTGTTCTGGTCCCAACGGGAGAAAATTCAATATTTTATAAAAAAGAAGGTCCGCAAAATGTATTATGTTCTCAGAAAAATTTTCTATTATAATAGAAAAGTTGCAAAAACACAAACACACCTATCAAATATCGGACATATTCTGCCAAAATAATAATTCAAAACCTGAAGAAGACAACAGATCAGAAACATGTGTCGCATATGTAAGATAAAAAGAATTTTAAAAATTTTTCTGAGAACATAATACATTTTGCGGACCTTCTTTTTTATAATATATATATGGAAATACGATGAGGAAATTAATCCGACAATATGTGAAGAAAATGTTTTTAAAAATATAACAGACACAGGATGTTATATCAAAGGAAAAATTTTATATGTCTATAAACTGAAATACTTAAGTATAGGCATATAAATTTTTCCTTTGATCATAACATCCTGTGTCTGTTATATTTTTGAAAACATTTTCTTCATATATATATATATATATATATGACCAGTTAAACTCAGCATAAGAAATTGAGGTTGTGTCACATCCTACTTGTGTGGAGGGATTGATAAACTTGTATATATATATATAGGCACGTGTCATCTATATTTGACGGTTTCGCGAGCTGGCGCATTGCATGCGACTTGGAACATCAGCTCGTTTTTCCAACTGAAATAACCTTAACGGCCCAGCATCCTGATATTGTCATTTGGTCTTTTAATCAAAAGAAAGTTTTTATCGTTGAGTTGACAGTTCCATTTGAAGAAAATCTGGATTGGGCCCATCAGCGGAAGTTGGAAAAATATGAAGACCTACGTGAACAATGCGTCAGAAACGGATGGATAACGGATGTATTTCCCATTGAGGTCGGATGTCGGGGTTTATTGCCAACTCAACCTCGGCATTTTTGTCTAAACTTGGACTTTCACTACCAGACAAGAGGAAATACTTAAAAAAGATTCAGGAGAAAGCTCTAACCGCATCAGCGTGGATATGGCAGTCCTATATTGTGACATCAAACCGACTGTCTGGTGGTATCGTGAGATACTGCTGGGGCACTCTGGTAATGATGCTTCGGCCCCGAAACCATGCCTGAACCCAGAGTCATCATCTGATGAAGGCTTTGTTGGTTGCAATGCTACTGTGTAAATAGCAGTCATTGTATGAAGATTATATAGATAGATAAACTTGTCTGGATATATATTTTTTTAGGTGCTAATTAGTTTTCTGATACAATGAACTAGTGTGCCTTGCCCAATGGTGACCAGTGAATGTGAAAGGCATCCTAGGTTATTACACTGTGTTTGTACTTTACTTACCCTCATTAAGCACAGTAATGACTGAGACTTAAATAAAGTAAAATAAAATAAGATAAAAGAAAGTTTAATGTTACTTGAAAAATGACACTATTTCTCTAGGTATTGTTTTCTCCTGCTGTTTCGTTTCTTTCTTGGTTTTTTGTTTTTCTTCACTTACCGTTGGCTGAACAATTGCAACAAAACACTGGCTCTGTTGAAGGATCGTGCAGTATGAAGAAGGTAATTAATGAATAAACGATCTCTACTGACAATTGCTGGAGATAATTGGGATTCATTAAATGCCGTGCTGTAGTCTATTCACCAATATGCTAATTAGGTGATAGGAAACGCATAAACCGATTGCTATGGGAACCGTTTATTTTTTTATCTTTGTATATTTATTTTATTTTATCTATTTATTCTTTTAAGTGGAGCATTGGGCTTATTTTCATTATCTCCTGAATGTTTTCCCTCTGCTTTTCACTCTGACCCGGAATGGTAGTACTTGTTTGGGTCAAATCTATGAGTTAAATAGAAAGAAATTGAGTTTAAAAAAAAATTGAGTACCCATCAAGAATAAATAAAATAAAAACGTCTTCAGCATAAAATAATCCAACAAGGGTTGACATGCCATAAAATCCAACCAACAAAATGTTAATTTGATGCTGTGAGCACATAAACTAATTGCTTTAGGAACCATTTTTATCTTTATTTATTTATTTTATCTTATTTATTTATTTTTTTAAAGGGGATTGTTGGACTTATTTTCATTATCTCCTGAATGTTTTACCCGTGCTTTTTACGTGGTAGTACTTGTTAGTGTCCAATCTATGAGTTAAATAGAAAAATGATTTTAAAAATTGTGTTTAAATTTGAGTTTGAATAAAAATAAATTGAGTTTAAATAACAAAAAGATTTGAATACCCATCAAGAATGATTAAAACGAAATATATGTGACATAAAATAACCCAACAAGGGTTGACATGCCATAAAATCCAACCAACCAAACCCCTGCTTTTAGCCCAACAGAAGGCAAGAATGTTTAGAAAATTCAATTTTCCTCTATTTCTCTTAACAAAAATAAAAAACAAAAATATTATACAGAGTTGTGTAGTTAACAAGCTAATCTCACCAATCACACCCTCTCCTGAGTATGACATTAAACTGCATGTTGTGGTCAGGTTCCAATGTTACATAATTATTAGATTCCTAATATTTATGTACAATAGTGTAGAAACCAAAATGGCTGTTATAAGTTGCAGCTGGTGGCCTTGAAGGATTGAATGACAAGGCTTGACCTCAGTCCTGATTCTCCTTCCGGTGGATACCGTGAGAATCGGTGGAGAAGACCCTCTTCTGGTTTAGATTAGAAAGAGATTTTTAGTCAGTTCGGCCAAAAACCATGACGGTGATAAGTCGTGTTATGCACGCTCCGACTCAATCTGCGCAGGTAGTCTGGTGGGGATTTCAGAATAAAATATGATCTAAGTTAAATCGAAGTCTTGTGTTATTATCTAAAAACTACCAATGACACAGGGCTTCTGATAAAGAGAAATCCCCAATGGAAGACCAGACACGAAGTCCCCAAGACGAAGTCCCAAGACGAAGTCCAGACGCTAGAAGAGACGTTAGAAGAATAGAAGAAAGTAAAGAAAGAGGTATACAACACCAATTCTGGAGCTCTGGGGACCAAACCTACAACAAAAATAATGAAAGTTAAAACAATATGTAAGGGTGACAATACTTTCGGACCAAACCGTACACATCTATATCTATCTATACATATATAAAGAGTAGTTGTGTGTATGTATGTATGTCTGGAGGAAACCTAAAAAATGAATAGCCGCCCTGTTGGCTGGGGCGTTAGAATGCACCGACTGCACCTCTGCAGAGTGGTAAGACTCCCCAATGGGGCCACCTGTTGGCTGTGGGTGGCGACCTGTGAGGATTAAGGATAGAACCCAGGTAGCTGAGCAGTCCATGACTTGCAATATTCCATTTTAGGCTTTTCTTGGGCTAGACGGGCGGTCGGATGGCCACATCAAGCCCTAGCACCTATATGATTGCCCCAACCCTATTGCCCTTATGGCAACCCCCAATCATTCTTATCATATGGGTGCTAGAAGGCAGTGGCTGGGCTCTACATATCCTGGGAATGACGTTAAACTCTATCTGATGGTGAGGTTCCAGTTCTGGAGGTTGGGGGAATGTGGAGCACCCCTTTATCGCCATTACTCCCAGGTCCACTCTGTCCCGAGGTGTTAGTACCTGTTAGAGTCCCATCTATAGGTTTAATAGATAAGAAAAAGTCTTTCCATATCTATCTATCTATCTATCTATCTATCTAAGTCTATTCATATCTATCTCTCTGTCTATCCAAGTCTTTTCATATCTATCTATCTATCTCTTCTAGTCTGTTCATATATATCTAAGTAAGTTCATGTTTCCTCCATGGTGAGGTTCCAATTCTTGAGTTCTGTTGAATGTAGAGTATACTTTTATTGCCATTACTCCCAGGTCCACTCTGATCCGGAGTGGCAATACCTATAAGTGCCCCATCTAAGGGTTGAATAGATTAAAAATGTGTTTATTGAAACAGAAAATGAAATTATCAATTTGTGTTCAACAGATTTGGAGAGAATCAACTGTGGTGCTAGTTGATAATTTGCATTGACCAATCAGCAGCCACCTTGATGAAGGCAATTATATATATATATATATATAATATCAGCCTTGTTGATTGTAGAAGACACAGATCAAGAGTTGATTATTAAATTGATTTTCTTGGACTGTTCAAAACTTTCTCAGAAAATTCATCTTAAAATTTGAGGACATGGAGGGCTTTAAAAGAAATCATCAGATATGCCTATCAGTCTCTTCATATCTATCCATCTAGCCATATATCTGTGTACATATCTATCTATGATTATTTATACCAGTCTCTTCATATCTATCTATCTATAACTATTCATATATATCCATATATCTCTATGCATATCTATCTAAGTCTATTCATATCTATCTATCTGTCTATCCAAGTCTTTTCATATCTATCTATCTCAGTCTCTTCGTATCTATCCATTTAAGTCTCTATCTATCTATCCATATATCTCTGTACATATCTATCTCAGTACATCTATGCCAATCAGTTCATATCTATCTCTCTGTCTATTGAAGTCTTTTCATATCATCTCTGCCAGTCTGTTCATATATATCTATGTAAGTAAAGTAAAGTCTTTGGGGTGTCCTAAAGTTGGTATCAGCCAGACAGTTGGCTGTGGGTGGCAACCCATGAGGCTTAAGGACGGAATCCTGGTGGATAAGCAGTCCATGACATCAATCGGCTGGCCATGTCAAGCCCTAGCACCTATATGATCGTCCCAACCCTATTGCCCTTATGACAAGCCCCAACCTTTTTTATCATATGGATGCTAGAAGGTAGTAGCTGAGGGTCTTCATGTCCTGTGTATGATGTTAACCTTTATCTGATGGTGAGGTTCCAGTTCTGGAGGTCTGGGGAATGTCGAGCACCCCTTCATCACTGTTACTCCCAGGTCCACTCTGACCCAAAGTGGTAGTACCTGTTAGGGTCCCATCTATGGGTTAAATAGAAAAACAGGAGTTTATAAAAATTGAGTATCCATTAAGAATGAATTTATTTTAAAATATTGCCGGCATTAAATGACCCACTGAGGTTGATATGCCCTAAAACAAACCAAACCTACAACAAAAATAATGAAAGTTAAAACAATATGTAAGGGTGACAATACTTTCGGACCAAACCGTACACATCTATATCTATCTATACATATATAAAGGGCAGTTGTGTGTATGTATGTATGTCTGGAGGAAACCTAAAAAATGAATAGCCGCCCTGTTGGCTGGGGCGTTAGAATGCACCGACTGCACCTCTGCAGAGTGGTAAGACTCCCCTAATGGGGCCACCTGTTGGCTGTGGGTGGCGACCTGTGAGGATTAAGGATAGAACCCAGGTAGCTGAGCAGTCCATGACTTGCAATATTCCATTTTAGGCTTTTCTTGGGCTAGACGGGCGGTCGGATGGCTACATCAAGCCCTAGCACCTATATGATTGCCCCAACCCTATTGCCCTTATGGCAACCCCCAATCATTCTTATCATATGGGTGCTAGAAGGCAGTGGCTGGGCTCTACATATCCTGGGAATGACGTTAAACTCTATCTGATGGTGAGGTTCCAGTTCTGGAGGTTGGGGGAATGTGGAGCACCCCTTCATCACCATTGCTCCCTGGTCCACGCTGACCCGGAGTGGTAGTAGCTGTTAGGGTCCCATCTATGGGTTGAATAGAAAAACATGTATTCATAAACAAAATTGTATTATGCATTAAGAATGAATTTATTTCAAAACTTTGTCGGCATTAAATGACCCTCTGAGGTTGATATGTCGTAAAACAAAACAAACCAAACCAAACCAAAAAATAAATAGTAAAATGTGCAAATAAATAGAAATGAGAATCCATTAAGAACAAATTTATTTCAAAACTCTGTCAGCATTAAATGACCCACCAAGGTTGATATGCCATAAAACAATCTAAACTAAATACCTACTTAAAGTTTAACATCATTTTCTGGTTGTCAACTGTCTATAGGTCATGTTTCATTTCCTATTTGGAGTGTCAGTTATTTCCCATTAACTTTCCCACAATTCTCCTCTTTTCTCTTTTCATTGATCTCCCCACCCTCTTGTTTTTTTTGGGGGGCGATGAATGAGAGGGTGGGGCATCTGGATATGCTTTTGTAACATGATAGCAACCAACAATTGGAGATGAACCCTTATTACATAAGGACAAGATGCCGTGTCATATTGACCCAGAGAAGCACTCACGTACACACAAAAATAAAAGTGAAGTCTATACAGCTTATAAATGGTCTTTTCCTTTTTTTCAAAAATGTTTGTTCTCCCCGGGTGATGTTTGGTAGTATATTTTTACAATCAAACTATTTGCTGGGTTTTTTCTCACCGCGAGGATTTACCAACAAGTTTGGTATATCAAATATATTATGGACTCTCTCGTCGATTTTCGACGCATGAGATTTCACACACATAATGAACACCCACACAATGATTTGTTTATAGTGGTGAAGGCTTGTGTTGGACCATCCACACTTTTTGTCACAGTCGATAGGAAAGAATTGATGCATCAAGGGTTGCCACAAACCCAATCAACGACCGACTTCAGGAATTTTGAATTCAGAGTTATCTCTCTCCTAGACTGGTTACCTACCCAAGGCTGAAGAGCCCAGTCTGCCCTACTATTTAACCCATAGCTGGAGGGAGAATATATGGATTCATACCTTTTCCAAGGGTATTAGCGCTATGTGAAATGCCGACAGCTTCGTCTAGGAATTGAACTCGAATCAACGAGTCCATTTTCCACGACTCTAACCACTAGCCCACGCGCCTCCATATATATATATATATATATATATATATATAAAAGCTTCTCAAACTTCACCCAAACTTATTAGGTATTAATAGATATTAACGTACGGCCCTTTATAATTCTTATATCTACTACAAAAATCATATGAAAAATGAAGTAACTTGAATGTAACAAGGTAGTCTATCATAAGATATTTATATTACTGGCCAGCTGGATTAAAGAGAGACTCACATTACTGCGAGTAGACACTCGTTTACTTATACTTTGATATTGTTATTAGTTGATTATTAATGATAATATAAGTATATTGGATAAATGTTATTGACGGGAAAAAGAAAACTGCGCAATATCAACTTAAAAATTTTTACTCACATTATTTTTCAATTTCTCTGCTGAGATCAATTCTTGTTTGGTTTGTTTTATGGCATATCAACCTCAGTGGGTCATTTAATGCCGATAAAGTTTTGAAATAAATCAATTCTTAATGGATAATACAATTTTTTTATAAATACATTTTTCTATTTAACCCATAGATGGGACCATAGCAGGTACTACCACTCCGGGTCAGAGTGGACCAGGGAGCAATGGTGATGAAGGGGTGCTCCACATTCCCCAAACCTCCAAAACTGGAACCTCACCATCAGATAGAGTTTAACGTCATTCCCAGGACATGTAGACCCGCAGCCACCGCCTTCTAGCACCCATATGATAAAAAGGGGTTGGGACTTGCCATAAGGGCAGTAGGGTTGGGGCAATCATATAGGTGCTAGGGCTTGACGTGACCAGCCGATTGATCGGAGGGAGCCTCTCTGACCGCCAGTCTAGCCCAAGAAAAGCATAAAGTGGAATATTGCAAGTCATGGACTGCTCATCCACCTGGGTTCTATCCTTAAGCATCACGGGTCGCCACCCACTGCCAACAGGTGGCCCCATTGGGGGAGTCTTACCCCTCTGGAGAGGTGCAGTCGGTGCATTCTAACGCCCAAGCCGACAGGGCGGTCAATTCTTGTTTGGAGGAGGAGGACGAGGTGTCATATATGCCGTGTCATATTGACCCAGAGAAGCACTCACGTACACACAAAAATAAAAGTGAAGTCTATATAGCTTATAAATGCTGTTTTCCTTTTTTCCAAAAATGTTTTTTCACCCCGGGTGATGTTTGGTAGTATATTTTTACAATCAAACTATTTGCTATTTGAGGAGGAGGAGGAGGAGGCAAGAAGTCCTTCTTTCGTGTTCGAACGTTGCAGCACTTTTAGAGTTAGATTCTGTTTAAATTCAAAAAGATCAAACGTTATTCATAAAAATGAAATAGTTCAAATTATTTTACATTTTTTTTTATATATATATCACGCCAAGCTTTTCAAATCTTATTATAATGGAGATTGTGGGTTTGTCTGTCTGTAACCGAAACTATATTACTATACAAGTCACAATTCCCTTTGTTATTTACACACATTCTCCATGATTTTATTTTTTATTTAAACCTCAATTATTAGTAAAATTGTGTTACATCATTAAGACTGTTAACAATATCTACATACTAGTAACATGCAATTATATTTATATATTCAACGAAATAGCGGTTTACAGTGTGAATGGGAAGGCTAATTTGCATATTGATATTAAAAAATTTGATTTTAATAAATATATGCTTAGTATTATTGATTTCTAATTGTTTGGTTTTATCTTAATAAATATGAGCAAAAATCTCGGGGATAAATCTTAACAGAAATCTATTAACATAAAGAAATAACTGTAATTTTATTCTTTTCTTCCTATTTTAACTAAATAGTTAAATTAGGGAAATTTACCACTGAAAGACGGGAGTAAGGGAAAATGGTGGAACAGTTAGTTTCAAAGTTGTTCTATTTTCCGATTATACCCCCTCTGTTCCAAATATTTTTATCTGAATTCTTATTCAGATTCATTAGCCTTTCTAATTTAACATGATATTTTATTATATTAAAACTTAAATACTTGCACCCGGAGGGTGCATATATTTGCTAGTAAATTAAAAGAAAAATGACAGAAATTTGACTTCATGAAGGGTCAAGATTTTTAAAAACAAAAAGCAAAAAAAAAAACTACTCTTTAACCCTTATATCAGATTAGACATTATCATTTATTCAATGTTTTTATTTCTCTTTCTTTCATCTTAATTTTCAATTTCTTTTTATCATTGTAGTTTAAATGTTAACATTAAATTCTTACAAAATAAAATTGTTTTAAAAATCCTGGATCAAATGCATGAATGTTTTGCAATTAGATTTCCAAACAAATTTTTCAATGTGATAATGTTGTATGTAGCATTGTACAAGTAACATTTTTCAAAATGCTCTACTCTTGTGTATCTATTAATTTGGTTTAATCTATCTATCTATCTATCTATCTATTCTTTCATTGATGTGTATCAATCTGTCTGTCCGTTCCCCAGCCTGTTCATATCTGCTTATAACTCCCTCATTCTTTTTCTTTATCTTTCTGTCTGTATCTTACTCTATATCTATCTCTTTATATATTTATGTATTTCAGCCAGTTTATATCTATCTATCTATCTATCTTTCTATGTATAACATGTGTATATATCAATATTTCTATTTTCTATTAGAAATAGTTTAGGATAACTGAGTTATCCCCCCTTGGTACATTGCCTGTTTGGAGAGAATCAACTGTGGTGCTAGTTGATAATTTGCATTGACCAATCAACAGCCACCTTGATGAAGATATATATATATATATATATATATATATATATATATATATCAGCAATTTCTAATGATGTAGGAAGCGCGTGGTGTAATGGCTAAAGTCAGGGGAAATGGACTCGTCGCCCCCGAGTTCACAGCAAGGCTGGGCTGCTATCACACTCGAGGAAACAGAAAATTTTTTCTTGATAGCATGCACAACATGGGAGGAAACAAATCACTCACTGCAGACCCTCATCTATTGTTCACCATATATATATATATATATATGTATGTATGTATGTATATATATTATATATATATATATATATATATATGAGATTATTTTGGTATATGTATCTGTTTGTGGGAGTACATATATCAGGTTTGAGCATTTGTATGAAGCATTTAAGAAAGAAATATAAGAAACTCTGTTGTTTTTTTAGTAGACTTTCGTTTATTTAGTAGTAGTAAATTTTCAGGATTTTTATTCTCCCTTCTTCAGACTGTGTAAGGAAAGTAGTGTTGCTGGCCTCTGGTTGTTCCCTCCCTATATATATATATATATATATATATATATATAATCCAAAAGTCCAGAGAAGAAATCTTCCTTATGATACAAGAGTTTTATCTAAAAAACCTGTTGCAGTTTGAGAGCTCAATGAGTGCTCTTAATGTTAGAGTCACAGAGCAAATTTATAAGTAATGAAATAACAAAAGACTTAAAGATTTAGCATGATAGTCTATTTCAGGGAGCTTAGAGAAAGTGTCTAACTCTCCCGACTCATCAGATGCAAATGATGAATTCTGATGAGACAGTAGAGTTAGACACTTTGTTTAAGCTCCCTGAAATAGACTATAAAGATAAATCTCTAAGTCTTTTGTTATTTCTTTCTTTATATATATATATATATATGTATATATCAGGAGTGCAGATATAATAATTTTGTCCATTACTGCATAAATGACAAACATTTTCATGGTTGGGCTATTCTGGGCAAGAACCAAATCACCCGAATGAATAATGAATGAGAAATAATTTTATTGCCATACCCCCTTTTCAAGTACTGTCAGTCTATATTTATTTATTCTACTTGATTTACCTTTGAAGTCGTTAAAAAGTTAAAAGTGGAGTGGATAGGATTAAATAAATTTTTCTTGCTAAAAAAAAAAAATCATTATTTTTTTTTGTCTTCTTTTTATCATTTATTTCACCTTTCATTTTTTTGTTTTACCTATTTGTCCATTTTATGTGTCTCATTAATATTAAATTATTTAAATTTATTACTTAATTGTTGAACCAAATGGTTTTTTTTACCTTCCTCTTGGAAAAGACAAATTGTTGAGTTTTGGAGCAGCATTAGCACTGTTGGGTCTCTTCAAAAGAAACTCTCTCTCTCTCTCTCTCTCTCTCTCTCTCTTCTCTCTCTCTCTCTCTCTCTCTCAAAAAAATTTCTCTTCGAACAATCACTCTCTCTCTCTCTCAAGAAAAATCTTTCTCTTTCTGCCTAGTTGGAAAAATGACCTTCTCTCTCTCTCTCTCTCTAGGAACTCTCTCTCTCTCTCTCTCTCTCTCTCTCTCTCTAAGAACAATCACATACACTTTCTCTCTCTCTAGGAACTTTCTCTCTCTCTCTCTCTAGAACAGTTTCTCTCTCTCTCTCAGTTTATCTCTCTCTCTCTCTCTCTCTCTCTCAAAGAACAATCACATACACTTTCTCTCTCTCTAGGAACAGTTTATCTCTCTCTCTCTCTCTCTCTCTCTCTCTCTCTAGGAACAGTTATCTCTCTCTCTCTCTCTCTCTCTCTCTCTCTCTCAAAGAACAATCACATACACTTTATCTCTCTCTCTCTCTCTGTCTCTCTCTCAAATAACAATCACATACACTCTCTCCCTCTCTCTCTCGGAACAATTCTCTCTCTCTCTCTCTCTCTCTCTCTCTCTCTCTCGGAACAATCACACACTCACTCTCTCTCAAGAAAAATATCTTTCTTCCTAGTAAGAACAATCACCCTCCCCCCTCTCTTAAAGAATAATTACCCTCTCCCTGACAAGGAACAATCACTCTCTCTCAAGAAAAAAACTCTTCCTAGTATGAACAATCACTCTCTCTCTCTCTAGGTACAAATTCTCTCTCTCTCTCTCTCTCTCTCTCTCCCTCCCCCTCTCTCCCTCCCCCTCCCAGAAACAATCAATTTTCTCTTACTTTAAGAAATCCCTTGTCACTGTTTCTCTTTTTCTCAGGAAATCTCTCTCTCTCTCAAAGAACAATCACACACACTCTCTTTCTCTCTCTCTCTTAAAGAGCAATTACTCTCTCCCTGACTTCATAGTAAGGACAATCACTCACTCACTCTCTCTCTCTCTCTCACTCAAAGAACAATCACATACACTCTCTCTCTCTCACTCAAAGAACAATCACATACACTCTCTCTCTCTCTCAAAGAACAATTACATACACACTCTCTCTCTCTCTCTCTCAAAGAACAATTACTCTCTCCCTGACTTCATAGTAAGGATAATCACTCTCTCTCTCTCTTTCTCTAGGAATAATTTCTCTCTCTCTCTCTCTCTCTCTCTCTCTCTCTCTCTCTCTCTCTCTCTCTCTCTCTCTCTTTCTCTCTCTCTCTCTCTCTCAGAAACAATCAATTTTCTCTTTTTTAAGAAATCCCTTGTCTCTGTTTCTCTCTCTCTCTCCCTAGTAGAAACTGACTCTAGCATTGAACAACCTTATGATACTGCTGTAAAACCAACCAACCAACCAACCAACCAACCTCTCCCTCTTGCGTCATCCTTACTTTTTTCATTTATACATTCATTGCCATTTTAGAGGGACCCATGTTGTCATGGTTATCATTGTGGGAAATAGACACAGTGACAAGTTCAA
>CM042156.1:11797408-11825214 GCA_023376005.1 Doryteuthis pealeii
AAGAGCTCTGTCTGCTCTACTCTTTACCCATAGTTGGAGGGAGTATAGTTGGATTCATACCTTTCCCAAGGGTATTAGTGCAATGTGAAATGCAAACAGGTTCGTCTAGGATTTGAACTCATGTCGACAAGTCTATTTCCTACATATCTAATCATTATGCCTCCAATATCTTTTGTATATAAGGTGTGTTGTAGATCACAACTTATATTTATAGACTCTTTGAGGCTGCATGGACTGAATCAGCCCATGAACATGCTCAAATACATGGCTGGTTAACTATTTAAAGGCCTTAGTGGAAAGGCATTCAGTTGCTCGTGCTTAACACTGAAAAACACAAGGATCATAGGATTCTACTCAACAAGGAGCAAACTTAATGCTACAAGGGATCTCCACTGTGCTCTCACCTGCAGCCTAAAAATGGACGCAATTATCTTAACATAACCCCAGATGATTTGAATGCCAATAAGAGATTATATATGGGGATGCGTTGGATTTTTCAGACTCACTGAGAATACAACATGAAGAATTGAGTAAAATATGGCTAGGTAGCATTGCATCCAAAATTTATTTTTGGTATTTTAAGTATATATATATACATATATTATATATATATATATATATTATATATATATAATTTCTATTATAGTTAGAAGTATTAGCCAATATATAAAACACATATAAGTATTTTTAATATACTTTGCTATATTTAGAAGTAAAGAGCACTCAATATCATTGATAAACCATGTATATCTAAGTTAGGGTCACAAAAACATGAAGTCAACAGCACTTGGTAACTGACAGTGTCTAGCCTATGTGATTTTCAAACCAAGGACTTGGTTTGAAAACTCACATAGGCGAGAAACACTTTGTTAGCTCACAAGGGTTGATATGCCATTAAACAAGATTTGCATTTAAATAATTCATAAGGGTTGAGATGCCATTAAATAAAATTTGCCATTAGATAGTTCACAAGGGTGATATATGCCATTAAACAAGATTTGCTATTAAATAATTCACAAAGGCTGATATGCCATTAAACAAAATTTGCCATTAAATAGTTCACAAGGTTGATATGCCATTAAACAAGATTTGCATTTAAATAATTCACAAGGGTTGATATACCATGAAATAAGATTTGCCTTTAAATAATTCACAAAGGTTGATATGCCATTAAACAAGATTTGCATTTAAATAATTCATAAGGGTTGATATGCCATTAAATAAGATTTGCCATTAACTAGTTTACAAGAGTTGATATGCCATTAAACAAAAATACCCAACCAACCATCGAACCAAGCAAATTTAAACAGGATTGCTTGCCCTATTAAACATTTACGAAAAATCTTTTGCTCATTATTAGAAACTCTTTTTATCCCGGGTGATGCTTGATAACCTTGCTGGGAAATAAGAGACATGAAATTAGAAAACACTTTAAATGTTTTTTAATTAAATCCAGTTCTGCTTTTAAAAGAGTGATATTCTGTTTGTTTCAAACATTGTTTCAGAGGAACTGGAAAACTTTTCAATCAATCTGATGAATTTATTTCTGAAAGTGAAAGACAATAAAACGACAAAAAGATGCAAATATTTGATTAAAACGGTTTGATTAATATCGTATTCTCTTCTTCATCTTCTCCATCTTTTTCCATCATCATCATCTTCATCATCATCTTCTTTGTTGCATCACTTGCTGACAGCAGAATTGACACAAAACTTGACGAGGTGAGAAAGAGTGTAACGAATGTTTTACTGTGGGATTCTTTCTTTCTTTCTACGGATTGGAAGATCCATAGTTTTAATAGCTCCTGAAAATTAAATCGAGATTGCTGCTGCTACCAGGTGTAAAACGGTTATTGTCACACAGAAACGGGTCCGGTGATCTGAGTTCAATACCTCGATGAGGCATTGTATTATTTAGATTATTCGGACTGTTTAGTTGTTCTGTTGTTCATAACCCAGTTGGTTATTGCAAGTCTGTAGATTTCTTCTGTTATATATATATATATATATATATATATATATATATATATATTTACCAACCCCACACCGCATGAGCAGGATGTGACACAAGGTCAATTTCTTACCAGGTTTGAATTCAGAGTTATCCTTCTCCTAGACCAGTTGCCCAACCAAGGTTAAAGAGCCCAGTCTGCCGTACTATTTACCCATAGCTGGCAGGAGAGTAGGATTCATACCTTTCCCAAGGGTATTAGCGCTAAGTGAAATCCAATTACCATGTCCAGGATTTGAACTTGGGGTGACGAGTCCATTTCCCATGACTTTAACCATTGCACCACGCGCTTCTTCTGTTATATATAAGTCCAAGTCTGTAGTGAGTTGGTAATCCAAAAAATAAGTCTTTGCAGCAGAAAGTTCAACGCGTAATTGATCTACTCTAAGGAACAAACCAAACAATACTTCCCACAGTAAAATCTCATAAGTATTGCTACAATATCTGCTGGTGCATCGAACAACTAGGATTTTCTAGGGAGCAGAATGAGTATCTGTCATGATTAATATAAACGACTAAAGTTCAACAGGCGATTCAGTAAATCTAAACATGAGTAAAAAACATCAACTTTTTCAAAATACTCACATTATTACTTCGCCCTGTCGGCTGCACCTGCACCTCTGCAGAGGGGTAAGACTCCCCCAAGGGGGCTGCCTGTTGGCCGTGGGTGGCGACCCGTGATGCTTAAGGATAGAGCCCAGGTGGATGATCAGTTCATGACATGCAATACTCCACTTTGGCCCTATCTTGGCTAGATGGGCAGTCGGAGAGGCCCCCGCCGATCAATCGGCTGGTCACGTCAGCCCTAGCACCTATATGATTTTCCCAACCCTATTGCCCTCATGGCAAGCCCCAACCCCTTTTTATCATATGGGTGCTAGAAGGCGGTGGCTGCGGGTCTATATGTCCTGGGAATGACGTTAAACTCTATCTGATGGTGAGGTTCTGGTTTTGGATGTTTGGGGAATGTGGAGCACCCCTTCATCACCATTGCTCCCTGGTCAACTCTGACCCGGAGTCGTAGTACCTGTTAGGGTCCCATCTATGGGTTAAATAGAAAAATGTATTTATAAAAATTGTATTATCCATTAAGAATTGATTTATTTCAAAACTTTATAGGCATTAAATGACCCACTGAGGTTGATATGCCATAAAACAAAACAAACCAAATCACATTATTACTGATTTCTTTTTCATGTATTCATCAAAAGAGAGCAGCACTGACAATGGATAAATTCTGTATCTGGTGCCAGGAATTTCTGACCTTATACATGAGGCAAAATATTGCCTATATGGAATTTCTGTCTAGAGGATTTTTTTCTTCTCGGGTTTAAGAACTAAGATGATGATGAAGTAAATCATGAAATCAAAAGTTGCAAATGATCTTAAATGCTTTCTGTCCCCATCTCTCAGTGGCCAATTTTTACCAGGAATGCCTGCTGATGTTGGGAAAGTTCATAAATAAAAGTGACGATTTTGCATACACCTTATAGATAATCCAACAAGTAATGTAGTTTTGACTTTACAATCTCCTTGATTTTTTTATTTTTACAAGATTTTTTGGAAGATAGATTCCCCCCCCTTTTGCTTTATTTTTCTTTTCTTTCTTTTTCCATTTAACAATTTAATTCTATTAAAAAAAAAAAAGTTTTTTTTTTTCCCAGAAATTTAGCATTCCGAACCAGAAAACCTGATTAAAATATTCATTCCTTTTTATGCTGATCTCAATAAAATGATTCATCTTGCAAAAATTCTGTTTTAACCATTTTTTTTTTTTTCTTCTCAATGTGTTACAAAAATACTTGGAGGAATCAAAAGTTTTTGCAACATTTTGGTAATGTAAAATTCTATTTCTGAGAACTTATTTTCATGCTATGTACCATTTCATTTCTCTATTTTTTAATATCTTATTATAATGGAGATTCGGTAACCAAAACTTCAGGAATTGCCTAAGGCTATTAATGAGTATTTAATTTATAGTCAAAATCATTAATACATAAAAGTAAAAAGTAAAGTCGTCGGAGCGAGGGAGTCTATCCCCTGTTCAATAGCGCTAGACCAAGGAGATTATTTTAGTGTCTGAAGTGGAGCACCACACCTACCATCAGCTCCTTACTTTACCGCACAAATTCCTGTGCTACTCATATGCTGAGTTGGCGAGGGCCGGTATCGAACTAGGAACCTTGTGGTTTATAGCCGAACGAGAATAAATCTTATCTATTAACAATGTTTCTGTGAAAATCTGAGTATGATTTACCTCAAAACAGCCCATGTTATTAGTGTGTTTAAAATCCTGCAATGTGTCTTATATATCACTATGAAATAAAGATTTACATGATATATGGTGTGGTTAATTTACATACTGGTTTTAACTAAAATAGTTTTCGATTTTAATAAAAAAATTAGTTATTATATGTTGTTGTTAATTCAATAAGAATTTTTTTTTGAGTTTTAAAAACTTTAAACGAAAGACACGTTTTTATAGTAAAGACATTTTTATATTTTAATTTTTTTTATTTAATCAGAAGAGAAATGCAGATATGTTTATTCAAATGAAAATAGTTTTTATTTACAAATAATTTTTTATGTTTATTTAAATAAAAGGATGTTGGGACCAAGTAACCAATAATTTTTTTAATTTTTTTATTAAAATTGAAAACTATCTTCGTATAGAAACGTGCCTTTGTGTTGTAAATATACATGAACAAACTTTAAAAAAAAATCTTACAGTGAAATTCTAATGCAAAAAAAATCATCTGTTGTTTGTAAACAAACATCCGGGAGTTTACAGTGAAAAGCAAAAGGTGTTCCTTTCAAAACAGCTCCCAGCTGGGGTGCTTATTGGTTACTTGGTCTGATTAAATAAATACCATAGATATTTGAATACTTCTTATTGATAATCTCTAACAAATCATTTCTTTCCATCTCTTTTTTGTAGGATGCCATCAGGTGGTTACATTGCTGGAAAAGCTTTGACGAGGTGGGAAGCTGACACTGACAATATAGACATCGATTACCGTAGCCTAGAAGGTGACCATCGCTGTAAATGGTTGAGCGAGTGTTTCAGTGGTCGCAAGGGTCAGGTCTTACGGGTGCTGCTAGTCCTCGTCCTTTTCTGTGTAGGATTAATTGTTGGGTACATCATTCGTCGGAATGTACACGAGCAGTTCATTGCACCTACTTTCAGGTGTGAAGAATCCTCACCACAGGTAAGTCATTTAATTTTACCATTTTGCACAAGAATCAAGAATTGAAAAAAACAAAAGAAAGGTGAAAAAAAAAAAAAAGAAAGAATTATATTGTCAATAAGTGTGGGTTTTTTGTTTTGTTTTTATTTTTAGAGATTTTTTCTTTGAAATACTGAAATAAAAAATTATTGATGTATTTGATGAGTATCCTCATCTTGATCGTTATAGTCACAATGTTTTATTTGTTTTTGAGATGAGGAATTATCATTATTATACATTGGAATATTCAGACTAGTATCCTCATCTTGATTGTTATAGTCACAATGTTTTTGTTGTTTTTGAGATGAGGAATTATCATTATTATACATTGGAATATTCAGACTAGTATCCTCATCTTGATTGTTATAGTCACAATGTTTTTGTTGTTTCTGAGATGAGGAATTATCATTATTATACATTGGAATATTCAAACTAGTATCCTCATCTTGATTGTTATAGTCACAATGTTTTTGTTGTTTCTGAGATAAGGAATTATCATTATTATACATTGGAATATTCAGACTAGTATCTTTATCTTGATTGTGTAGCGTAATTATAATGGTCAACGGGGAATTTGGGATTAAAAATAAAACGGTATTCGGGTTTCTGGAGAAAGAGAGGAAAAAGAAATCAGAACAAACAGAGGTAAAATTTTGGAAATCAACTGACCGATGAATGACCCTGGAATTAGATTTAAAAATAAAACAGAAGTTCCCTAAAAATTCAGAGAAAGGGGAAATGAGAAATACAAGAAGAGGAAAATTGGCTTTTTTTTTCGGCTGGGCTTTGGTGGGAGCTACACGTGGCCTCCTGGTTCTCAGTATGGGTTTTCCTTAGTAGTACCGAACATGATTTACGATATAGTAATTTGACCATACCTCTCTCTCTCTCTCTCTCTCTGAAAAGAAAGAACCCATGAGCCTAGGAAGAAATAAGCAGCCCCTTGTGACTATATGACGACTTTCGTATGTTGTTTCTGAACTAACGACGACTACTACTACTAAATGACTACTACTACAACTCGAACTTGGCCCTATGCAACAATTGTTATAGTCACATTTTTGTTGTTTCTGAGATGAGGAATTATCATTATTATACATTGGTTTATTCAGACTAGTATCCTTATCTTGATTGTTATAAACTGGTAACTTCTGCTTAAAAAATTGACTTTTTGTCACATCCTGCTTATGCAGAGGGGTTGGTAAATATGTATATAATGATTCGCTAAAGGAAAATACTCTGGAAAATTATAGTAAAAAACTAAATAAATGAAGTCAAATCAATTTTCGAGGAAGTGAGTCATTTTTCATTGCAGTATTATAACAAATAGAGATTTGATATCCGTTCGGTGTGAAGAATGAAGACCAGCAAATTTCAAATTCTGCAGAATATGAAAAAAGTTTATTGACTTCGTTTCGGATTATTCCATTTTGCAAGTTGCATTTTAAAAGACTGACACATTGGAAAATTCTGGCATGCCATAAAAGAAGAATATCCACAATTATCAGAAAAAAAAGCTATTAAAGTAATTCTACCGTTTCCAACTAAGCGGAATTTTTTCTGCATACACAACAATAAAAACTGATAATCGTAATAGACTAAACATGGCGCCAGACATGAGGAATCCAGCTGTTTACCATTAAAACAAACTTCAAAGAGAAAAAAATAATGAAACTGTATTCATACTATTGATTTCTTTTATTCCTTTTGAGAATTTACTAAGATGAGTTTGGCACAAGGCCAGAAATATCGAGCACTCAGTGAGACTTGAAACTCACTCTGTTAGCTTAGTGAGTTAAGCATTATGCCATGTAAGGTGCCGATCCAGGTGTTATTTGGACTAGTATCCACATCAGAGTGGACCTGGGAGTAATGTTGATGAAAAGGTACTCCCCATTCCTCAGAGTTCCAGAACTGGAACCTCACCATCACTTCAAAGAGATTTAGAAAAAAGAAAATAATTTAAAACTGTATTCATACTATTGATTTCTTTTATTCCTTTCTAGAATTTACTAAGAGGAGTTTGGCACAAGGCCAGAAATATTGAGCACTCAGTGAGACACAAAACTCACTAACAATAGTCTGTTAGTTTAGTGAGCTAAGCATTACCTATATATATAAAAGGAAGTTTGGTATGTACGTGTCGACGTATAACTCCGAAAAGAGATGTCACTCAAATTCAAAATCTTGCATACACCTTAATATTCTTCTGACTAAGAAACACACCAAATTTGTTTATTGATTTTTACCAAACTACATTTTTGCTACAAATAATGTTCAATATATGTAAAATAATAATTTAAAAGAAAATTTGTTATATATGTAGTGCCACATTGGGATTTTCCCATTTATTGATCTTGCTATGAAAAAATCAGAATCCTTAAAAACTTAAAAAAGGTTAGCTTTGTGCCTATTTTGATTTTCGTATTTCTCAGGTCAAAAAGCTTTTATAAACCAACTTTTAGGAGTAGGGAAGCTCTAAAACTTATTTTGCAGACAAAAATAGATCACAAAAAGTTGCTATTTTATGCACTTCCCTCCTAATTTTTCGAGATTAAAATCGTCATAATTTGGTTAATTTTTGGGGATTGTCTCATTTTATCATAGTCCACACCTGGACAAAATTTTAGGAAAAATAAAGGGGGTGGGAGACAATTTTTATTTTTTCTGGATGATTTGTCATGGAATTACTCCTTTGAGGATTCTATAAAACACTCAGGCTTCAGTTTTTAAATATAAAACAACTACCCCCCCCCCCGTAATGATAAAAACTAAAGCCAGAGCGTGTTTGATAATCCCCAAAGAAATATATATAAGAAATCCACAGCATTTCAGATTCCATTTCAATAAAATTGCAATATGAAAGATCAAACATTATAAATATGTACACATATATATATATATATATGTGTGTGTGTGTGTGTATATATAAGGAAAAGGGGGTTGGAATGAATCTGACAGAATGAAGTAAAATAAGGAATGAAAGAACAAAACTCAGACAAAAATGTGTAATATATTTCACTGGAGTATTCAACTCAAAAAGCAGAAGAAGCTGAGTTGAATACTCCAGCGAAATATACTACACATTTTTGTCTGAGTTTTGTTCTTTCATTCCTTATTTTAACTCATATATATATATATATATATATATATATATATATAAGTGTTGTTATGGGTCCAACAGAAAATTAAATATTTCATAAAAAAGAAGGTCCGCAAAATCGATTATGGATTATCAAACATATATATATATATATAAGGCCAAATAAACTATCCAAGTTATAATTTCTGCTTTCACCATTAAATACTAATCTCTACATTCCAAATTTGAGTTTTTAAATCCCTTTTAAATATAAACATCTCTGTTTGCATCATGTCACCTATATAACAAATAACCTTGGAATAAATTAATTATTTCAATGTGTTCAAAACTGCCAGCTCAAAACATGAAATTCCATTCTATTTCTTTGATTCTTCTATGTGTCTGATGATTGGTTTTTTTTTGGTTTTTTTTGGTTTTCTTGTTTTTTTTTTCTTTTTCTGATGAGGATTAAAATTATAAAAACGCCATATCAAAATATGCGTAACTGAATTTTTGTGAATTAGTTACAGATTTGAACAGTTATTTGCGTTTTGGCCTCTCCCTGAATGAATAGAAAAGGCCCATACTCTCATTATGCCTCGATTGCTGTGTCTACCCCCAGACAAAAAGTTATTATCAAAGTGGGGGGGGGGCGATGACTTAATTGTTTCCAAATTGCTCTCTGTTGGAAATTACTAGCTTCCATTTTGTCATTATATCTTGTACTAAATATTTTTGCATTGGAATCCTGTGATTATGTCAATTTTTTCTTTCTTTTCTTTTCTTCTCTTTCTTTTTTTATTTATTTATTTATTTTATTTTATTCATTTGTTTTTTTTGTTTTTTTTCGGCTCTGAAAATATTTGATTAAAATTTCAGTATCTGTCATTTATTTGTAAGAGTAATCTTTATCGATTCTCCTCTTTTGTCGACCAATTCTTATTTTCCTATTTTCTTTCAATGCTCCTCTGCAGCTCAACTGCCTTTTAAAACTACACTGCTTACTAAATTTCCAGGCAAGGCACTGACTATTGTAGCATTGTTGCTTTAGATCAGCATCTGGTTGGATTGCAGATGCAGCTTCTTAGATCGTCACTTGTGGCTGGATGCATAATCAGATGAAATGGCCAAAATTGTTGAGAAAATACTCATGAAAAAAAACTTTCTAAGCAAGGCATTTGGTTGGTTTGCAGATGCGGCTTCTCAGATCATCTTTAGCGATTCTCCTTTGTTGTCGACCAAATCTTATTTTCTTTCAATACTCTTGGGCAGCTCCACTGCCTTTTAAAACTACACTGCTTACTACTTTTCCAAGCAAGGTTACTTATACTGGACAAGCGATCAGAGAGTCCCCCTGCAATCAATCGGCTGGTCACATCAAGCCCTAGCACCTATATGATTGTCCCAACTCTATTGCCCTTATGGTAACCCCCAACCCTTTTTATCATATATATGCTAGAAGGTGGTGGCTAGTGTCCTGGGTATAATGATAAACTCTATCTGATGGTGAGGTTCCAGTTCTGGAGCTCTGGGGAATGTGGAGTACCCCTTTATTGCTATTACTCACTGGTCCACTCTGACCTAGAGTGGTAGTACCTGTTAGGGTCTCATCAATTTATGGGTCCCAACTAAAGTTTCTTGATAAATTGTTGGGTATTTATTTATGATCTGTGGAAACACCTAAAGCCGTCTAACTCCTACCTTGTAACCTATCCTGTGTAATTTGTTTCTAAGAAACTATTGAAATGTATTTACAGTTAACTTGAAATGGTGAGGGAAGAAAAAAGAAAAACACTGGGATGCATGGATATGATTTTACTGCATCCTTTTAGATTTTTGTGGATCAGGGATGCAGAAGGCATACCTATCAGCAGTTCTGTGTATATATATATATAATATATATATATATATAATATATATATATATATATATATATAACCACGTGCAACCATGTCCGGTTGACAACGCTACACCTCGTAATAGCCAACACCGCCGTTCCATAACACCCACCCACCCATAATATACATCATTTGCAACCTTAGTTAATATTATTCAACCTCACTCCTCAACTAACACGACCCGACTGTATACAATATACACAACCTACACATCCGATAGAAAAAAAACCAAAAAAAAACATACACACACACACACATACATGCACAAACACAAACGCTCGCACGTAAGCACTGTTAAAATACCACACACTCACAGATCAACGTATTATGTGTATGACCAGTTACTACGCGTACGCAACCTTTATGCTACCCATAAACACTCTCACACATTCAATTCACCTTCAGATACATACACACATCATTTTATCCAATCATATGCATCCCGCGTCTATTGAATTTTTTGAAATTTTTTCGATTTTCCTTACATTTGAAACATCTTCACCTGATGAATGCATCGCATGAAACCAATATGGTTGTGAATGTTCCTTTGTCACCTAATAAATATATATGTAAAACCTCTATGTATTTATCTTATTATATTATTATATATATATATATATATATATATATATATATATATATATAAGCAGAGTACAACTGGTTTGAATTCAGATTTTTCCTTCTCCTAGACTGGTTGCTTTACCAAGACTAAAGAACCCAGTCTGTCCAACTCTTTACCCATAACTGGAGGGAGAACAGATGGATTCATGCCTTTAAGAAATTTTAAATGCAAACCAGGATTTGAATTCAGGTTGCTGATTCCACTTCTTGTGATAATAACCATTACGCTAAATGCCTCTCTTAAACTTGGTTATTAAGTATTCCCCTGTTTTGAATAAATAAATATTAAATAAGTTTTAGATATAAAACTATTTCAAATGTAAAAACAAAAGAATATCTTTATCTCTTTCATAAGCAAACTGTTTGTGATTAAATATTTCCTAACACCTATTTAAAGATCTAGGTCCAAAGAAAATTTGGTCTCTGAAGATTTAAACGCGAGATTTGGTTATATATGGTCCTATTTTAAATATGCAACACCACTTAAAATGGAAAAGAAAAAGAAAAACTTGGTGGTTACAGTATTAATAGTGTTTATTGCTTTTCTTATTGAACTTTCGGTGACCAAATTTTCTAAGATTGAATTTTCCTCATACCATATGTCTGGAGAAATTAATAGATGCAATCTGCTAAAGGGGATGGAGGGATAAAGAATTAACTAAAATTTATTAATAGATATGACTAAACTGAGATATTAAACAGTTTAGATATATATATATATATATTTACTCTGAGGAAGGTCGATATTTCTTTGTGTGCTGAACATATATATATATATATATATATATATTCATAGAGGCGTGTAGGCTAGTGGTTAGAGTCGTGGAAAATGGAATCATCGATTCGAGTTCAATTCCTAGACGAAGCTGTTGGCATTTCCCATAGCGCTAATACCCTTGGGAAAGGTATGAATCCATATATTCTCCCTCCAGCTATGGGTTAAATAGTAGGGCAGACTGGGCCCTTCAGCCTTGGCGAGGTAACCAGTCTAGGAGAGGGATAACTCTGAATTCAAAATTCCTGAGGTTGGTCGTTGATTGGATTTGTGGCAACCCTTGATGCACCAATTCTTTCCTATCGACTGTGCCAAAAAGTGTGGATGGTCCAACACAAGCCTTCCCCACTATAAACAAATCCCCGTGTGGGTGTTCATTGCATGTGTGAACCCTCATGCATCGAAAATCAACGATAGAGTCCATAATATATATTTACTCTGAGAAAGGTCGATATTTGTTTGTGTGCTGAACATTTCTACATTTTGTCTATTATTATTATTATTTCATTTCATTTTGTTATTTTTAAAATAATAATAGATAGAATAATGTACACATGGATAAACTCCTCACCAAAACGTGTAAGTTAAATTAATTAAAATAATCCTGTTTTATCCATTCAATACTTTCTTTCCTTTATTTCTCTTTTCAACATATCATCAGATTCACTTCCATTTTCAATTTACATATATATATAAATCATCCACAGACACCGTGTTTTGATGTTTCACATCTCTTCGGTGTGGCTAGACTCTGCAACTACCTCTGACCAGGAGCGAAACTCGACTGACTTTTCTTCAGCCCGATTCATTAACCTCTGAGCCATTTGACAGCTGCCATCAAGGGCCGGTGTTTAAACTATTAAATACATACATTTGTTTATATATTTATGATGACTAAAGAGATCCAGTCTGTAAACATATATGTGTGTAGTTGTTGTGTCTAGCCACACTGAAAAGGCATGAAACACGGAAACACAGTGTCTATGGATGACTTATTATATGCTCCCAAAACTTGTTAGAGCTCTCTAGGGGTGACTTAAATTAAGTTTCACTGCCAGCATACATAAAGCAGTGATCGTCTGTTTACTGTTTTTATTTTTTTTATACAGTAATGTATACTGTCTGCTAAGTTCAAACTAAACTCCTGTCGACGTGAGTAGGGTGGGGGTGGAGGGGGTGTATATGGTATTTTTAAATCTTTTATTAATTATTGGTTTTTGATTTTTGATAATTAAGCGATATACGCTTAATTATCAAAAATCAAAAACCAAATTTTGTGTGTTTCTTAGTTATAAGCATATCAAGTAGTATGCAAGATTTCAAATCTGAATGACTGCTTGTTTGTGAGTTATAAGTTGACACGTACATACCAAATCATACCAAACTTCCTCTTATATATATATATATATACCACACCATATATATACTTAACATTGTTATGAGAAGATAGAAAAAAAAAAGAGATGCCCAAGGAGGCATAACAACTAAATAGATAAATAAACAATGAAGCTGTATTACATTATGAACAGCGTGTTTGTTATCATTCATTCTATGGCAAGTGTTCCTTGTTTGGGATAAAATGAACAAGATAAATTTCCTGAAAGACGTAGATATTAATCAACTCAGATCAAGATCAGGGTACCTCCAGCAGTGTAGTGATTAATAAGCTAGTCGAGCAAACCGTTGTTAATTTATAGGCAATTCAGACCTTTAGGCACCCCTTTTGCTATGCTGATTCATAAGTACATTTTTTTCATTTACATCGTCAACATCCAGTTGTTTGTTAGACTATTTTTAGATTTTTTTTTTTTAAATTATAAAACTAACCTCTAACCCCTAACCCACAACCGGATGTTGACGGTATAAATGAAAAAATGTACTTATGACTCAGCAAAGCAAAGGGGGTGCCTAAAGGTCATATGGTCCAGCAATTCTGTAGATAGATAAAACTGCAACCTAAAATAATTTGCATGAATGCCTAAAAACTCGACATAAGTGGGATACAACACATGGTAAGTTTTCCCAGTCACGACTGCAAGACACTTGTCAGTAAAAGAACTGAATCCTTCAATGCAAGAACTCAGCTCGTGTCCTGAAGAAGGTCTCAAAGTCCAAAACATTATAGCATTAACATTACCACCATTAATAAACTTCCATACAGTATAACATAACGTGTTTGTCTACTTTTCTCCACACACACACACACACACACACACACACACATATATATATATATATATATATATATATATAATTATATGGAGGCATGTGGTCTAATGGTTAGAGTCATAGAAAATGGACTCCTCAACCTGAGTTCAATTCCTAAACAAAGCTGTTTGCATTTCACATGGTGCTAATACGCTTGGGAAAGGTATGAATCCAATTCTCCCTCCAGCTATGGGGAACCTAACTGTTAGGCATGACATAACCCCAGACAGGTTGATATGCCGTTAAAATCAATAAGCAACAACAACAGCTATGGGCAAATAGCAGGACAGACTGGGCTCTTTAATCATGGCTAGATAACCAGTCTAAGAGAAGGAAAACTCTGAATTCAAACCTGTTAAACTCCACTTAAGAAATTGACCTTGTGTCACATCCTGCTCATGCAGAAGGGTTAGTAAATATATATATATATATATATATATATATATATATATATATATATATATATATATCTTAGAAAGGAAGGAAAAACTCAACACCGTAATTCCATAATAAATTTATTTTGACCAAAATTGGGGCCTATATAAATCTAAGTTGATTTAATATAGCTCCCCAAAATCCAGTCTCATCAGATAGAAGATCAGGTTATTTGAATTGCATAACTGAAAAATTTTACTTCTCAAAAAAATAGAATAAAAAAAATAGATTTTTTAAAATATAAACATTTTTTTACATTGTAAGACTGTCACCATGGTGACAGGAAGTCAAATAAGAAAAAAGGATACTTTTCAAGTTCTGGTTTCTTGGGGGGAGGGTAGTCAGACCAAATTAAACTATGAATTAAACTATTGAATGAATCTGAACAAGTATCGAGAAGAATAAATAGATACCTCTCATCATATATATATATGTATATATATATATATATATATATATATTGAAGAAACTGTCCCTGCTAAATATATGCATAGATAAAGCAATGAGTAAAATGACACTTGCTTCTCTTTGTGCAGAAGATGAGATTACTTGCCTAAATAATATATACTCTTCTCTTGAAGAAGGCCTAACATCGCAACTGACCCAGCAAAAATTCACATTACCTGCTCTGATCTTTGTATCCTGTGTCTACCGAGGAGGTGGTATCTCATTTTGAGCACAGTGCAGAGGATTTGCTGTTTCTGAACATTCTAACCGCTGACCGACCGTTCTCCATCCTCGACCCTCTCCCCCCCACCACCACCACCGCTGCCATCGCTCACCCCAGCACCCCCGCTGCCTTTCCTGTGTATGTATCTCAAACATAGTTTCTCAGCAGCCAATCGAAAAAGAAGAAGAAGAGGTCTGAACTGGATGTCATGACAACAAGATGGTATCTCATGCCTTGTCTTCTTAGATTAATGGTTGGGTGGGTGGGGGTGAATCTGGGGGTGGTTCCGGTGTGTGTGTGTGGGGGGGTCGGTGGATATTTGGTGGTTTTTGAAGACTTGTTTGCCAGGAATTGGTGAATTTCTGCTGGCTCTTGGTGCAGGTGAGGTATCTTGTCTTGTAGGTTTTACACAATTGACTTAGCGGGATGATGGCATCAGCACTTCGGTTAGGCTTCCATTCACTCTTTTCTTCGTGTAAAGTTCTTTTATTTTTTTCTTATTCTCAATTTTTTTTTTTTATTCCTTTTGTGAATCTTTTTTGTTCATATTCTTTGACGTCTCACTTTTCTCTCTTTCTCTTTCTCTCTTTCTCTTTCTTTCTCTCTCTCTCTCTTTCTTTCTTTCTTTCTCTCTCTTTCACTCTTTCTCTTTCTCTCTTTCTCTTTCTCTTTCTCTTTCTTTCTTTCTCTCTCTTTCTCTCTTTCTCTTTTTTACTCTTCATCTAATCTCTCTTTTTTAACATCTCTCTTCTTTAACATCTCTCTTCTTTCTTTAACTTTTGTATTCTTTTTCTTCTCTCTCCACCATTTTCTGTATTTTTTTTTTTTTCACACACCATCTCTGTTGCTTTCTCTCTCTCTCTCTCTCTCTCTCTCTCTCTCTCCTTCTCTCTCTCTCTCTCTCTCTCTCTCCTCTCTCCCTCTCTTTTCTCTCCTCCCGTTTTTTCAGCCATCTGAACATTAGCTACATAATGAGAGTAACCTCCTTTGTTTATTTCACTTTGATGAAGCCATATGTTTTGGTCAGCCATTTTCATTTCACCGTAAATCTACACTGAAAATACGAATTTGTTTGAATCAATACAACTGAATGTTTTAACATGAAAATATCATAAAATGTGTTCTTAATTGTACTTGTGCATTATTTGAAATGAACTTAATTGTATTAAGAACACATAAAAAATAATGATAATAATAATGATTAGAAACTTATAAAAAGTACAATGATAATAATAATAATAATAATAATAATAATAATAATAATAATAATAAAAGCAAACATAGATAAGACACAACGGAATAGCAAGTGTAGAATGTGTGGGGAAAAAGATGAAATTGTCAATTACATAATAAGCGAATGCAGTAAACTAGCACAAAGAGAGTACAAGACTAGGCACGACTGGGTGATTCACTGGGAATTGTGCAAGAAATTCAATTTTCACCATTCAACTAAATGGTATATGCACAAGCCTGAATCTGTCCTGGAGAATGAGATGCACAAAATTCTCTGGGACTTTGAGGAACAGACTGATCACCTAATCCCAGCCAGAAGACAAGACCTAGTGTTGATTTACAAGAAAAGGAAGTCTTGTCATCTCGTGGATTTTGCCGTCCCAGTCGATCACAGAGTGAAAATGAAGACAAATACTTAGACCTAGCCAGAGAACTAAAAAAACTGTGGATCATGAGGGTGAAGGTCGTACTAATTGTAATTAGTGCCCTTGGAATGGTCCCCAAGGCTCTGGAAAAGAGTCTGGATGAACTGGAAATCAGAGGAAGAATCGAGACCATCCAGACTATAGCATTGTTGAGATCGGCTGGAATACTCAAAAGAGTCCTGGAGATCTGAGGAGACTTGCTGTCACTCAGCCTCTAATGAACCACCAGCTATGGCAAGTGTGAAAAACTAATAATAATAATAATAATTTGAAACTTATAAAAAGTAAAATCTATTAATAATGGAGATTCGCTTCTGGTTTTTGTCTGTAACAAAAACTACGTCACTGCTTACGTCACATTACCGAAAATCATCATAACATAGAATACATACACTCAAAATTTGAACATGCAACATTAGACAGTCCTCATTGTGTTCTAAAACAAGTTTTAATAAATACATGACTGGTATTATATATCTATATATAGTTTGTTTTATTCTAATACATATTTAAAGTTTACATTTCAAATTGTTTTATTTTTTAATCCTTTAATGAATTTGATGATTTTACTTACTTAGGGTACAAACTCACTGACATTGAATTTTTAACTCCCACCCCTCAGGAAATATGTTTCAAAAACTATTTTTACATCGCCCGGAGGGTGTTTTTTATTTTGTACTAGTAATGATAATTTGAAACTTATAAAAAGTAAAATAAAAAAATAATTTAGAGCTTATAAAAGTAAAATAAAAAATAATAATTTGAAATTATAAAAAGTAAAATAATAATAATAATAATTTGAAACTTATAAAAAGTAAATAATAATATAATAATTTGAAACTTATAAAAAGAAAATAATATAATAATAATTTGAAACTTATAAAAAGTAAAATAATAATTGAAACTATAAAGTAAAATAATAATAATAAATAATTTGAAACTTATAAAAAGTAAAATAATAATAATAATAATTTGAAACTTATAAAAAAGTAAAATAATAATAATAATAATTTGAAACTTATAAAAAGTAAAATAATAATAATAATAATTTGAAACTTATAAAAGTAAAATAATAATAATAATAAAACTTAAAAAGTAAAAATAAAATAATAATAATTAATAGAATTAAAATAATAATAATAATTGAAAAGTAAAAAGTAAATAATAATTGAAAACTTATAAATAAAATAATAATAAGAAACTCATAAAAAAACAAAATGATATAATAATAATAATAATAATAATAATAATAATGTTTGTACAATTTTAAAATAAAAATAAATAAAAGAACAAAGTTATTATTTTGCATTCTTATTACAATTTCTTTTAATATTTGTTTTAAAGTTGAAATTAATACCTGCAACTCCCCAACTTGTCAGTTAATTTCTACAGTCAATCGTATAATTGCATTATTTTCAACGATAGAAATGCCATCTGATAGATTCGCAAGTCATTATTAGCTTGAAAGAAAAATGGTGACTTGTCAAAAGAAAAAAATGTTCTTGAAGGAAAAAGGATTGCCTTGCGGCCGAACAATGTTACACATTCAACTAAAAATTACAGTGCGGGGGAAAAAAAGAACAAAAAATCTTCTTCAACTTTAGACCAATTAATCAGAGTAAATTAACTTTTAATGAAGAAATTAAAAGTCTTTCTTCCTCATTCGACATTGACAATAATAATTTTGCATGTATTTTGCCTCTGGCTCTCTGTACACAATGAACTGCGGACACAAAGTATAACTCACTAGTAGAGAGTTGACGGTTGGATTGTTGTGATAAAATGTGCAATTTTGCTATTAATTTTCTATTCATGGAAAACAACAAAATGAAAGATTTCTGATAAATCATTTGAGCAACTTGTTTGCGTTAGAAGTGTTATATGCATTACTTGGCTTGATTTGGTTGTTTTATCAAAATATATTTATATTCTAAAGGTATATATCCTTTTACTTACTTATATATATATATATATATAATATATATATATATATATATATATAATAAAAGTGTATATTTACATCTTTCTTCAATTATGCTCTGGACTTGTAAATTACTTTTTTTTTAATAGCTGGAATATATCATGAACAATTTTGATACTCATTATACACTTTTATATAATTTTACACACACACACACACACACACACACACACACACACATATATATATATATATATATATATATATATAGGCTTCAATATTCTAAAGGTATATATCCTTTTACTTATTTATTTATATATATAATATATATATATTAATTATATATTATATATATAAAAAGTGTATATTTACATCTTTCTTCAATTATGCTGTGGACTTGTAAATTACTTTTTTTTTTAATAGCTGGAATATATCATGAACAATTTTGATACTCATTATACACTTTTATATAATTTTACATACATATATATATATATATATATATATATATAGGCTTCAATATTCTAAAGGTATATATCCTTTTACGTATTTATTTATATATATATAAGTTAAAAGAAAGGAAATGAATCCGACAGTATGAGTATAGATAAAAGGATATGAAAACACCACAAAATGCTGTTAAAGTGAAAACATTTTATAACATAGCTGATATTGATCAATATTTCGATTTTATGAAAATCATTATCAGAGCTTGTTTATACTCCGTGTTGTTAAGAGCGGAGACAAAAGTCATATGAGTTCAAAACAAAAACCTTGATGTTGCAAAAAAGATAAGTGTTCACATTCGAAACTATTGTATAACTTTTTTTTCTTTTTTCTTTTTTACAACATCAAGGTTTTTGTTTTGAACTCATATGACTTTTGTCTCCGCTCTTAACAACACGGAATATTAACAAGCTCTGAAGATGATTTTCATAAAATCGAAATATTGATCAATATCAGCTATGTTATAAAATGTTTTTACTTTAACAGCATTTGAATGTGTTTTCATACATTGAATCATTTTTTTACAGGGAATTAAATAACTAATCAAACCAAAACTTTTAACAATAACTCAACTTTTTTTATTAAAATATTTTGAAAAAAATATATTTCAAAACACTCAAGTTTAGGAATACATTTAAAAACATGATATTTTAAATGTAAACACAAAGAAAAATATTGCCTAAAATAATCAAACATTGTACATTTTCAGTGATTTTTAAAATTTGATTAATCATATTCTCTCTCTTACTGCCTCCCTCTCTGGTGTTATTTTTTTTTTTTAAGTCCAGTCATGGATCGGGTACTTTTGCTAGTATATATATATATATATATATATATATATATATGTTATGGTAATTTACCACGCACACATGAACTCTTCCAACTATAAATAGCAGCAGGTTCTGCACTTAAGGGAGAGTTAATATTTCAGCGGATAGCCGATAAGACAGCTTCGCATGTAACCATCTTATTTTTATATGTTTGTATTACTGTTCTTTGTTAATATATTTGTTTAACTCATTTCCTCTCTTGTGTCTTTATTCTGGCCCCTAACCAGGCCACAACAATAATATATATAATATATATATATATATATATATATATATATATTCAATGAGTATGGTTGGTACTTGAAGAGGCAGTAGTGGTGAGCCAATGTACAATATTATTAGGAGACTGCTCAATATCTGTGATAAAGCATTAATAATTAAATAAATATATTATTATGGACTCTCTCGTTGATTTTTGACGCATGAGGGTTCACACACACAAGGAACACCCACACAGTGATTTGTTCATAGTGGTGAAGGCTTGTGTTGGACCATCCACACTTTTTTGGTACAGTCGATAGGAAAGAATTGGTGCATCAAGGGTTGCCACAAACCCAATCAACGACCGACCTCAGGAATTTTGAATTCAGAGTTATCCCTCTCCTAGACTGGTTACCTACCCAAGGCTGAAGGGCTCAGTCTGCTCTACTATTTAACCCATAGCTGGAGGGAGAATATATGGATTCACACCTCTCCCAAGGGTATTAGCGCTATGTGAAATGCCAACAGCTTCGTCTAGGAATTGAACTCGAATCGACGAGTCCATTTCCCACGACTCTAACCACTAGCCCACGCGCCTCCATAAATATATATATATATATATATATTAGTATACTATTGGCTTCATGCTATGCAAGCTAAATTGTTTAAGCAGAGCAATTGGCGGATGACGAAAAATCTTTGAAAATTATAAAAATATGGTCAAATATATTATGTATTTAATTAACTGTATCCCCATCTCACTTGTTTGTTTACGTGTTTCCGTATGATATGTATAAGGTCGGATGTGCCTGTTCTGTTTGTATGTGTGTAACCCATTACTACATCATTTCTAACTCTGAAAACATCATTGATAACATAATTTTCATCTTGTGGTAGTGAATAACCCACAAAGGTTGATATGTCATTAAACAAACAAAGAAACAATGAATATGGAGACAATTTTTCAACACACAAATACAGGCATGAAAATTCCATCTGTGAAAATCTTTTTGGCAAGACAAAGGCTCGAACTGAAAATAACATAAAACAGTAGGATGTAACCTAAGGTTTGATATGGAAGGCTTTAACTGCCAAAATTTCTTCTTTTGTAAAGGAGATAAAATAGTATTGGGCAACACTCAAGAACTTCCAGATACAGCATACATGACAGCTGAAGGTCATATTAGCTGAAACGTTATGATCAAAACATGAGATGAGGGTGCCAATCTAAATAATTCATGGAATAATGCCAGTGGTTCATCTTGGAAAGTCAGGATATTATTTATATCTGGATCGCTCGTATAATTCCTACCATAAAAGTCAGGATTCTTTATATATGTATTGGCACTTCCATTCATCAAAGAGTTCTACTGATGCAAAAGAAGAAAAAAAGAGAGTAGACCAAAATATAGGTAAATCCTATTATAATGGAGATTGTGTGATTTTCAGTCTGTAATCAAAATTATATCACTCCTCAAGTCACAATTCCCTTTGTTATTTACGTCACATTCTCCATGATTTTGTTTTCATTTAAACTTCAATTATTAATAAAATTGTTTTACATTACTAATACTGTTGTCCTTATCTACATACTAATAACATGCAATTGTATTTTTATATACAACTAAAAAGTGGTTTACAGTGTAAACAGGAAGGCTAATTTGCATATTGATATTAAGAACTTGATTTTAATAAATATGTGCTTAGTATTATTGATTTCATATTGTTTGGTTGTATTTTAATTAATATGAGCAAAAATCTCTGAGATAAATCTTAAAAGAAATCCATTAACAAAAAGAAATAACTGTAATTTTATTTTTTTACTTCCTATTTTAACTAAATAGTAAAATTAGGAAAATTTAGCAATGAAAGACGAGAGTGAAGGAAGAGTAAGTTTCACTTGTTCTGTTTTTTTTTCTATTATACTCCCCTCTATTTCAAATCTTTTTATATGCGTTTTTATTTAGTTTCATTAGTCTTACTAATTTAATATAATATTCTATTACATTAAAACATAAATACTTGCACCTGGAGGAGGGTGTATATACTTGCTAGTATAGATAAATATACATTGTTGGGAAACAAAATAGAATAGTCTCTCTTTTAACAATAAGGAGAGGGGTTATTCCATGTCAAATCATCCAGAAAAAAGTAAAATTGTCACCCACCCCCCTTCAATTTTTCTGAACTTTTGTACAGATGTGGACTATGTTAACGTTAGACAAGCTCAAATTTTGGAGATTGTCTAACGTTAACATGGACAAAATTTCAGAAAAATTGAAGGGGGGTGGGTGACATGACCTGGATGATTTGTCATGGAATTACCCACATGTCCTTTTTGGTCACATGGCAAGGGAAACCCTAGAATCACTCTCTTTAATGAGAATTTGAAGCGACAGACTTAATTTATTTCACGTCCTCAGCAGTGCTAAACACATGTTGCCTGTGTTTGAACCCAGACCTTCTGAGAAATAGTATGTTGGTTTCACCCTTTGTTGTTTAAACCTTTATTCATATTCCTCGAACAACTTGTGACTCTTTTGTGATTTGGGACACGAACTTGGTTTCCTCTTTTTCCTTACCAAATATTCTGTGTTAGGTTACTCTCTTTTGGATGACCTAATACATTATAAGAAGACAGGTGTTAGCTACAAGTTAAATCCTCACAAATTCTTATAACATATCCATTGTATGTGTGTGAATTTATTCCAGTGACAACACTTGAAAATTATTTAATTACATTGATTTAGTAATATATTCATGTTTTTGAATTTAATGAAATAAATGGGTGAATAATAATTTACATATACATATATATATATATATATATATATAAGGGGTGGGTTAGCTCAGTCGGTAGAGTGTTCGGATAAAATCCACAAGGTTCCTAGTTTGATACTGGCCCTTGCCAACTCAGCATACAAGTAGCACAGGGATCTGTGTGGTAAAGTAAGGAGCTGATGGTAGGTGTGGCGCCTCAAGCGCAAAAACAATCTCCTTGGTCTAACATTAGTGAAAAGGGGATAGACTCTCTTGCTGATTGGCTGATACTGACTTTAGGCCTCCCCGACAACTTTATATATATATATATATATAGAGAGAGAGAGAGAGAGAGATAGAGAGAGATAGAGAGAGAGAGAGACATCATGAGAGTTATACATCTTTTATACATTTCTGTTTTTTTGTTTTTTATTTGTTCAGTGAATTTTTGAAAATAACCAGAATGAAAATCCATGCTGGAATTATTAACTCTTAACATCCTATACCGCCTCATTCCATCCAGCCGGAAGTCACATTCATTTTCCTAATCTACTCCAAATGATAGCCTTTGTTTAAATGTAATATTAAACATGTTTAGAAGTCTGTGATTTAAGTGAAATAACAGGTAACTTTAAATGAAAAGGCCATTTTTAGCTATTTATTGATAAATCCTTATAGGAATTGGGCTCTGGTCTTCTCAAAATTCTCAACAGGATGTTAAGAGTTGACTGCTGGTTCTTCATCCCTTGTTGATAAATTTTTGTATTTTGTTGAAGCTCTGAGTTTTATACTGTTGGGATTATCTTCCCTTTGCCTGGAAGAGTTATCTTCCCGCTGGGGTTTCCATGCCAACCACCAGGGGACCTCTGTTATTTGAGCGCGGGTTTTGAAACTCCCTGCCTCTTTTCTACCTCTTCTCGTAGGTAGACACATGGGTTAGACACATTGTCACACCCTTCTCGGTGGGGGCTTCTGCCCCCAATGCTATGCAACTCTCCTGGGGGCTTTGGCCCCTCATCACTAGTAAGTGATTTTTAATGTATGGACTCTCCAGTCCTTTAATCTCTACTGTTGTATGTTCCTGTACATGTATTTCATTGTTACTGTATTTTGTCATATAAATGTGCTGTTTATTATATAAAATATATATATATATATATCACAAATATAAGAAAATGTATGTGTATGTGTGTGTATATATATATATATATATATGTCTATGTATGATTATATGTGGATATGGGTATATATGGATTATATGTATTTATATATTGTTTTAATCTTCTTATTTTTCTAACATTAATATTCCATATGACATACGTCATATCTTTGTTAACTTTTCATTCTCCGCCTATTCACGTTAATGCATGCGTCATTATATGATCTTCACCTTCCATTTTTGCACATGCATTGATCACGTCATTGGCTTTCGTAAACAAACGCGCATATAAAAATTAACGGTTAATAGCATCATATTCACACAATCACTATACACTTAACATCTTTCATTTTGTCCCTCACATAAATATTACTTAACAGTGTCCTGAAGGTGGTACAACATACTGAAATGCTTAAGGATTGGCACTAAAAATTGTTTCCTGATCATAACATCCTGTGTTTGTTATATCTTTAAAATATTTTCTTCTCATATTGTCGGATTAATTTCCTCACCGTATTTCCATAAAATGTTATGTCCAACACCATGTGTCAGAGTTGTATGTTCGTGTATTAACCATGAATCTTACAATACCATTCAATAATACATGAAATACACGAAATACATGAAATCACGTGGGACCTAGTTAGCTCTCAATTTCAGCTTGGACGTCAGGCAGATAAGATGTTACTGCTTTAGCTGAGACTCACTGCACACGCACGCTGTGATTAGTTAGAGAAATACGTTTAGTTAGGAAATAAAAGTTTAAATAAATAATATGGTTTTGTGGTTGATGAATGTCTTGGCAACAAGACTGACCTAGAAGACCAGACACAAAGTCCCCAAGACTAGGTCTAGACGCTGGAAGAAGAACGTAAGATACCAAAGATGAACAGAAGAAAAATAGAAGTAAGGAACGAAAGGCTATACAACAGATACATTTTTGTATTTTGTTGAAGCTCTGAGTTTTATACCATTCAATAACAGTGCATACCATTTAGAAAGTCATAGCATTATTTGTTTTGATACCATTGGCCTGATCATCTCTTTATCTTTACCAAATGATTAATGGTTTGATATTGTTGTATTTAAGTCTTTCATTGATCCAAACTTTAATTAGAATTTATGTGTTTACAGGAATTTAGCTCAGGATATAAATAAGAAAAAATGGAATAATATTATTGAAATAAGTAATCAATAACATCAGAATATATATATATATATATATATATATATATATATATATAAAAAGAGATTTATCCAAAACTTGGTAGTAAGGGATGATTCTATATGTGATTTCTAAGATCCACTGTACAAATATTGATGATCCAGTATGTATAAATCTCTCTTCCTGTTTCTATGGTTACAATCCTACACTGTTAAAAATATATATATATATTTTTTTATTATTTTTTGTTTTTGTTTGAATTTTTATATATATTCAGCTCTTTGGGGTTTTTTGTGATATGCTTGTCCATAAGTGAATTGAGACCCATCTGATGAGACGGAAATTTGGGGAGCTGGTTTAAATCAACTTAGATTTATATGGGCCCCAATTTTCGTCGAAATAAATTTATTATGGGATCACTGTATTGAGTTCTTCCTTCATTTTTTGATATATATATATATATATATATATATATATATATATATATATATACTATAGTGTGAGATGGTCACTGTTTTAGCTTTTGCTGGAATGGCGTACCGAAGGCAATATTATTGGTAGAGTGCTCAATATAAAATAGAACTGTTATGTAGTATAATAAAATAATTATATAAAGGTTTTACATATCTATTTATTAGGTGACAAAGGAACATTCACGACCATATTGGTTTCATGCAAGGCAATCGTCAGGTGAAGATGTTACAAATGCAAGGAAAATCAAAAAAAAAAATCAAAAAATATGTCAAAAAGTAATGCCATTTTGTTTAGGACTGGTATAATTACCAACACAGGAACATGTATCATACATCAAAATGAAGCTGCTCCTCTGTGGATCATATCCCTACTTCTCCACATAGTCACCGTTTCTCTCAATAGTAATGTTCCATCTTCGAATGAGAGCATGTATCCCTGCGCGTAAAATTTTGTTGACTGTTCTTTCAGCCACTTCTTCACTATAGATTTCACTTCCTCGTCACTGGAATAATGTTTGCCTCTCAAACTCTCATTCATGGGACTAAAGAGATGAGGAAGTGAAATCTACAAAACAACCAACCAACCATTCATACATACAGAAATCTTTCTCCGCCCTGTTGGCTGGGGCATTAGAATGCACCGACTGCACTCTGCGCAGAGGGGGAAATTTTCCCCGAATGGGTCAACCTGTTGGCCGTGGGTAGCAACCCCGTGATGCTTAAGGATAGAGCAGGTGGATGAGCAGTTCATGACTTGCAATTCTCCACTTTGGCCTATCTTGGGGTAGACGGGCGGTCGGAGAGGCCCACTCGCGATCAATCGGCTGGTCACATCAAGTCCTAGCACGTATATGACTTTCCCCCACCTATTGCCCTTATGGCAAGCCCCAACTCTTTTTTATCATATGGGTGCTAGAAGGCGGTGACTGAAGGTCTACATGTCCTGGGAATGACAACTCTATCTGATGATGAGTTTTCAGTTCTGACCCGGAGTGGTAGTACCTGTTAGGGTCCATCTATGGGTTAAACATAGAAAAACATGAGTTTATATAAACAAAATTGTAATTATGCATTAAGAATGAATTTATTTCCACACTTTGTCGGCATTTAAATAACCCACGAGTTGATATGCCGTAAAACAAAACAAAATAAACAAGAAGAAATCTTTCTTTAATATAATAGATTAATATTATATTATTATTGTTAAATGATTATGAGTTATTTTAAACAATATAATTGATTGCAAAAAAGAAAAAAGACTTATTTTAATATTAAAATATCCAAAATAACACAATGAGTGAACCAACCATACATATTGTACAGACATATCGAAATCTTTACCTATAATATATAAGACTCTTTAACATTTTGCATAATTCCAATGGATCACCTTCCCAACCCAGTCATGCCGAGCTTTGTAATTTTCCATTGTGCTAGTTTTTGCTACATTCACTTTAATAAATATTTACAGTCTCATCTCTTTCACCGCACATTCTACATTTACTGCTTTGTTGTGTCATAAATCTTTGCTTTGATATAAATTTGTCTTAAGGATTATTTTGTGCAGCAATTATTAGTGATTTCAGTTTCTCTTCTTGAAGTTTCCTCTTCTTAACCATGCCCAATGTCTTTTTTATGTGCAACCTCTCTGAAATTTGTTGTTTGAAGTGCCTATTAATTGTTTTTCTTCCATCTTTGTTTCTAGTTTTCGTTGTTTTTTTTCTGTTTGTGCATTAATTATTAATGAGTTATTTTAAACATATAAATTGCCTTGCAATAAAAAGAAAAAAAAACTGATTTCACAGATTACATAAATCCAGCAAAAGTTGACATGCCATTAAACAAACCAACTTTTTAACTATTTCAATAAACTTTTTGTAAATACCTATTGATTTGCATAGATAAACCAGAAGGGTTGAATGCCATAAAACCAACCAAAGCCAATTCCAAACCTCAGCCAACACTATTTCAATAAACTTTTTATAAAACATAGATGCTTGGCATAAAATAACCCAGCAGTGTTTGACATGCTAAAAACCACAGCAACCCAATTTTACTCAACCATTTCAATAAACTTTTTATATAAAACTCAGATGCTTGGGCGATAAGAATAACCAGCAAGTGTTAATGCCATAAACCATCGCACCACAATTTCTAACAATTATCAATAAACTTTTATAAAACTAGATGCTTGGCCTAAATAAC